>CM061534.1:21145351-21745351 GCA_030545055.2 Neoaliturus tenellus
TAATTTACTAATAATTTCCCCCGTATTAAAATACAGTGGTCTAATTTGTGGGAAAAAAGAAAATTATTGCACCTTTTATGCTACCAAACACAGTAAAAGGTATTACACTACCTTATTTTATTAAGATTAAAAATAGTTTTAACCTTAAACATGTTCATGATGAGTTTGTAACTCAAATACACAATAGTTCAAAACAACATAAGCCCATTATTACTGTATACTACTTCATCCTGGACCTTTGCCCCCCATTCCCCCACACTCGCAGTGACCCCATGCCTCCCCGTGCTCCCGTTCACCTCTCCTGATCCGTGTGTACCTGTACCCCCCATGCCCCGGGGCACGACTACCTCCATTGCTCCTGTACCCCCGTACTCCCTTGCCCCCATTATCTCTTGCCCACATGTCTGCAGTTCATCCCCGTGGCCCCTGTGCCCTCTATTTTCCTCATTCCTCCCCCCCCCCCCATGCCCACCAACTTCCTTGCCTGCGAGCCTCTAATAGGCCCCACGACTTGTACCCCCATTCCCATGCATCCGTACCCCCGTGCCCTATGTGTACCATTCCTCATAATGCAACATATATCCCCATGCCCTCCTAACCCAGTGCCCCCGAAAACCCTTGTGCCCCATGCCCCGCGCCCCGGTACTCCCTTGCCCACCGTTCTTCCCCGTGGTCCCCATGCTCTCTATATCCCCTAAGAATCCCAGTGTCCCCATGTCCATCTGTTCCCGAGCCTGGTGCCACGACGCCCCTATAGTGCCAATTGTAAATTCCAACTCCCCCCTTCCGCCACGTGCCCCCCACGGCCACCTATGTTTCCGTACCCTCATGCCCAACGGTGCTCCCCGTGGCAAACGTGTCCCCCATGCCCATCTACACCTTTTGCCACCGACACTTCACTACTCCTTGTGCCCCATCACTCCCGCCACTACGTGCCCAGTGCATCCCTATGCCCCCCCACATTACCCCCTATGCTTCCGCACCCTCATGCTTTTGTACCCTCATGCTCACCGTTTCTCCCTGTGCCCCTATGTTGCCCATGCCTCCACCGAGCCCCTCATGCCCTTCGTGCTCCATATCATCGAACTCCCCTATACTGCCTGTGGTCCCCTGCTGCCATCCCCGCCGTCCGTCCCCGTATTTCCGTGCCCTCCTGTGTCCCATGCCATTTCCCTATTTCTCCCATGTCTCCCCCGTGCCCCCATGCCTCCTTACGCTCTGTGCCACCGACGTCCCTCATACATCTGTTCGTCAATGAAGTAGAACACTTTTTGATTTATTGTTAGTTTTCGCACACTATCATTTACATAAAAAAAACCTCCCCTTCTTTATGGATTAACGGGCGTTTATTGTTTCCCTACGACCTACGTAAGGAAAAAAGCAGGGAATGGATAAAACCAAAACAAAATATTCCTCATACGAAGGTTTCCAATGTTAGTAGTTTACATATAATGATTCAGTCGAAATAAATAAACACTCAACAAAAAGATTCAACTATTCAACTCTAACTACTAAATAGCCAATATATAAAGCAGTAACGTAATAACTAATCGACATTCACTGAGTAAAGACAATTAACCATTATATCAACCATGCCACGTCTAATTTAATTTTTATTTTATTTTTTTATTATTTTGTATGCTGAATATACAATCATTTTACTCCTATTTCCTTAATGAGATAGATGGGGTCACGAAGATGAAATCTCCTGTGGATCCATAATCCGTTTATGACTATTAGTGTTCTCCTTTTTTATAGTGCATTTCTAATTTAAAAAAGTTATAAACTATGACGTTATCTTAACTCAAAATATCTGCTCAATAACCAGCTGAGTTTATGATAAAACACTGAACATATGCCTAAACACATGCACGTGTAAATCTAAAAATCTTCTTCCCATTAGATTAACATTGGAACTTTAAGGTCCAATGGGGCGAAGCCCAGGTAACTTTTGATGATTCTGGTATTTTTCCTTGCGTCCTTGGCCCTCAAGCTTTAAAATGAGCCATCATACGTTACCCTATCTTTCTTCTAACTCGAGATATTTCGTGGGGACCGATTCGCTTATGGAATTATATATACTAGAGATCGCCCACCGGTCGAAATTCGACCAAAAATTCAATTGATCTTGAGCCAGTTAATTTTTAAAATGTTTTATAAATGAATCATCTGTTCTTCCTTATTTGCTAGCATTTGTTATTACAACAGCTGTCTGATGAATCAATCAATTATCCTTCTCCCATAAGATTAACATTGAAACTTTGAAAGCCTGTGGGGCGTAGCCAGTGGGCCGATGTGAATGAAAACTTGATTCTGCTCATCTACAGCACAATACCTTCTAACGTATCGGTGAGTGGCGGATTCCTACGATGCACAGAAGCTGAGAAAAAAGGAGGAAATGAAACATGCTTGGCCTATTAATATATAGACTAGAGATCGCCCACCGGTCGAAATTCGACCAAAAAATTCAATTGATCTTGAGCCAGTTAATTTTTAAAATGTTTTATAAATAAAACATCTGTTCTTTCTTATTTGCTAGCATTTGTTATTACAACAGCTGTCTGATGAATCAATCAATTATCCTTCTCCCATAAGATTAACATTGAAACTTTGAAAGCCTGTGGGGCGTAGCCCAGTGGGCCGATATGAATGAAAACGTGATTCTGCTCATCTACAGCACAATACCTTTCTAACGGTATGCGCGGATTTCTCCTACGATGCACAGAAGCTGAGAAAAAAGGAGGAAATGAAAACATGCTTGCCTATTAATATATAGATAGATATGTATAACTTATTGAGATGAGTAAAATCAAACAAAAATTGAAATGCAACAATAGTCTAGCACAAAAATGATACGGTACATAAAATAAACTACAATAAATTCAAGTGGTTTTGAAAACGGAAAAATAAATTTCAAATCAACTATGCCCTATTTGATTAGTATTGTTCAATTAACAATTTTTTACACACGTTAGGCCTATATAAATAAACAATTTATATTTACAGGTTTAATCAAGTATTTTGAAATAACGTATGTAGTCCTTGGAAATATTTTATTTATGATGTTTGAGTAAATTTAACATAACAAGCAAAAATTTAATGAAAATCGTGTAAGTAAAATAAGCCTATTGGGCTATCTTAGAAAGATTTTCAAAGTTCAAAAGTCATCGTTATTGAAATATCACTTTCACAGTTTTTGTAAATGAATTGCGGCATTCCGGGATATTCTGTACTTTATTCTTAACATTACAACCTTGTTTAAAAACCTGAAAATAACACAAAATTTGTAAATGCTTCATTTGGGTTAGATGTCACACGTGACAACTAAATCTTACTGTTTGTGACAACCTGCCTTGTGCCGCCATTTTGGACGAAAATCGACATCAACCGTTTGTTTTGTTAAGAAATCAGGCTTAGTACATTTAAGTATGCTAATGTTATAATATGAGATTTATATTCATATCTCATAAGATAGGATGGTAAAAAATAAATGACCAAAAAATTTACTTAGGCCTAATAAGAGTAAAATTTAAAAAATAAATATAAACGCAAATACATATAGCCATCCACTTCATATTTGCAATCGATGCAATAATTTTTATGGATGTAAAAATAAATGTATAATATGTACACTTTACACAAGTTTACACAAAGTTTACAACTGACAAAGTACCAGAATGCTTGGCCGTAGCTCGACCGTGTGTGGACGCCTCCCAACTCCAACCAGACACCCAACCTGACTTCCAACCAACGGCTCGTCCAACATGCTCGACCGTGTGTGGGGGGCTTATCGATCAATGATGCTATCTAACAACGAGTCGGCGTTAGAACAAGATCGTTAGGGCCGTTCTCTATAAAAACGTTAACAATTTAGTTGGAATACGAGAAAGGCACAAAACCAAAACAATAACGAAATACTAACAAATTGTATGCCTTGAATTAAATACCGTAAAATTATAATTCTTTTAGGCATGTTTCTAAATTTGTTTCTACTGTAGATGCAACTGGACTAAAAGCAAGCTCCATATTTATATATCTTGGTCTAAAGTGGTTTAAAAACTTGTCTTACTAGAAAACTATTTGTAAATCAAGAGTTTTGGTACCGCAACATATTTCATAATTGACGAGTATAAAATTTATGGACGTTTAGAGGTTAGGGCCTGAGTATATTCGTACGCTTAAGATGGTAGAATCCATCAAGGCAATTACAAACCACTTAACTTGGTTTATTGTTTATAAATAACACAAATCATTATGTTAAGATTTGTAATGGCATGAAATTCAAATATTTTATTTAAGTAAAACTGATTAAATAGGCCGAGTGTTCATCTCTACCTAACTTAAAAAACATAAGGTTAGGTGTAAGTGTACCTAACTTCAAAAACATTGTCTTTCTCAGGAATTTTGAAACACAATCAATGTGTAAACTTTTATTTTAGTCTGTCCTTGTCCTCATTCAGGCAAAAAAGGTAGAAAAGACAATAAACAATACACAATACGCAATTTAAAAGGTTTAGTCTTATACTTGGAGTAGGCATTTTAGAATACAAGATTCATTATTTTCTGAGCAAACTTCTTTATCTCACTAAGAGATATAACGACGCATCTTTGTTTTTTCACTGTCACATTTTCGTAACACTATAAGCGAACTATGGGACAATATTGATGATCGCCTATGTAAGTCCACCTCTATATAAGCAGCTGACTCATCGTTTAATGACTACCGTGAGTCCTATCTCATTAAACTCAAGCTGTGAGGTAGAACTTAATCCATTAAAAATTAGACCTCTCGTATTCAAAATGTTCATTCCAACCCCATTTGAAAGTAATCCTGAAATTTCTAGTCTCCATATCAATCTTTACGCGATCGAAGGGGCTGCGTTTCAGATTTGGCTATTTTTAAGATTGATTCCTTTATTTCAGCTGGGATTTCATTTTAAAAGAAAAATATGTGTCAAATAGTTAACAATTTTTCAGTTCAATATTACATAGAAATAAAGACTCTCTTACTCTTCAATGATTAACCAACTCACAATTTTACGTTAAAATTAAACCAACCAACCCAACTAAATAATGTAACTTTAAAAGGTTTTGTTTTAGTTAAATTTGACTAATATTCATTGCTCTTCTTCAACTTTTAAACCGTTTAAAGCCTGTAGTAAATAGACAGTTCTACAGATGTTTTTTAATTTCTATAAACATTCATATTGAAAGTATATAAATTGTTATCAAGTTAGGCCTACCATTAAATAAGTGTAAGCAAGAAGTAAAGTGTTGTTAAATTTAGTTGTTAGATAAACGACGTTGACGACTTCTGAAAACCGTACAAGAAAATTAAATTGCCATCTCAAGAGGTGGCGGTAAATCGAAAAAAAATTATTTAACTTGCTGAGCTAGTTGATATCAACAAGTCTTCATTACAGAGGCCAAATCTTGTTATGTGGGCTGAGATTTGAGTCCGTGTCTCATAATATGTGGTTTTCACGAGTCATTCATTGCCTATCGGGTTCCCATGTGACTGGATAGTGGACATCGACGTCGGTATCGTGGAGTTGTTGACCCTTGGCTTTGAGTGAAGATGGTTATAAATATAAAAGAGTATAGTGGATAATCAGTTAACAATTTGAAATTGGTAAATATAAAACTCCATTTGTGATGCCACTTACGAATACGTAAAATGTCAATAATTTTATTGTTGGCACATTAGTCTTCATCGAAGAGGAGTGAGCTGTTTTAAAAACTGATAAAATACTGTACACAAGAAATTTGCACTTAATTTTTTATACAAAATTATCTTTAGTCGAAATTCTAAATTTTCGAAAGAGAGAGAGAGAGAGAGAGAGAGAGAGAGAGAGAGAGAGAGAGAGGAGAGAGAGAGAGAGAGAGAGAGAGAGAGAGAGAGAGAGAGAGAGAGAGAGAGGAGAGAGAGAGAGAGAGAGAGAGAGAGAGAGAGAGAGGAGAGAGAGAGAGAGAGAGAGAGAGAGAGAGAGAGAGAGAGAGAGAGATAGAGAAAGAGAGATTCGCAATAGTCTATTTTTATCAAGAAAAACACTCTTTGCAAGTCAGTGTAGGCCTAGTCTTTCAGTTCTTGTCATTTGATGAGTTAGCAACGATCCAAAACAAAATGTTAATTAATTGTATGAAGTAAAATAATGGAAAAAAGTAGGTTTCAAATTCAAGGTGGACTTTTTATGTGTAAGAAACTAAATGATAATCACAGATCCAAGATGGTAGTGGCAAGACATCCGGCGAATCCGTTCTGATCCGTCTGCTACCCGCTTTACCCTACGAGCCTATCATACCGATCCGTGGTGGATTCCGTCATTCCGTGCCGCTTCTGGACGGCTTGTCCCTAATTTATCTCGCCCACTAAATCACTATAATTTATGATTTTTTTCTTTTAGATTGGGAGGGAGGTCAAAAAACTCGCTTCTGTAAGAGAGGTAAGGGGAGGTCACGAAAGATTTCGTATTTATATCTGATATCTCCATGACTTACAGGCGTGCGCACGGGTAGTGCCAACGTTGCCTAGGTACTAACTAATGCACGCCTATGGCATAAGACCAATGATGACTTTGGCAGTACATCGTGAAGCTTACACCGGAATGCTGGCATGTTGTGTTTCATGGTTTGTTTTCAAGAGGAATGTAGACGGAAGGAATGTAGAGAGCAGAATTCCGATATCGTTTTGACATTTTCTCGGACAACAATTTTGGAAAGGTTCAACTTTTGCTAATTTATTTGTTACATTAAGAGTTTGTTCATGGTAAATATTTTCTCTTTTTACTGTGCCATAAGGATAAAAACCCTTATTTTTCGTCGAAAAGCTATCACGTAGGGTTGACCGGGGAATTGTGAATTGGGGCAATTGTGAACGCCGCTTATAACTTAGAAACTAACATTAATATTATTAAAAACTAACTTAAAACATGTTTTTTGGTCTTTTCTTAATACACTATTAAAAGTTGTTATTAATTTTCAAAGAATTAGTCTTTTTTCATTAGCATGAAAAAACCTTTAAAATTTTTTTGGTGTATCACTTTGGCCACTCAACAAAAATAATTAATTAAAAAAATAATTTTACTATTTATTTTTTTAGAAATTTTTTGAAGCACTTCTAGAGAAGTGCTCTAAAGCCTGAGAGGTTTCTTTATCAACTGCAATAAAAATTCTAGGATTTATTGCCAATTCACCAATTACCCCATAATTTTTAAATTGTGGGGTGATTGTGAATTACAAAAAGGGGTAATTGTGAATACGATTCACAATTGCCCCAATTCAATACAAAATACAAGCAGTGCACTTTTTTGCAGAACTGAGTTAAATTTTGTTAATTGTAAAGAGTTAACTGACTCTGATGATGGTGACTTAACAGTGCAAGGTTTCCGTTGTGCCAATAACGCGAAAACTGAATTTGTGTGCAAGGAAAACAATTTGTTTACTGTTACTATTTTTGACATTGTTGCTGTGCTCCCCTATCCCATAACAACTTACAAAAACCCCAAAATTACTTATGTATTCAATGGAGCTCTGAGAGTCAATGAGCAGTAATACTGTTTCACTTCGCTAGGTTAGGCTAGGTTACATTTCGTTAATTTACAAAGTTTTCTCTTAAATTTTTTTAGTGAAAATGAACTCAATTTTGACACTTTTCATATTTTTTATAAGTTGTTATGGCAATATATCGTTTTTATGTTGTATTAAACTAATTAACACAGTTTTGGTTAATGTTTTTTACCTTGCATTTTTTCACAATTTTAAGAAATCTCGAACCTGCTTTGAACTATGGGGAATATTGAATGCTTTTGTGTGACTATAATTTTGAAAGTGGGGTAAATGTGAAGAGAATTAGTTGGGCTTTATTTTGATTTGCCCCATTTCACTTTTGGTGTGTTCTAAATAATTTTTCTGATGGCATTCACATTTACCCCAGAATTGATAAGATTTGCAATATCGTGCTGGGGAATTGTGAATGGCTTATAACAATTTTGTTTATCAGAGGAATTTTCTGAAAATTTGTATAATGTATCCTGAATAATGTAGAATTAAAAATACACATACTATAATATGATATTTGTAATAAAAAGTACTTAAAAAAAGGGTTTTTTGTCAAAACACGAAAACCCGTTCACAATTACCCCGGTCAAACCCTACAAAGTTTACATTGGCCTTCATAAAAATACTAGCATACAAACAAATTTATGGCTGGGTTCCTCTCTCAAGATGAAACACGAAAAGAGAAACTCAATTTATGACAAAACCCTACTCACAAATCTCTATATGATAAAAAGTACATGTACAATAGTAAAACACACACGTGTGATAAACTATAATGTAAACGGTTAGTTTACATAATCAAGGTCGATGTCTTGACACAGGCTATTCCTAGAAACCGGATGAGCAGGATTTGCAAATTTTACAACTGACAAATCAGTATTGGAGCCAAGTCCAGTGTGTAGCGCCAGTGCAGTGGGTGCGCCGCGCAGTTCCTTTGCATGCACTGCGCAGCGTGCGCGGAAGTGCTGTTGCGCAGTGTCCCAGACTCCAAGCTGCACTTGCGCAGTGGGGTGCTGCGCGTGTGTTGCACTCAAGTCGAATGTGTTAGTGGTGTTTGCTGGAAATGTCTCCCAAGGATCCTTCCAGTGAGTTGGCGCTGTGAGTAGAAATTGTTTTGTTGGTTTTGGTGTACTTCAGGGATATGTTTTTGGATTTGCTTTTTTAATATATCTCCCTAAATTTCGAGCTTGACTGTATTGAACTGGTTTGACTTAATTGTTTGGATTTTTTAGTAACATATTAGCCTGTTAGTTTGCTAGAATTTTTGTGGAGGGATATATTAAAGTGTCTTTTTTCTGTTTGTTCTCGTAAACATTGCCAAATTGATTGTTTTGAAATTAAACTACTCGTATCATTAGCGAATAAGCGAATTAGTTTGTTTCAATGAGCAAGATGTAAATGTTAAAAGCTATTAAAATTGCATAAATAGTTTAATTAAATACAAAAAATGACAAAACTTTAAAAAATCATGAATTTTCCTTATTATTTTATGACTAATTATTGGCAAGTTTAAGTTTGTATGCTGAGTACTGATTCTACTCATAAGGCTAATGAATTACAATAATACAAAACAAGGTGAATTCAGTTATAAATTTAAGAATATATATGTAAACCTAATTTGAAATTTACACTAATTAAAATTGTATATGGGTAGTAGATAAAACTATTTTTATATTTCGTAATCTTAGCCCTTAAATTTTGTTGTTCTTCTGTTAGTTTCGCAATACAAGGTTGATAATTACTACTAGTGACTGAATAGTTACTACAAGGCTGATAAGTGTTAAGTATAGGCGCATACATGAGGCAATTTTGTACAAGAATTAAACGGTTACTGTACTTCGTTAAAACTTGACTTATTTTTCGTTTTATATGACAACGGCACAATCTTAAATCGGCTTTTTAAGTGTCGTTAGGTCCTATAATAATTTACTGGCCACCCCTTTTACTTATTTCTATCATCCATTAACTCCCATAGAAACCTTTTTTTGTAACCAGAAACCTCTTTGTGCTTTTGAATAGCAATTATGCAAAAAGCCTCAGTTTAAAATCCTAATCCTTCACTTCCATAACCACTGACACCACACGAGTGGTTTTGCAGCTTACACGATCGATTAGTAGACCAGAAGCATTAAATCAATACAGGACTGGGCGAGGAATAAGTGTCAGGTTGCGAACCCTCGCGAGATTGGGGCTTACAGCTCAGCTGGTCTTGGTCTTGGGAAGGGTATTTAAACAAATGGTTTATCAGTGATTCAAAAAGTCTCGCTGACCATCTCACGGGATTCGAGCTAGCTGGTCTTGGCTTTGACGTGATATAAAATTAATTTTAAAAAATTATTCACTCGAATAATGAATAAAAAGACAATGTATATTAACACAATTTTTAAACCACGTCAAACCATTTCTAGGAAGTTAATAAGAAAATGTATCCACGTCACACGAACCATTATACCATTATGGTGAACATATTCAAGTTTCATGCGAATCCGATGCAAGATTATCGCGATAGCGTGTTTCAAAGACACCTATAATTAACATTGTTCTTATGGGACTAAAAACCAATATGGCGGAGGTTCTGCAGACTCTGAAAAACAGAAACAAAGATGAAAGCCATTTTCTAATGTTAAACGAAGTAAGTATGTAATTGTTGATGCTTCTAAGGCACTGTGGTTAGGTAACCGGTGTAAAAACAGGCTCGTGTCACCCATCACATGAGAGTGAATCAGCCGATCAGCCGGGCTGACCTTGACTTGTCCTGTCTCGTGGACGTTTATACTCTATGACCACCAATGACGGTGTTGACGTTACTCTATGGAAAAGACGTTACAAAAAATGACTATAGGCTAAGTGATTAACAGGGTCAAGGATGCCTATGTTACTCCATGTTAACATAAGTGCACTTTTCTCAGGACTCATAAAAGACTAGCTTTCATAGAGCAAAATCCCCGTGTTAAAATAGTGCAAAAAACCATCAAAAATGTCCGTTTCTGGGGAAACGCGCTATAATTAAAAATCGAATACAGATATGCGGCAATTTTATTTTTACTTATCATATTTAATTTTAGGTCTATATTATACTACTAGCAGTTACCCGGCGCGCGTTGCTGCGCTCAAATTAAGATGTTTACATAAATAAAGCTATTTTAATATATCCAAAAAAGATAAATTAAGTTTTAAGTTTTTTAATATAACAAAAAAAGTCAATGGCATAGAAAGTAAGTATATTAATATTACTGTAAGGCCAAAGGATAAAAAGGCATTTTGCAAATTTAAACCCAGAATAGTCAAAGTTTGCCTTGTATCTTATTGATCGTAATTGCAAATGCAAGAGCACCTATGAGCAAAGAGGCACGTCCATGTCAAATTTCAACCCCGGAGGCCCTAAATTAATTTTAAAGTCCAGTGGAGCACAGCCCTACTAAAAAATATATTTGCAAACCCATTCTTGGTGAGTACCTATGAGCAAAGAGGCATGTCCAAGTAAAATTTCAACCATGGTGGCCCTAAAGTAATTTAAAGCCCAAAGGGGCGGAGCCCTACAGAGCTTAAAAATTATATTTGCAAAACAGTTTCCTAGTAAGTAGCTATGAACAAAAAGAATCGTACATCAAATTTTAACCCCGGTGGCCCTAAAGTAATTTTAAAGTCCAGTGGGGTGGAGCCCTAAAGTGCTTACAAACGATATGTGCAAAACCGTTTCTTAGTGAGCACCTATGAACAAAAAGAATCATCCATATAATTTCAACCCTGGTGGTCCTAAAGTGATTTTAAAGTCCAGTGGGGCGGAGCTCTAAAGATCTTAAAAAAAACTATACTTACAAAACTGTTTCTTAGTAAGCACCTAAGAGTAAAGAGAATCGTCTGTCAAATTTCAACCACGGTGGCCCTAAAGAAATTTCGAAGCCCAGTGGGGGGGAGCCCTAAAGAACTTCAAAAACTATATTTGCCAAACCGTTTCTTGGTGAATACCTATGAGCAAAGAGGCACGTCCATGTTAAATTTCAACCCTGGTGGCCCTGAAATAATTTTGAAGTCCAATGGGGCTGAGCCCTACAAAGCTTAAAAAACTATATTTGCTAAATCGTTTCTTAGTGAGTACCTATGGGTAAAGAGCATCGTCCATCAAATTTCAACCACGGTGGCCCTAAAGTAATTTCAAAGCCCAGTGGGGTGAAGCCCTAAAGAGCTTAAAAAACTAAATTTTCAAAACCGTTTCCTAGTGAGTACCAATGAGCAAAGAGAATCGCCCATGTCAAATTTCAGCTCCGGAGGTCTTAAAGTAATTTCAATGTCCAGTGAGGCGGAGCCCTAAAGTGCTTAAAAAACTATATTTGCAAAATAGTTTCTTAGTGAGTACCTATGGGTAAAGAGCATCGTCCATCAAATTTCAACCCCGGTGGCCCTAAAGTAATTTTGAAGTCCAGTGGGGTGGAGCCCTAAAGAGCTTAAATAACTAAATTTGCAAAACCGTTTCCTAGTGAGTACCAATGAGCAAAGAGAATCGCCCATGTCAAATTTCAGCTCCGGAGGTCTTAAAGTAATTTCAATGTCCAGTGAGGCGGAGCCCTAAAGTGCTTAAAAAAACTATATTTGCAAAATCGTTTTCTAGTGAGTACCTATGGGTAAAAGAGCATCGTCCATCAAATTTCAACCCCGGTGGCCCTGAAGTAATTTTGAAGTCCAGTGGGGTGGAGCCCTAAAGAGCTTAAAAAACTATATTTGCAAAACCGTTTCCTAGTGAGTACCTATGAGCAAAGAGAATCGCCCATGTCAAATTTCAGCTCCGGAGGTCTTAAAGTAATTTCAATGTCCAGTGAGGCGGAGCCCTAAAGTGCTTAAAAAAACTATATTTGCAAAATCGTTTTCTAGTGAGTACCTATGGGTAAAAGAGCATCGTCCATCAAATTCCAACCCCGGTGGCCCTGAAGTAATTTTGAAGCCCAGTGGGGTGAAGCCCTAAAGAGCTTAAAAAACTAAATTTTCAAAACCGTTTCCTAGTGAGTACCAAGGAGCAAAGAGAATCGCCCATGTCAAATTTCAGCTCCGGAGGTCTTAAAGTAATTTCAATGTCCAGTGAGGCGGAGCCCTAAAGTGCTTAAAAAACTATATTTGCAAAATAGTTTCTTAGTGAGTACCTATGGGTAAAGAGCATCGTCCATCAAATTTCAACCCCGGTGGCCCTAAAGTAATTTTGAAGTCCAGTGGGGTGGAGCCCTAAAGAGCTTAAATAACTAAATTTGCAAAACCGTTTCCTAGTGAGTACCAACGAGCAAAGAGAATCGCCCATGTCAAATTTCAGCTCCGGAGGTCTTAAAGTAATTTCAATGTCCAGTGAGGCGGAGCCCTAAAGTGCTTAAAAAAACTATATTTGCAAAATCGTTTTCTAGTGAGTACCTATGGGTAAAAGAGCATCGTCCATCAAATTTCAACCCCGGTGGCCCTGAGGTAATTTTGAAGTCCAGTGGGGTGGAGCCCTAAAGAGCTTAAAAAACTATATTTGCAAAACCGTTTCCTAGTGAGTACCTATGAGCAAAGAGGATCATCCATGTCAAATTTCAGCTCCGGAGGTCCTAAAGTAATTTCAATGTCCAATGAGGCGGAGCCCTAAAGTGCTTAAAAAACTGTATTTGCAAAATCGTTTCTTAGTGAGTACCTAAGGGTAAAGAGAATCGTCCATCAAATTTCAACCCCGGTGGCCCTATAGTAATTTTGAAGTCCAGTGGGGTGGAGCCCTAAAGAGCTTAAAAAACTATACTTGCAAAACCTATGGACCTATGGTGCACCCATGGACAAAGAGAATCGTCCATGTCAAATTTCACCACCCGTAGGCTTTTAGTGTAATTGTGAGCTTCCGTAGGGCGGAGCCATAAAGACAACACAAACATCAACATTATACCTCACACCTGGTTAATTCTATGATTATAAGCATCTGCTTGAATGAAACTTTCAATATTTTTAATTACAGCAGTTAATCTTGTAAACACTAAATTTCTAAAACCTGACACCGCACCATTGTATGCCCTCTGGGTCAGAGCCCTTTGGACAGATTTGCACCAAACTTCACACAAACCATCCTCGAATAATGCTTACTAATGCCTATAAGTTTGATTACAATCTGTTGAGCGGTTTCGGAGTCTATAGGCAACAAACATATATATTTATATGTATATAAACCCCCCAACGTCCTTTTATGTAGTTATATATAAAAGAGAATCTCCTCCTCTTAGTATATATTGATTATATATACTAGAGATCGCCTCCTGGTTGAAATTCAACCAAAAATTTTCTAGTTGATGTTGACCGTCTGGATCCAATTTGATAAAACAATATGTTAAAACAGAAGCATCTGTTCTTCCTTATTTTCTAGCATGTGTTATGTCAACAGAAGTCTAATGATTCATTCAATTATCCTAATCTCATAAGATTAACATTGAAACTTTGAAAGCTTGTAGGGTGTAGCCCCAAGGGCCGATGCGAATTAAAATGCGATTCTGCTCATCTACAGCACAATACCTTTCTAACGGTATGCGCAGATTTCTCCTACGATGCACACAAGCTGAGAAAAAAGGAGGAAATAAAACATGCTTGCCTATTAATATATACTAGAAATCGCCCACTGGTCGAAATTCGACCAAAAAATTAGTTGATCTTTTGCCAATTAGTTTTAGAATGTTTATCACTAAAACATCTGTTCTTCCTGATTTGCTAGAGTTCGTTCTTACAACAGCTGTCTTATGATTCAATCAATTATCCTTCTCCCATAAGATTAACATAAAAACTTTGAAAGCCTGTAGGGCGTAGCCCTGGGGGCCAAGGGGAATTATAATGCGATTCTGCTCATCTACAGCACAATACCTTTCTAACGGTATGCGTAGATTTATCCTACGATGCGCACAAGCTGAGAAAAAAGGAGGAAATGAAAAATGCTTGCCTATTAATATATAGACTAGAGATCGCCTCTTGATCGAAATTCGATCAAAATTTCAGTTGATCTGGACCCAAGAAGCTTAAAAACATTTTAGAACTAAAACATCTGTTCTTCCTAATTTTCTAGCATTTGTTTTGCAACATCTGTCTTATGAATCATTCAATTTTCTTTTCTCCTTAAGATTAACATTGGAACTTTGTAAGCCTGTAGGGCGTAGCCCTAGAGTCCGATGTGAATTAGAATGTGATTCTGCTCATCTGCAGGACTATACCTTTCTAACGGTGTGCGCAGATTTATCCTACGATGCACACGAGCTGAGAAAAAAGGAGGAAATGAAACATGCTTGCGTATTAATATATAGATATATATATATTAGATTTGATATGATTAGGGCTACTTTTATAACATTGAAAAACATTATAATTATAAGAAAAACTTTCAGATCCGAATTTAAAGTTAGTTTCAAAACTAAGAACAATGCCCTAAGAATGATCAACCATAAAATAGACAAACAAAATGCAATAAATACAAATGATTACTTTAATCGATCAGGCATATACAAAATAAATTGTTCTGAATGCCAAAAGTTTTACATAGGACAAACAGGGCGGTCATTTAATTGTAGATACAAAGAACACGTTCAGGCTTACAAATCAAGAAATAAAACGACTATGAAATCAAACGTGGCTGAACATATGATAAAGACCAACCACACATTTAGAACAATAAAAGAAGATTTAGAAATAATTGAATTTGGATCAAAAGGAAACAAACTGGACGCAAAAGAAGAATTTTACATATACTCCTTCAGTAAAAAAGATAGAATATAATAAACACGATGCAAGTTAACAACAGAAAACCAATATATGACACAATTATACAAATGAAAGAGAACCAAAGGCCAGCACAGTCATATTACAAAAATTAATTTAAAACATATGGAAGAAAAAATCATCAGTTAATTTTGTTTATTTATGTATTTAATTTTATTAGAGGTTAACATTATATTCATTTAGTTCACCGTGATCATGGGCCTTAAGGTCCGAAACATGTCGGTGTTAATAAACTAATTTTATAAAAAAAGGGTACTCTGTTTAATTATAATGTTTTTCAATATACTGTATATATATATGCCTTTATTACATCTATATTATAATTCCGTAAGCGAATCGGTCCCCACGAAATATCTCGAGTTAGAAGAAAGATAGGGTGACGCATGATGGCTCATTTTAAAGCTTGAGGGCCAAGGACGCAAGGAAAAATACCAGAATTATCAAAATTTACCTGGGCTTCGCCCCATTGGACCTTGAAGTTCCAATTTTAATCTAATGGGAAGAAGATTTTTAGATTTACACGTGTGTTTAAGCAGATGTTCCAGTGTTTTATTATAAACTCAGCTGGTTACTGTGCAGATATTTTGAGTTAAGACAGTACGAGAAATTTTAAAGATAGAAAACATTCATGTTTGGGAGCATCTTCTAAATTATATTTTCAGTGTGCAGAAACGTTTGTGATGTGAAGAAACTTTGTGATCTCTTGAAGATGTGATGGACTCATTTATTTTAATTTTAAATTAGTTGCTTTTTACCTCAATTATTGTTAAATCATAGGTGTCATGACAATTGTCAAACCTTAATAAAGAAAGAAAAAAAAAGATATCCGTATAGTTATTACCTTTGGAAATTTGTCAATGCACTATAAAAAAGGAGAACATTAATAGTCATTACCGGATTACGGATCCACAGAAGATTTCATCTTCGTGGCCCCAGCTATGTCATTAAAGAAACAGGAGTATAATGATTTTTTATGCTGAATACACCAAAATTAAAATTGGCTGAGACATGGCATGGTTGATGCAATTGTTAATAATTATTGTCTTTACTTAGTGAATGAAGTTTATTATTACGTTACTGCTTTATATATTGGCTATTTAGTAGTAAGAGTTGAAGAGTTGAATCTTTCTGTTGAGGTTGTTTATTTTCGACTGAATCATTATATGTAAACTACTAACATTAGCTAACCTCCACATGAGGAATTTTTTATTTTGGTTTTATCCATTCTCTGCTCTTTATGGTAGGTCGTAGGGAAACCATAAAGACGGGGAGCTTTTCATGTAAATGATAGTGTGCGAAAACTAACAATATATCAATCAGTGTTCTACTTCATTGACGAACAGACTAAATAGACTACAATCAGAGAACGAGGGACATCGATGTCACGGAGGGTAAGAGGGCATAAAGGCAAAGGGATGACATGGGGAATAGGGGGCACAGGAGGGCACGGAGGTACGGAGAGGGACGGTGGTGATGGCAGCACGGGACTATGGGTAGCACTGGGGATTCGGGGGTATGGGGGCATGAAGGGCACGAGGAATGTTGGTGGCACTGGAGACAGGGGGGCATGAGGGGGCACGGTGGAAGTATGAGGGACATAGAGGCACAGGGAGGAATGGCGAGCATAAGGACAAGGGAGCTTGGAGGGTACGGGAGCATGAAGGCACTCTGGGGGGGGGCATGGAGATGTACTGGAGCACATGGCGGGGGGCTGCGGAGGCACAAGGAGCACTAGGGGCGTCAGTGGCAAAAGGGGTAGATGGGCATATAGGCCACGGGGTCCACGAGGAATAACGTCGGGCATGGGGGCACGTGGAGACGCGGGGGGTGGAAAGGCACAATGGGCCTAGGTTCGTCGGTGACACGGGGGAGGCTTGGGGAACATAGAGGGCATGGGGACCACGGGGAAGAACGGTTGGCATATGGGCACGGGAGTTCCGTGGGTGCGGTGGCATGGGGGCAAGGGGGTTGGGGCACTGGGGTTAGGGGGTCATGGATATAGGGGCACGGGGAGGAATGATGGGCATGGGGGCACGGGCTATGGAGGCATGGGAATGGGGGCACAAGGGGTACTATAGACGTCGGTGGTACGGAAAGTGGTAGGGCATGGGGAAGGGGCATTGGGGAGGAATGAGGATCATAGAGGGCACGGGGGCCACATGGAAGAACTGAGTGCATGTGGGCACGGGAGAATGGGGTGCACAGGGGCATGAGTGGGCAAGGGGGTACGTGGGCATAGTGGGGTTACTGGTGCCCCGGTTGCATAGGGGGTACAAGAAACACGGGACAGGAGAGGTGATCAGGGGCACGGGGAGGCATGGGGTCACGGCGAGTGAGAGGGAATGGGAGGCACAGGGGTCCAGGGTGGAGGAGTGTACAGTATTAATGGTCTTTTGCTCTATTGAACTATTTTATTTACTTGAGTTACAAATTCATATGAACATGTTTAAGGTGAAAACTATTTTTACCGCGTTCGGTAGTATAGTAGTGAAATAATTTTTCTTTTTTCCACTAAATAGACTACTATATTTTAATACAGGGGAAATTATTGATAAATTACTGGTTTGATACCACCAAAGTTTCGTCGACATTAGGAAATATTTTATTAGAAAACCCAAAGGTGTAAATTCACTCTATAGCTTGAGAAAAATACAGTAATACAGCAATGAGGTGATAAATTGATACGTATTTTTGGAGACAACACCACCATTTTTATTTTTAGGGGCCTTTGCCCCTACAAGCCAATAGTATATCTTTATAATTCTAATTAGCCGCTGAGGTGACCATACCCAAATTACCAGCGAATCTTTACCTTTTTTGTGACAATGAATCTGCTGAGTTGGAAGTAGTAAAAAAACCCCAAAACTACCCCTTCCGGTAGGTCGATATGTCTGGTTTACGAAATCATCCGAATAAACGTAGGATTACACATCTCTACCAAATTTGGTCTCGATCGGACCATTTTTACGAGAGTTATCGTGTCTAGGGACACACACACACACACACACACACACACACACACACACACACACACACACACACACACACACACACACACACACACACACACACACACACACACACACACACACACACACACACAGAGATATATATATATATATATATATGTATATATGTATATATATACTTATTTAATAATAATTTTTAATTATTAATTATTAATTATAATTATTAATTATTTAATTTTTAATTTTTAATTTTTTTTATATTTTTATTTATATATACTTATTTAATACGCTAAGGGTTTTTTTGTCTTGAGAACTCCTATAACAATTTTCAGCCGATTTTAAAGTTTTTGGTGTCGTTGGATAGGGCTTGGTCTGTAGTTGTTTCTGCCAAAAACTGATGAAAATCGGACTGAAAATAAAGGCACTATCCGCCATTGAAATCTTAAAATTTCCCATTTAAATAACATTGGGATTAATTAAAGCATTTTAAACATGTGTTAATAATCAGCTGTAAATACGTGTTGTTTTTGGTAATTACAGATATTCACAATACTGTACTGGATTGGTCGGATGTCATTGATTTAGAACTAAAGTAACATTTTTTCTGCAATAAAATAAATTGCTCGATTTCGAGCAACATGTATACTAGTGTATATATATATATATATATATATATATATATATATACATATAAAATTTTTAATGACTATTATTTTTGGTGGTCTGGGGAAAAAGTAACATGGTACCGGGCTTAGGTCTTACCATGAGACCTACGGTAATAGCTTATTCCCTATGGGAAATTTGCTAAAAAAAGCTATTGAATCAAATGTAGCTTAATAGTACAGGATTTAAAATTACTTTAGAGAAGTATGACGTACCTATGTTAACGATTTTTCACAAATATTATCAATAAGAAATAAATATTCTGGAAACTTTAGGTCTGGATCTTCATGTACAAAAAGGCATGAAATTGGTCTGACGCTCTTTTTTTTTTAGGCTTCACTAAGAAGTGAAGTGTTGGTAATCCGCCATGGTCTATACTATTTCACCTTTTTTAGGGGCTTTTGCCCCCATAAACGACTAGTTTTTAATATTCATTATCTTAACTTCAGATATAGTTTCTATATTCACAAATGTCGCAGTCATGTAATTATTTGTTTCATTCTTGTAATATTAAATTGTGACGTTTCAAGAGTTAATTTGTATAATTCAAGGCTGATGGGCAATAATTGTCTTGGCGAAGGCAATGTTAAGTTTAATGGTAAAAAATAATATATTGTCACTTTATTAATTACATTTTACTAATACAGATTACACTGATAAATACATTAGCTAATATGTAAACAAAATACATTGCTAAGAAGTACACCTTCACGTACACTCATGAGACTACAAGGAATCAGCTGTGCCCTCAGTGATAAAGTTTTTAATGGCGGTGTAATTCTGTCTGAGAGTGATGAAATAATCTATTCCCAGACCCAACAGCTGAAAAATACATAAACAATAATCATGAAACTGGAACTAACTGAATATAGTACACAGGTACGATGCACAGGGTGGTTATTGTGACGACGCCCTGATAATGTTCTGGGTGGGTACGCGTCTGATTGTCACCAAGACAGATTGGCACCGATCCTAGAGGTGATAATCATTTGTGTGCACTACCCGACAGATTGTCACCTCGAGAAGGGCAGGTGTTAAGCTGTCGTGGTGACAACTAGACGGCTAGCGCTATAAGGGTGACAATCTGACGGCGCGGTACCCGACAGATTGGAACCCCGAGAAAGGATCGGTGCCAATCTATTGTGGTGATAACTTGACGGGGAGTAAAACAGTATATCTGTGCTACGGATCCAATCTGACCCCGGGTGATAAAACACCGTGGTGCCAATCTGTCGTGGTGACAACCTGACGGCGACCCTTCTGGATAACAAACATTGAGTGACGTCATATGGAACTCTGTGGCCTTGTAAAAAGGTTATAATACCTGTTAGTCCGCCAAATGATCCTGTGGAATCCTGGTTGGATTACGCGTTTCGGCAATGACTCGCCATAAAGTTTTTAAAAACTTATGACGCACCTGCAAAGGCAAGTTTTTTATGATCTTGTACTGGATCTGAAGATGGCGAGACATCGCCGAAATCCGTAATCCAACCAGGATTCCACAGGATCATTTGGCGGACTAACAGGTATTATAACATTTTCACAAGTCGATTACTTTGATCCGAAAACAACATTCAATTAAAATGAACCCTGTGGCACTATACCGGGTGTCCCAGACCACCCGTACACCCCTTTTAAAATCTACAAAATTAATTATTCACAAGAACAAATTGTGCCATTATAGGTAAACTGGTTGCGCTCTATCCATTATTGATAATTTCAATGTACAAGGTGTACCAGAAATAGACCTACCCAGACCAGAAGTTATTAATTTTAAACACAAACTCCCACTTTTTATGGCGTTTTTGGATTCTAAACATAATTTTAAGACTACTTTATAATTTAATGTGTATCCCTAATCATAACAGTTTGGGAGATAATGAAGTTAGAAGTTTGATTTTTTCCCATAAGAATAACATGGAGCAAATTGTCATATTCATTATACTGAAACCTTTACCTTTAACATAACTGTCCAAGCATAAAAATATCTTATAACTTCATTTTCGATAAAATTTGATTAAAAAATACAGATTTTCATGTAATTAATTTTATTTTTCTACACATTTAAAAAAAATTTCACCATAATGATAAATTTATGGAAAAATTAAATAATTTATGACAAAACTAATAATTTACTATGGCAAAGTGTTTAAAAGAAGAAGCTAAGGCATTTTTGTGCTAGGCCTTTTTTAGTTTAAGGGGAAATTTACAGAGATAATGGTTGTGAAATTTAGCCCCTTGTTATTCTTATGGGAATAAAATCAAACTTCGACCTCCATTATCTTCCAAACCGTTAGGATTAGGGATACACATTAAATTGTAAAGTAGTCTTAAAATTATGTCTAGAATCCAAAAATACCATAACAAGGGGGGGGGTTCGTATTTAAAATTAATGAGTTTCGGTCTGGTTAGGTTACTTTTGCTACACCGTGTACATTGAAATGATCATTAATGGATAGAGCGCAACCGGTTTACCTATAATGGCACAATTTGTTTTTGTAAAAAATTAATTTTGTAGATTTTAAAAGGGTTGTACGGTTGGTCTGGGACACCCGGTATAGATTTAAACTACTGTGTGGCAGATATAGAATATGACTGTATTACACATTACACTTAATTAGGCCGGCCCCACACCAAAACGGTCGTGATGCGACACAACTTAGGACGTCGCGAGCGAAGGTGTTAAACACACATTTAAATTGAATAATTGAACACTTTCATGTGCTTTATACTGTGCAGGAATATCATTTAAACATATGTTTTTACTCTCGCTCACAATGATGGAAGACATTACCATAAAAGACTTACCGAGAGAGCTAAGCTCGGAGCCAACTTGATGAAGCCCAAGTGGACGACTGAGCGGGAGTCACGCGAGACGACTGACGCCACCGCTCTGACCTGCCAACATTATGATAAATCTTACTGCAGTTGAGTGGTCCAATATCAAAATTATCAGAATCAACATACGGATTAAAATTCGAGGATGTAGAGTGGCATATGAGTATGACCACCACAATAAACAAAGGTCATAGTAAATGCTTTTTGATACATGCTTATACCATTTAACTAAATGACTGTAGAATCAACTCGACCTTACTAAGTTTGTGTCACAGATGTTTTTTACACACGCAGGTGGCCAGTCTGGAGTGGGACTCCCCTAAAAAAATGGGTTTACCCACTAAAAAAACCTCCTCTATTCTTTAAGATTTGGAATTGTTTATCACATTATATCAGGCTAGGCCTAAATTTGGCTGATGCCCGTGGGGCTTGCTCCTTATCCAGCTGCTCAGTCAAGGGATCTGGGCCACTTCGCGGTCCAGACCGGTTTTTTTTTCTTGGAGGATGCCCTGGACAAACTGTGATGAACAATCCCAGTTGCCCTCATTATCCATAATCTTTTATTTTTACTATTTTTTATTCTTCGACAGCACTCACTATTAAAGAATGTGATATGATGCAGACGTAATCTTTTTGCAGACCGTGTATACTGAAAAAATACCGAATTTTCTTTTGGCTTCCAGGCTGGGCTTTTCCCAATGCGGACAGCGGAATAAAACGCCTGGGCAGTATATTCAATCTGGTGAGCCAGTCATGCCCATCCGCTTCAAGTACGATTTGAAATAGCGGTAACCTGTCAGGAACACGTGAGGTAGTGAACCTGGCTTCACCTGGGTTTCATGCTCCCAGCTGTGTGTTGCCAGCTTGCCACTGCTGGAAGGTTCGGGCGCGCTCTTCGGATCTTGCTGCATTCTTGCCAATCTTGCCGTCTATGATAAATCCTCTTCCTCTTCCCTGCCAAGAATTTGACAGGGATGACTCCGGCAACCACCAAGAAGGCGGGCTCGGATACTGTCCGACAGACGGAATACACCCGGGCGAGTTGCAACCTATAGAATTCCTTGGTGAGAGCATCTGTGTGGCTATACACAGCATCGTGTGTGGCTATACCTCTGCCCCGGCCCCGTAAAGGAGCAAGGACTGGACTGTGGCCATCAATAATCGTGTTCTGCTGGACTGAGTACCCTTTACATAGGCCTTCAGCTTACTTAAGATAAGAAACCACCTTAGCAACCTTGTCTGCCGTACGGAAGATCTGGTCTCTCCAGCTTTACTTATTGTCCACCATGACTCCGAAGTACTTGGCGGCATGCGTTGACTGGAACAGATCCCTTCCCACTTGCAGCAGGATGAGGGTATCTATTCTCTTTTTTGAGAGCATCTCGATCTCCGTCTTGCTCAGGGCAAGCGAAAGACCGTGATCGGACATCCAGGCAATGACCACGCGCATAACCTGGGCCAGCTCAACGTTGCGTGCGGTGATGAGAGCCGCAACGTCATCGGCGTACCCAACGAAGATGGTTTCCTCTGGTATCTCGTATCATAAGAGATCCGGGCCAAGTATTGAACCCTGTGTGGCACCGGAGGTCACTTCTATCGTCCGCGCTCCGTCTCGGGTGTCGTACAATAGGCTCCTAACACGGAGGTAGTCTGCGATGACTCGCAACAAATACGTTGGAATGGGAAAGGTGTTGGGAAGAGCATCCAACATATCGACTCAACTTGCCAAATTGAAGTAATTCTTGACATTAAACTTAACAAGAAGCACTACTCGGTGGGAGAAACAGTTGTAGAGATGTAAATTCAAAAACATTTAAAAGTTGTTTTGAATGCATTATAATGATTTTTACCTTAAGGATTGATCAAAACTTACTCGATAATTTTCTCTTTTTTGGAGATTTGTAAGATTCGAAGATATCAAATCTTGAGCAATAAATTGAACCTAAAACAAAATAAAAACCATTTTTTTTAATTAACAAATTAAAATTTTATTTTAATATGGTGTTTCTTAATGGTTCATCAGGGTTTAATGGCATGTATTTTACTTATTACTTATCCCACACTAATTTAAACATGTGCTAAAGTGCATGTTTTCAAGTTTATGGATCAAAGTTGGGAAGATCCGGTTTTTGCCCTTGAGCCCTTCAAAGTTCCCGTTATCGCTATGGAAATCTTTTGTAACAACGAAAATGGAAAAAAAATCAGCTGATAATTGTAGATATAAACCAATGTATTTCATTTTTAACTTGTGATTCAACAAATGTATACCAAAGAGCAACCATTGAGTAAATATGGCGAATCTATTTCGTAAGAGTGGACAAGCAATTAAAATATGGTAATGCCGAATGACAAGATTGTCGGCTGGGAGGGCCAGTAACTGGCAGCCAATATAATAGTAAGCTTGCAACAATCGATAGCTCGATTTAATTGATACTATGACAGTTCATTACATCAAACTTGCAAATCAAACTTATGTTAACAAATTTTTGGAAAGTCTATCTCATTTCAAAAAGAAATATGTGTTCTTTACAATTAACAATAGCGAAAATCCTGAGATAGATTATATTGGTAGTCACTGGATTTTGCTTATCTGTCAACCTCAGGAAAATAAATCGTTCCAATTGGATTCTGCATCTAAAACAAATTTTGGCTCAGCTATCAGAATTTGCCAAAAGCTAAATATTAAGAGAAAGACATCAAAATCTTAGATTGCGTTCAGCAAAAGAATGGCTTTGAATGTGGTATAAATGTAATTATTGTAAATATGAAACTAATAATAATAATAACAACATTTATTCCGCTGACAATATTTTACATTGTATGGGGTACATAGTTTGGGGAATTTACGTAAGTCTTTTACTGTGTTTCAGAATTCAAACACAGTATTATTTGACATTCAAAAAATCAAAAGATTAGCAATTCTTACGATATTAACTCACTTGTAAGGTTAGAGGCTAGACAATCTCAAATTTCTACGAATTTAAATGAGAGACAAATAATCCTAGAGATTATTATGATAAACAACCCATAATAGTGAAATATCAAAAGGCGAAGTTTACAAAGATTAAGATGAAATTTCAACAATTTTACAGCATGAACTTTTGAGATTCACAAAGGTATTCTACAATCAAAGCTATCAACTACACATGGAGTTTAAATTTTCTGTGACAGTCACGGGCGAAGACTAAATGATTTATTAGCGAAAACCTTGAGGAGCTCGAAGGACGTCTGCTCAGCTTCACCCCAAACAAACATGGCACCCATCTTCCTGAGAGCGTTGAGAGGGGCCGCCAACTCAGCGATTTTTGGAATGAAGTGCCAGTAAAAACCCACCTTGCCCACAAACCGGGCGATACTCTTGGCATCTTTAGGAGGTGGAAACTCCCTGATAGCCTGGGTCCGCCTCCGTCTGAGTCAGATGCCTTAACAGATCAGGTGTGGTCTCGCTGTCTGCGTCAAGCTTGACCTCAGCAGACACACCAGCCACCCTGACAAAGAAAGGATATACACCTACCTGCCGAGATAACCCGAAGTAGCACTGGCCTATACCTAAATCCAAAATCAACCCAGATCGTTGAATAAAGTCCTCTCCCAAGGTAACAGGAAAACACAGGTACTTTGCAACCCAAAAGCTTCAAACCCAAGAGAAATCGTCAATTTTGAATTTGAAACGGGCTTCATTTGATGATGGGCATAGGAGATATAGACGCAGTCCAGCATATAGATGAGTTGCGGTCGACTTGCTTTATGAGCCCAGAAGATAACAAGGTGTTGAAAAGCTCAAGGGAGATGAGCTTCACATGGATGTTCAATTACTGATCCACCCAATAAATTTTATGATTATATTCTATGAAAGAGGAAGCATTATTTTTAATTCTGCAATTAATTATTCTGGACCCGCCGGCAGAGTTTTATAGATAGTTTACTGTCGAAATGATAAATATTTGTGGACTAAAACCACCAGTATGCGGATATTTACAATATTTAAAAGGTCAGCAATTTGTGAATACAGTTATCGTAGTGAAAGTACATGATTAAGATAATGGCAGACAACCTCGAAATGATAGTACAATTGTTTTTATATAAATCATTACATTATGGCGTATTGTCATATAATTTTATTAAACACTAGCAATCGTCCATTTTATCAAATATTTTTCATTATATAAAACATTATATAAAGCCATTTTAATATTTAGTTGGTCTTTTTATATTTCATGATTTGCAATGAAAAATCATACATGATTTTTACTACAACATATGAACGATAACAACACGACGGTGGTAAGAAAACCAAACTACATAATCTACGCAACCGAACATAGAAGCTTGTTTCAATAATTCAAAATGCAGCTGGTGGCATAAACGACACCTGAACTACGGCAAAAATTGTAGCTGCCGCAAATGTCGCCAGTGTGAAAGCAGCCTTAGACAATGGAAGCTTTTTTGAATGAAAGATATCAATCAGTGTTTATAAACGGCCTGTACTCAAAACTCAAAAGTCAAAAAGACCATTAGTGGAGTTCCTCAAGGATCTGCTTTGGAGGCTTTACTCCTTAATATTTATGTAAATGACATTCCCATACATGTGTCTTCACTTGAAACAGAAATTACAATGTTTGCTTAAGATGTAGACATAAAAATAGCATCAACAAAATTGAATGAAGCAGAAGAAAAAAATTATTGAAGTTACAAAAAAGTTAATAGATTGGTGTGAACTGAACAAATCTATATCTCAACCTAAATAAAACTCAAGATATAAAATTTAAAATGTAGTAGCAGTTTAAAATGTTATAATATCTCAAAAACAATAAAACTCTAAGGCTTTATTATAAATAACAAACTATTTAATACGATACCCTTGATTTGGTTGGAACTGCCGGTAAAAAAAATTAAAAGAAGAATAATGGAAAAACTACTAACCAAAACACCATACAATGTTGAAGATTGCCTATCTAAAGATTATAAAACATAATTATTATTATAAGATAATGTAGTTGCAAATATGGAGGATTTTGTTGTATATCATCACAGATAACCTGTATGTTGCCCACCTAGATTGTTTTAAATACTTAAATGATAAAAAAATTCAATTGAAAATAACTAACTACAGTAACCTCATCAGTGAAGGACTTTGCATATAGTATCAGCAGACACATTAGTGTCGTCCGGACTGAAATCCACTGAAGGTAATCTTTGCCGTCACCGTTCATTAACGTCTCTGTTGGCATTTGTAATAGCAAGTAAACCATGAGCTGGAAAAGTAACGCAAAAAATGAAGTTCTTGAACAACATAAACGCTTCGCCACAAGACACAACTTGGGATGTGATGTACCGGCTGTACTGGACGACAGCATCGCTTGTCGCTTCAATAACATTTGGCCGCTGTGATCGGCAGTGTCGCAGTATGAGCGTTACCTCATGGTAGAACATGGAGATGGTGACGATCATTCGCTCGAAAAAGCATTCGTTCTGGAAGATGATGAAACATTCGACGATGGTAGGGGAAAACTCTGACTGTGAACATACATGCATGTAGAAGAGCATAATGCCAACCAGGATCCCAGGCGCAGCATACGAATACACTCTGTGTTGAGTGTTTGCAGTTTTGGAAAGAAAAAAGTTGACTTCCCACATATTGTTGATTTTTTTAATATATCAATGAAGTTTTTTGAATAAAAAACTCCCAGAAATGCTCCAGAAGCCTCATACGCCAAACATCCGAAAAACATCAGAAGTACAATAAAAATCCTTTCTTCACCTAACCAGTAGTAGACAGTTAAAAAACATTACTGGGAATACCAGAAGAGGGAGATGATGGCTGCTGTACGGCAATTCCGATAAGTGAGAGATCTGGAGTCAGCCGACAACAGCTGACTTGCCGAGGCAGAGAAGTGCCCCGATATGAAGTTGAGCAGCATGACGACACGAAAATGTCGGTATATACTTAAATTTTTCATTTTCAAAATATTAAAAATAATAAAAAATTATTCAACAACGTTTTTGTGTGGAAGAAAACGTTTTCTTGGACACAATTCTTCACATGTAACTCCAACGGCTATTTCACAAACATTATAACATTCTTTATAAAAATGTTTTTGATAATATCATTAATACACCAAAAACATTAACTGTTAAACTTGCTAAAGTACACTCACAAACATTTAATCTAGTAAAAGTAACACCTTCCTTAGCAAATAAGACTAAATGTCTTACAACGCAATAGGAACAATCAAAAAACAAATGAGTACCCTAACTAAATTTTGAATATACAGTATAAAAAATACTAGATTTTAACAGGTGCGTCACAACTCTTAGGTCAAGCTCTAGGTACAATATTTCCAAGAGCCATTCGTTTGGAAGTAAAATCAATATTGTGTAATCGTAATGTATTGTTTCATAATTACCTTACCAACCACTTGAAGTTAAATATTTACATTGCAACACTAAGTTGTCCAATTTTTACCTTCGCCTTTAATTTGTTCTACTACTTGATGCATGTAGCCACCCATACGAACATTAACCATCTATTTAATCTATTTATATATGAACCTTCTTAAATTTTGAATATACTGGTTTTTACTATTTGTTTGAATAAACATGATATGTACATTTCGTATCAAAATTAGAAAGTTCAAACTGTATGAATTTATATATCTTCATTAGGTAATGATTAACTAATATTTGGCCAAAAACCCCTATGGCAGCAGACCTGTACTTTAAATCCCACGGCATTTTAAATTGAAAATAACTGGTGTAATGGGAAAAGGAATAGAAAGAATTAAAGGGATGAAATAAATCAAACTAACAAATCAAAAGCTATATGGAACGTAATTAACAGTATTACTTGGTCAAATCGGGTCAAATCTATATAATATAGACAATGTTCCCAAAATCACTTAAACGCAGAATGTTTTAACCATGCATTCATATGTAATGCAGAAAATATAATTAAACTAATAGAACAGAATCCAATATATAATTTTAACTGTTTTTTAGAAGCCTACAAAAAAAAGAAAGATATTACATGTAATCTGCAATATGCATATGTTGAGGAGGTTTTTAATGTAATATAAAGTTTAAAATCTAGTAACTATGCCCAGATATTTTTTGTCTAAACCCAAAAATTTTGAAATTTGTATCCAAAGAAATATGTGAAGTGCTAACTACATTATTTTAATAACTGTCTTGATAAAGAACAATATCCACAGATATGTAAACAAATAAAAAATTATATAAATCCACAAAGGTGGTATAAATGATTATAGCAATTTTAGCCCTATATCTGTAGTACCAGCTATATCCAAAATTTTCAAATAATTAATCTTTATACAAATCTATGATTTTTTTTTGATAATCAATTGTTTAGCGAGTGACAATTTGGTTTAAGGAAAGGAATAACATATGGCAATCAATATTTTAGTGAAAAACACTGTGAATAAAATTGAAAAATGGAATCCTTGTTTGCTTTAGGTCCTTCGATATTCCAAAAGCTTTAGATACAGTTAATCACGATATTTTAATAAACAAATTTATGGTTTTGAAAGTAAGACGCTGAATTTAATAAAGTCATATCTAGAAGAAAGAACACAGTATGAAAATTATAATGATAAAATCTCTGGAGGTCTTATAATGTAAAATTAGGAGTTCCGCAAGGATCTTGCCTGGGGCCATTATTTTTTAACATATTTGTTGACATATATTGTCATATTGTTGTTTTAACATATTGTTGGAATGTTTTTGAGAATTAATGATCTGCCTTTCGTTATTGAGAATTCCTCCTCGTCCTGTTTTTTTATGCAGATGATATTGGAATCAATGTGTGTGGAAATTCTGATAGTGAGGTCATTGAGAAGTTAGATATTACAACATCAAATGTTACAAATTGGTTCCAATCTTATAAATTAAGTTTGAATTTGAAAAAAAAAACAAAAATATTGAAATAGCCTTATTAAAAATTATATTCCCTATATAAAAATATGGCCTCAATAAAATTTTTGGGTATATAATGATTGAACTTATTTGGAAAGATCATGTTTATAAAATTCTAAGTAAAGTCTCTAAAGCTATCTATGTCATAAGAAGACTAAAAGGAAATGTGACAAAGGAAATAATAATTACGGCTTATTATGGCTGCTTTCATTGTCATCTCATGTACAAAATTACAGCTTGGGGCAATGCTTCAATAGGCGAAAAAGTAAAAAAAAAAAAAAAAAAAAAAAAAAAAAACTAAGTCATTAGAATTACTTGTGGAACAGAAAGAAAAGCGCACTGTAAACTACTTTTCCAACAATTGAATATTCTGACATTGCCATCCATGTACATTTTACAAATTATTTTAAACGTTCGAGAAAAAATTAACAATCAACCTTAAAATTCTTTTAACCACATAGGCGTGCCCACGGGTGGTGCAACTGGTGCCGTGGCACCACCACTAGATTGAGATTTGGTTTGTGTAAAATGTGAGTTTTACGTTGTAGAAACCGGGAAACAGCAGATTCAAAAGTTTGAGCTTTTAATAGCTATAAAATAAGTTTTTAAATTATTAACAATACTTATTTATTAACACTATAGTAGGGCTAGTAGTGCAACGGCACGGCAGTTTCGCCGTGTCGTGTGTCCTGCTCCATATAGTGCAATGTCCTACTACCAAAGTCACGGCGAAACTGCTTTTTTCCGCCGTGACGGCGCCGTGTGTGCTGCCCCATTTACTCCAATGTATCTCTACATCACGGCTACTTCGCCGTGACGGCGGTTTCGCCGTGCCGTGTGTCCCCGAGCTAAATTATTAGAGTGGATAATTTTTTTAATTAATTTTCTATCACGTCAAATGAAAGACACTATGGTAACATTTAAAATGACATCAAGTTTGTAATTTTCAGACGAAAAACAAACTCACAGTAATGTTTCAAATTTAACATTGTTCTTATGGGACAAAATAGCGAAACGGCGTAGGTAGCCTACTGCAGACTGTTTAGAACAATGTTAAACTTGAAACATGACTGTGAGTTTGTTTTTCGTCTAAAAATTACAAACTTGATGTCATTTTAAATGTTACCATATAGCATGATTATCCACTTGAATAACGGACCAAAAACAATATGTATATTAACAACATTTTTAAACCATATTAAACCTTTTTTAGGAGGTTTATTAAAAACTTATCCACGTCATATGAATTGCCATACCACTATGGTGAACATATTCAAGTTTCATGCGAATCCGATGCAATATTGTCGAGATACTGTGTTTCAATAGACACCTAAAAATAACATTGTTCTTATGGGACTAAAAATCAATATGGCGGAGGTACTGCAGACTCTTAAGGTCACCGCTAGCATCTCCTGGGGAGAAATGTTTATGCAGTCCCTCATGTTTATTGATTTAAGTCGGATGACGTGCTTGTATTTTATAAAAAATCTCATAAAATGTGTTTGTAGACATCCCAAAATAATTGAAAACTTATTTTCATCTCGACGAAACTGAAGCAAGAGCGTGTAAATTACTCCGTACAGTGTTCTTCCTAGCAAAATGGGGTGAATCCATTCACTCCGAAAACGCATTTTCTTGCGACGGTGTCTCAGAAGGCAAAGCAAAGCAATCTTCTTATGTCTTGACAACACCATTTCTCAACCACGCCCGAATCCGAATCCTAGCGTCAGCCGTCAGAAGCTCTGCCACACGGCAGTTCTGCCGTGCCGTGTGTTTTGCACCCAATTGGCCACGGCGATAACACCGTCACGGCGGTTTCGGCGTGCCGTGTGTCCCTATAACCTTAATTCCCACAGTGGATTCCATTAAATGGATTTAGTATTTTAGTTTGGGTCACAATATTATTAGTTTCTATCAGGCTTTTGTTAAAATGGTAAGGATATTATGATTACAGTAGATTAAAATAAACTAGAGATCGCCTCCTGATCGAAATTCGATCAAAATTTCAGTTGATCTGTACCCAAGAAGTTTAAAAACATTTTAAAATGAAACATCTGTTATTCCTGTTTTTCTAGCAGTTGTTTTTACAGCAGTTGTCTAATGATTCAATCACTTCTCCTTCCTCCATAAGATTAACATTGGAACTTTGAAAGCCTGTGGGGCGTAGCCCTGGAGTCCGATGTGAATTAGAATGTGATTCTGCTCATCTACGGGACTATGCCTTTCTAACGGTATGCGCGGATTTTTCCTACGATGTACACGAGCTGAGAAAAAAGGATCAAATGAAACATGCTTGCGTATTATTAAAATAAATTACCATTGATTGTTACAGTAACCAAATGTATGAATATCAATTTAATTTTATTAACGCCAGCAACATAAATAAATTAATAACTGTGTAATTGTCATGACTCTTGTAGTAGTTTTCGTAGCATTTTCTCCTAAACCATAGTCCAACCGGAACCCCCTGTTGTCTAATTTTGCTTTATGGTTAGTGTTTATTCAGGATATCAAGTCTTATTTGAATACTTGGGATTAATTTAGAAGAGGATTTCATGGGAATTACGATTATCTCAATTTGACAACACAAACTTTATATAATGTGGATTTATTTGTACTTAGTTTTAGGAAATATTGTTGAAGGAGCTAGGGTTATCAAACAACAGGTTGATACTGGTAGTTTCCAACGTCACATTGCTCGTAGGGTAGGTCTACGGCAGCAACGAAATTGCCGTCTTCGGAATCCTAAACTATTTAGCTTACAAACGAAAGCTATCTTCAGTTGTAAAAAAAATTAAAGATTTTATAGATAAATTACAGTATACAAATGTCTTAAACATTGTTATAATATATATTCTATAATATGAAACTGAATATTCTGTATATCTATGAGAGACGAAAAACGGGATTGATCCTTGGATCGTCGTTAATCAATCCCGATTAGTGCACACCTAGATGTTTACTTTTTTGCTTGAATTGAGGGCAATTTCCTCTCCCCTTCAAAACAACCAATTAGGTTTAATGTATTACTTATTAATTTCATATATACCATACATACACATGTATATCATTTATAAAGATTCAATCTTTCTCAGTTGGCACCACCACTACTGAAGAGCTGGGCACGCCTATGTTTAACCATTCATATGAAACAAGAAACAGAAATAAATTAAAAAAATCTAGATGCAAATACACAAAATCTTAAAAAAATCTTCAATTTATGGAACCAAAATTATTTAATAAAATACCCTTGATTTGTTTTGAACTGTCAGTAAAAAAATTAAAAGAAGAACAATGGAAAAACTACTAATGAAAACACCATACAATGTTGAAGATGCCTATCTAAAGACTTTTGGACATCATAGTTAATATTAAAAATTATGTTTAAATTAATTATTAATCAATTAATATCAGTTATTAATCATTAATTAATATTAATACTAGTTTTAATAATTATTATTGATGTGTATCAACTGGTATGATACCTGTCAATAAAGCATTATTATTATTATAAAATACTGTCCTTGCAAATATGGAGGATTTTGTTGTATATCATCACAGACAGCCTGTAGGTTGCCCACCTAGATTGTTTTAAATACTTACATGATAAAATTAAATTGAAAAAACTAACCTCATCAATGAAGGACATTGCATATAGTATCAGAATACACAATAGTGTCATCCGGACTGAAATATACAGAACGTAATCTTTGCCGTTGTCGTTTAGAAAGGCCTCCGTTGGGATTTGCAATAAGACGTACCCTATTTGCATGAAAAATAATGCGATGATAAAGTTCTTGAACATCATCAACGCTTCGCCACAAGACACAACTTGGGATATGATATACCGGCTGTACTGGACGACAGCATCGCTTGTGGCTTCAATAACGTTTGGCCGCTGTGAACGGCAGTGTCGCAGTATGAGCGTTACCTCGTGGTAGAACATGGAGATGGTGACGATCATTCGCTCGAAAAAGCATTCGTTCTGGAAGATGATGAAACATTCGACGATGGTACTGGAAAACTCTGACTGTGAACATACCTGCATGTAGAAGAGCATAATGCCAACCAGCATCCCAGGCGCAGCATACGAATACACTCTGTGTTGAGCGTTTGCAGTTTTGGAAAGAAAAAAGTTGACTTCCCACATATTGTCTATCTTTTTTAATATATCAATGAAGTTTTTTGAATAATAAACTCCCAAAAATGCGCCAGAAGCTTCAATTGCCAACCATCCGAAAAGCATCAGAAATACAATAAAAGTCCTTTCCTCACCTAACCAGTTGTAGTAAAGTACAAAACAGTACAGGGAATACCAGAAGAGGGAGATGATGGCTGCTGTACGGCAATTCCGAAAAATGAGAGATCTGGGGTCAGCCGACAACAGCTGACTTGGCGAGGCAGAGAAGTGCCCCGATATGAAGTTGAGCAGCATGACGACACGAAAATGTCGGTATATACTTAAATTTTCCATTATCAAAATATATAGTTGAAAAATAATAAAAAATTATTCAACAACGTTTTGGTGTGTAAAAAAGTGTTTTCTTGGACACAATAATTCTTTACTTATACAGTAACTCCAATGGCTATTTCACATCCTTTCCAACATTCTTTATAAAAATGTTGTTGATAATATCATTAAAACACCAAAAACATTAACTGTTAAACGTGCTAAAGTACACTCACAAACATTTAAACTAGTTATAAAGTAACAACTTCCTTAGCAAATAAGACTAAAAGTCTTACAACGTAATAGGAACAATGATAAAACAAATGAGTACTATAACAAAATTTTGAATGTACAGTAAAAAAATACTAGATTTTAACAAATGCTTCACAACTTTAAGGTCAAGCTCTAAGTACAATATTTCCAGTAGCCATTCGTTTGGAAGTAAAATCAATATTGTGTAATTGTAATGTATTGTTTCATAATTACTTTATAAACCACTTGAAGTTAAATATTGTTGAATATATGAAATTTCTATTGATCTGTAACATTGGAACAAAACTGCTGCTTTACTTACTGTAATTAATTTTTAATCCTATGATCTTTTGTTTACATTGTTAGTTGTTGTGTGGATGGTTCTAGTAGTTGTTATGTTAATTTTTAATTGTGATTTGAATAATAAAATGCCGGTTGTATCTAGAAATGTTTACTATCATTTACTCTGCTAAATGTGTACTTGTAACAGGTTATGGGCCCAGACCCATACAGTGCCTGATTTGAACAATTTATGAGAGGAAAATAATAGAAAAGTAGTTGTAGTACATAGAAGTTAGAAGACTGAAAACCAACATGGACAAAGAGAAAGAAGATAATAGTAAAACAAACTGGATGTTGAATGAGAATAATTATCATGCCTGGAGTGTCAGAATGAAGGCCTTGTTAAGGAGAAAAGAATGTCTTGAAGCGATAACCGGATATGATGACTACCAAAGAGATGAAAATGACGAAATCGTGTATAATGAAGACAATGAACCAAAGTTGATTATCATTACACCGAAAGAAAGAGCAAAAAGGAAAAAACTGGACAACTTAGCTCTTGAATTAATATATGAAAAAATACCTGATGAGACTTAAAATGAAATTGAAGATTGTGTGACTGCAAAAGAAGCTTGGGATCGCCTAGCCAAAGCAAATACTGAACTGGATTTTATATATGAAATTAAGCTTTTGAAAGATTTGATTATTGTAAAGAAAACTGACGAAATTACTGCTCAACAGTACATAAAAAATATTACTGATCTCCACAGAAAAATATCAAGTTGCCTTGACATAAGTTTCACAAACAGAGCTCTTGCAGGCATTGCTGTGGCCGGACTACCTGAGAAATATGATGCAATGATTCGAACGATGAATAAAGACAAATTAGACTTAACTTATGTTAAAGCTCAGATTCATCAAGAAGACTTGACCTGGAAACACAGAGAAACAGAAGATGCATGTGACACTCAAGTTTTAGCAATTAAAAGATTTCAAAGAAAATAAAGGAAAAATCGGGTAGAAAATGAACCAGGAGATAATCCTAAGGGGACGTTTATCTGTTTTCACTGTGGAGGACCAGGGCACATTGCAAAGTGGTGTGGAAATGAGAGAGATCAATATAGGAATTCTGAGAAGGACACTAAAGAAGAAAAAGGGAGTAAAGACAAAAGTGGGACAAGAAATAAGGAAATAACCGTAAACCGAAGTGAAACATTTTTTTGTGAAGGTGAATCTCATGGAACTGAGGAAATTGCTCTAGCTACAACTGGGTTATCTCAAAAATTGAATGGACATACTTGGATACTAGATAATGGTGCTTCAAACCATATGACACCTCATAAGAATTTATTTAAAGATTATACCCCGTGTGAAGACTATGTAAAAGTGGCGGATGATCGCCTATTAAGAGTAAGGGGAAAAGGAACAGTGATCTTGAAAACGATAAACAAATGTGGGGGGAATAATGTTAGATTATCGAATGTATATTACATCCCTGAACTAAGAAGTAACCTGATTTCAATGGGACAAATTGATTCTTCAAACCATAAGATAAATGTGATAACTGGTCAAAGAATTGAAATAATGGTGAAACAGACAAGTAAATTGTGTATGTCTGCACTGAAGAAAGGGGCACATTGGTATGTTTACACAGTGGAAGAAAACATTGAAGTAACAGATAGAACCAAAGAAAAACTTCGAAGCAAAATAAGAGAATTGAAAGAAAAATCAGTTCACAGTTGTAATTACATCAAATATCAAAATGTTGGACCAGGTTATTTAAAAGAAAAAATCGTTAATGGTAAGGAAACGTATGCTGAAGTATTAATGAAGAAAAGGAATATCAATCTCAGTAGATACAATGTGGGAAATTAGACTCTCTGATATTTTTATTCGTAAAATGAAATATTGAGATATAGTACAATACGAATCAAATATTATGAACAGGGGAAGCAAATGAAAGATTTTACATGTGAATTGCATAAAAACCTGCGTGAACTACTTCGTAAAAGGACTTTATGAAGTGAACTTGAGAACTATTGTGAAAGGAGGACTATTTTTTGTCTTTATATGCTTGTTTAAAGATTTGCTTTGTTTTGTGTTGGCGAAAATTTTAAGAAGCCAGGACTGGACATTTTTTTATTTTTAAGTTTGTCGTTTATTTTCTAATTATTTTGTTTCAATGTTAAGGGGAAGTGTTGAATATATGAAATTTCTATTGATCTGTAACATTGGAACAAAACTGTTGCTTTACTTACTGTAATTAATTTTTAATCATATGATCTTTTGTTTACATTGTTAGTTGTTGTGTGGATGGTTCTAGTAGTTGTTATGTTAATTTTTAATTGTGATTTGAATAATAAAATGCCGATTGTATCTAGAAATGTTTATCATTTTGCTAAATGTGTACTTGTAACAAATATTTACATTTGCAACACTAAGTTGTCCAATCTTAATTGAAGTTGACCTTTGCCTTTAATTTGTTTATTGCCTTTACTTGATTCATTTAGCCACACATAAAACCTTAACATACAAACCCTTGTATTTATATACCTTCATTGGATGATGATTAACTAATATTTGGTCAAAAACCCCTATGGCAGCACACCTGTATATTAAATCTTAGGTATTTTAAATTGCAAATCTACTATATACTTTTCAAATACCACTCACTCATGTATCAGAGAATCTCCATAACCATGGGGTATATAGAGTTGAAATTTTGCATGGACGTACCACTTTGCTAAAAAATGCTCACTAAGAAACACTTTTGCAAAATTCCTTCAGGTCTCTGCCCCACAGGACCTCAAAATTTCCATCTAATGTTAATCTTATGGCCAATTTTTAATTCAAGTCAAAGCAACAACGAATCTGAAAAACTATGGGACCTAGAATGTTAAAATTTAGCACGGGTGTTCTTCTTTGCTCATAGGTGCTCACTAAGAAACGGTTTTGCAAAATTTCATCAGGGCTCTGCCACACAGGACTTCAAAATTTCTATCTAATGTTATCCTTATGGCCAATTTTTATACAAATCTGGGAAACAACGAATATAGAAAACTATAAGACCTACAATGTTGAAATTTGGCATGGACGTTCTGCTTTGCTCATAGGTGCTCACTAAGAAACGGTTTTACAAAATTCCATCAGGGCTCTGCCACACAGGAGTAGAAGGGATTTGCCGGTTCTGGCGCAGGTCAAGGTCAGCGGTTGTAACTGGCAGGTGTGTGTTGTTGATTTGGGGGTTTTTTGGGGGGTTTGGGGAGGGGTTGGTAAGTGTGTCAAGGTCATTTGGAGGGGGTTTTAAAAAAGGTGGGGAGTCTGGGGACGGGTGGGGCTCCGGGAAATAAATTTATTCATTCATCAAAGCCTACCAGTGATCGTAGGACGGCTTCTACATCGTTTGCAGCCGTACTGTTGATTTCATTGCTCTGCACGGGTCGGGAGTCGGTGGAGGTAGTGTATGTAGGCGAATTTTGTGTGGGAACACCACCATTGTTATCGTTAGTAGTGGATGTCACTATTGGAGATTGTATGGGTGCACCCTGCCGTGTGTCCATAACTTGAAGAAATAAGAGCTGCTAGATGGTTATATTGTGAGTTGATAGAGTAGAATGAGAGATGTGTGTGATGAAGAACGGTTATATAAACCCGGTAATATAGTGAATAAGAATAACTGGATAACATCATCAATAGGTGTGACAAGATTGTAATGTTGATATTTCAGCATATCAGTTAAGACTGTTTGCAAAATAGTGTCAGTAGAATAACTGTTGCGAAGGTTGGATCTTGTAAAATACAAGGGGTGAAAGCTGAACTGTTTCTTAAGTTTAGCGAATGTATTACGAGGTCTTGAAACTGTGTAGTTAGACTGTTTTTGTAAAATATGTTTGGTGCGTAAAAGTTTCAGCTGCAAAGTGTGGGAAGCCATTGTAATAGTGGTGACTAAATGTGCACTGCGTAAAAAAAAAAAACAAACTGATAAATGGTTAGTGTCTGTAAATGTGTTTGAATATATAAAGAGTGATTAGCATATTAACCGCGAACACATGTTTTAGAGTAAGAAATGTAAATTAGAAAATTGTTAGAAAAGTAAAGACCGAAGTTTACCCTACGAAACCCGGCGAATAAATGAGACGCTCGCGGTACCGACCCCGTATTTAAGCAATTTGTGAGTCACGAACAACCCCTCCTCTACCCTCCCCCCTCAGCCGATGGGATAAAAAGGGTGGGATTGCGGTCACCCCGGTTATTTGTTCGGTAGAGTTGCGATAGTTTGTATTAAAGGGAGAGGGAAATACTTCAAAACTATTTTGTTAAAAATATTAAGATAACATCTAGTTGAAAAAAAAGGAATTTGTTACTCTGTATGAATTGGCTATGAGCTGCACAAGTGCAAACAACAATCTGTTAATAAGTTGATGCGGTAAGAACTAGTATTTGTACAAACATTATAGTTCAGCAATAATTATATGTGTTATTAATGTGAAAAATGGTAAGTTAACACCATGGATAAGACTAACAGTAATGTAATACTATAAATGTTTAAAAGGATTAAATATAATTAAGAGTTTAAAAAAAAAGCAGATGTGAATATGAATAATTAGCAGCAGGTGAATATAAATATTAAATAATAAAAAAAAAAAATATTGATGTGACGTTAATTTATGCAGTAATAAAAAAAATTGGTAATGGGAGAGTAATATGTGTTTATAGTAAATAAAAAAGAAATAGTTGAAAACTAAGTTATGCATGGGGTGTTAAAAACAAGTAGACCTAATTGGAGTAAGTTAAAAGAAAGCATATATAATATTATTAGACGGTAGCGACTTACCGAGGTGTTGTGTCAGCTGTGGGTCCCGCGAGTGAAAAGAGGCACAGCTGCTCGTGTAACGGTATTTATAACAGCAGGTGGTAATTATTATGAAAGTGACCCCCCCCCCAAATAGGTAATTAACCCCCCCCCCTTCTTTCACTTTTATTTTATGTTGAAATGGTAATAGTAGTTAAGCTTGTGTAATACTAATTTGGTGTTACCAAACGGTAACTATTGTGGTTAAGATAATACAACATATACTTAAGATAAATTAAACTGATAGAGTAACGGTAATTTAGGTCTGCTGTTGGCAATAGATAAGAATCATAGTTGAGCGGCGAAAGGGAACACATAATTTCCTACTGTTATTAAATTAATAGCAGTGAACAACTATGGTGTAATGCTATAAGGAAAATTGTGGTTCGATTAGGTGGAGATTATAATTAAATGTTGGCCAACATTATTGAAAGCCGCAACACTACACCTAAATTATCGATGACCTACTCGTAATAATCGCCGCTACGTGTATGAAACAGTGTTGCTTGGAAATTTCCTATTGAAGTTGTACTTCGAACGTTGTAAGCCCCTCAAACCCCTACGAGTTCCCCCCACCATCTTGAAAGTTTACGAATATTCTGTTGAGAATTTTAGAATCAGTTCGTACCGAAACTCCGGACGCGAAGCTTCGGGACGAACTCAAAGGGTAACTTAAATATATAGGCGGCCGATATATATTTGAGTTATTCTTGCTGTTAGGGTTCTAATATTAATATTTGTTGTGTGTGACTGTGTGTGTGTGTATAAAATGTTATTTATTTTTTAGTTTTAAGTTGTGTTATTTTTAAGTTTTAATTTGCGCATTGCGATGTTAGTATTAAGGTGTGTTATATTATTGCTAATGTTTAAAAAATGTGTTTATGCATTTAATGTTGAGTGTTGATGTAATTATTGTGTATTTGTGTGCATGTGTGTGTGTGTGTACTAATAACCTTTCACAGCTAGCTGTTAGGAGGGTAGATTAAATTTAAATTTAAATTATAGAAGTTCTGTTGAACTTCATTAAATATGGGTGGGACATGCGTGTTGTGCCATAGGCAGCGCATATTTTTATTTTTTTAAATTTTTAATTTTTTGTTAGGAAATAATTATATTTGGGTGGGTTTAGATTAAGGGTGGGAGGTTAGAGTTGCGTTTTGCATTAACTGTTCCAGATTCCCTATTGTACAATTGGAATGGTCAGGTCCAGTGCCCAGGCCCGAGGCCGACCGCCCGTATCACAGCCCACCAAACTGGATCGCCACGTGCGTGCGGGCAAAAAATTGGGATCCCTTGCAAGACGTAACTATGGGGTTGGGATTGGGAGTGTTTGAGGAATACAGAGTGGTGGAGACGGCCGTGGCCGCCTCCATCACTTTGGATCATTATTATTTTTTGGTGACCTTGACCTAAATTAAAGTAATTAACCCCCCCCCCCCTCCCCAAAAAAATTACAATTAGCCCCCCCCCCCCCCGAGGTCACTTTCACTTAGCATCCCTATATAAGCGGGGCTAGCTAACATGTCTGTTTATTCTGATTCCAGCCGCTAACGCTGCCACTTCAGAACCATGTCTCTATCAACAACTTCTGCTACTACTATCACTACGCCTGCTGCTCCTGCTGCCACTTCTGTGCCTGCTCCTACTATGAACATACCAGCTGCTAACAAGAAACCGGCAAAGAGACTGAAGTTGAAGAACGTCCCGGAGTCGATGCTGCGGCAGATGGATACACCACCATCTACATCTGCTACAACTGCTCCGGGAAATATTCTTCTACAAGCCATGGCGGTTCTTGGGAGTATTTTTTCTCCACCTCCATCACCAACACACCCTATGGCAACTCCACCACTACAACCCCAACCTATACCTACAACGTCACCACAGATGGAGCTTCCTGTTCGTTCTGATACTCCTTCAATTCTAGAATCTATTCATAATTTCACCTCATTACCACCACTAATAACACCAATTCCTGAACCAAAGTCCATTAATCCTATCATTCCTAATTCTAAAGTTAAAAAGTCTTTTTTCAAAATTGCTCCTTCAGTGCGTTTTCAATTATTAAAAGCAGAGCGTCGCAGGGCATTTAAAAATCCTCGTAAATGCACTGAGAAGCTGCTTAGGGGTTCTAAAAAAGGATCGGTCTGTGGTAGGAAATGTGTTTTTAATGAAAAGTATTGCCGTGTACATCTTGTAAAACATATTTCTGTGCCACAACCGACTGTGATTTCCAGCAAGTCCTACCCTGCTACTAAGTTGAAGAGATTGCGAGAAGGTTTAAGGTACTTTTTTGTAAGTAGAACAGAAAAGAGCAATAGAATTATAATAGGGTGTAACGGCTACAAATGGGTAATTAAGCTCTCTGTACCTATGAGAAACCAAAAAGCGATCAAAACACTTGATGCGAAAGACTATCTCTATAAAGGTGCGGATGGTTGGACTCGCTGGGGTCGTAGTAAAGAGTGATAAGAATTAGCTTTTTCCAAATTTTGTTAGAAAAATAATGGGAGAGAAACCAGCGCTATATAACAGTGCGCTGCGTTTCTCTCCCATTATTTTTTGGTCACTCTAAGTCCCATGACCTACTTTCACATGACCTTGAACTTTACCCCCCCCCCCTTCCCCACCTTTCCCTTTCCCTTTCCTTAATTTTCTCTTGCCTTATATAAGTAGCCGCTATGCAACTGGGTATGGGATATTGGCCGCTAACCTGGTGTACAGTGAACATGGCTCCGCTGGATGGTTCAAACTTTTACAACAGGCGATTTGAGCTAAAGAAAATGGAAGAAGTGGAGGAAGATGAATCTGAGCTAGAGGAAATGGAAGAAGTTGAGGAAGATGAATCTGAGCAAGAGGAAATGGAAGAAGTTGAGGAAGATGAACAATTGATATTTGAATATTTGCGTTGTGTAACTTTGGACCTGGAAGAAAGTCTTGACCCATACATGTGGGAAGCATTGGACTGGTTGCAGTTGGGCAGAACAATAGTAATTATATCACCAGTGTTGTTTCTTGGTAGCCCAATTTTGTATGTGACTGCAGACAACGCCGAATACATTTGGCAATGGGCGGAGTTGTTTGAGGATTTTAAAGGAAATGAGGAGTACAATAATTGGTTTAATATTTGTTTAAGATAAGCAGGGTTTTTTAACTCATGTGTGAGAGTTAATAGTTACTGGTTACTACATAAGTTAAAGTTTGTTGACCTTGACCTTGAACTTGACCCCCCCCCCCCTTAAAATTGCAATTAGCCCCCCCCCCTGCCTTCTATTAGTTGCATTATAAAAGCCCGCAGCTCACATATTTGCTCAGAACTTAACCAGTTGCTATATAATGAACATGTCCAAAAGATTGGATTCATTCTTTGCTAAACATACAGAACTTTGGCCATTATTATATGGATTACATAGAAAGATTGAAGAAACAATTTTGAAAGATATGGGTGTAGGGGTTAAAGTGCTTGTATATCGTCGAGGTGATTACAAATTATTGTGTTCATGTACAGTCAGAATTGAAAATTTAAATAATTTATTTCCTTGGATGGTGCAATTACGTAATTTTGTAGAAGAAATGGAGTTTCAGTTGGAAGTAGCCGCAATGTATTATAAGCTTGATAAAGAAGAGTAATTATACTATGTTACAAATGTTTAACTATATGAAATATAGTGGGGGAAAATAGAATATATATAAGACAGCAACTTCATACTCAGTATCACTTTGTTATAAGATATTACTTTGGTGTGAAGAGAAAAGGTTAATAATGGTTTTTAAGGATACACCTTTTTTAAATTATTTTGAAGTAAAAAATCAGTTTAATACAAATGAAAATATAACTTGGATAGAAGAGACAAATGAAGGTTCGGAAGAAGAATTGAATAATAGTCTGGATGATTCTATATTGGAAGAAGAAATTTCGTCCTTTGAACAAGAAATATTTGAAGAGCTAATAAATGATAGTGATGAAGAAATTGTTAAAGAAGCAATTGAAACATTCATTTTAGATTCGTCAATTGATACATTGATATCCCCTATACAATCTTCAGACTCTGAATCGGACTAATGATATGTTGGTGTTTTTCTTACTGATCCCCCCCCCCCTTTCTTTCCCCTTCCCCATATTTGCTATAAAAGCAAGAGTTGATCAGGTTTTTTATTCATTATATGCTGTGTTGTTAGTAAAGTCATACACTTTATTAAACTATGTCTCCAAGAGCTACTACCTTTATATACATTACTGAAATTATTACACATCGTCAGGTACAAGAACAAGAAGAACTAGAACAAGAGATGAATGTTACATTTGGAGAGTTAATAGAAGAAATAGTAGAAGAATTTATAAATTTAAACCAAGAAACAACTAATGAAACTGGAAATATATCAATGATGCATCAACCGGAAGAGTTAACCGAATCTGAAGAAGAAGAATCTGAATAAAATGGTGGGGGGTTGATTATTTAAGCAGGAAAGAAAACAGTTTAAAAATCATTTCATAATGGAGGACCGAGAAGCAATGTTTAAAGCTTTTTGTAAGGAAGAACCCTGGGTTCCACCGGTAAATTCCTTTACATATTATTTCCCACTTTTAGACATGGAGGATTGTAAAAAAATTCCAGACATTGGTTTTAAATTTCAAAAACAAGGAATGTTAATTGGTGTCACTGAAAAATATCACAATGAATATTCGGAAAGATTGGCGTTTAACTTTATGATGGACAATATGAATATTAAACCCAGTGAGTATCCATATTTTCTTTATAAATTTTTAGTTGAAAATGGTGCCAGTGTAACTATTGAAATATGTATTCAACATTTTTGGCCTACTGGGGATAGTGGTGGGGGAAAGTAAATAAATGTGTTGTTTAACCGGATAGTCTCTCACTCTTGTAAAATCATTCACCAACAATGTATCGTCCAATTTTATCTGATTTGGCTGCATCTCATGAAGAAGCTGAAGCTAGAAGGAAGAAAAGCGAACAAGCAAGACAAATTCAGTCTAATATTAATATGGAGTATTATAGGCTACAAATCCAAATCCCAGGTATGCATCTTGGAGAAAACAGAGTAAAGACTGTACATGCGGCTGGTAGTTATATTAAGTATTTGAAATTATTATTGGAAGATAGAGAGTCTAAAATTACAAAATTAGAAGATGAAATGAAGAAATTGAAAAATGAACTATTGCTTTTGAAAAATGGAAATAATGAAGTCGTAGTTGAAGAGGGTGCAGAAGAAGGAAATGAAATATTGGGAATTTGAAGAAAGAAGTTTAAACATCTGTATAAACTTATAAAAAACAAAAATAATAAAAAAATTAATAAAATAAAAAAAATATTAAAAAAATTAGATTTAGAATAGAGAGCGGGGAATAGATCACTTTGTGGCAATGGAATAACATGTCACTTAGTGCTCTATTCCCCGTTCTCGCATTAATATAATTTGACCTTGACATATATAAAATATGGTGGGGATAAAGTATTTAAGACGGATGTAACATGTGTAAACACTTCAGTTGAAATATTAATCTCTTTTATAAAACATGGTGGATACTCTATTTGAACTTTGCTTGAGGAAAATTATTTGTGATGGTTTTTTATTTAACCATATAATAAGATCAGGAGAATGTGTTATTCCAAACAGCATTAGAGAAGCTATTCATGAATACCGAAGACAAAATTATGGGTTTGGCATTATTGTTGCTTATAAATTTGCAGATGGGACGACTCTTTGTCAAGATTGTGCACGAGCAGCTATAGATGATTGGGATGAATTTGATCTTGAAGGAGGATATGTAGACCATCGTGTTAAGGCACCACTAATAAGGTTTGAAATCATGAATGAAAAATGTACAATCTGTGCACAACTGTTATTTAGATTTATTAGATGTAGATCATATTAAAAAAAAAACTGTTTAATGTAACACTATGGTGGGGAAATTTATTGAATGGTGGGGGGTATTGGTTATATATGTTGCTCGATGTTCACCAATTTCTTTAGTCTTGTAATATTGTTTGAAAAAGTAACTTGTAATTTAGTAAAAAAAAAAAATGAATTTTGAACTAGAAGTGACAAGCTTTAAAATAGTTGAAGAGGAGTGGACAACAGTTTCAAATTTTATTCATTCAAAACAAGATAATGGAACTCTAATGAAGGTATTTTGTTACATTTTAGAGGAAGGGGATGAAGACATAGTAAGAGACTATTTAAGAAATAGAGATATGTCAACTTCCAGCTCGGACTTTGTTAAATTTTTAAAAGACAACAATGTTGACGCGGAATTAGAAGTTTGGTTTTATGTTTAAAGAACTTGGTAGAGGGAGAATAAAAATGGTGGGGGAATTGTGTATAAAACAAGGTTTATACGCAGCAGGAGTTATTCGCTTACTACCATTTAAAAGAAGAACATCATAGAAAAAATGGCTGAATCTCGGGACTATTCAACTCCTTCAACAAGTGAAAGAAAACCATTAAATTTGTCAAAGAAGATTGTGAATTTGTCAAGAAAAGGTAAACCTATAACACATCCGGAATTGAGCATTTTAGCTAAGGAACGTCATATAAAAGAGAAAACTGAATTGTATCAAATGCAGCTTTTAGTACCTTCATTGGACGTAGGCTGTACAAGAGCACATACATTGAGGACTGCAAACAAGTACATAATAGAACTGTTGGGTAAAATTGAAGTATTGGAAAATAAACTAAAGGAGTTGCAAAATCTAAATGTATGGAATCCAGCAAATGAACTCCCTGTTCTGCAGATGGAGCCAAACGATCTTCCTGCTACTTATGCATGGAACGCATTTAATGATATTGATAGAGACTCTCCTGTGAAGTACCAACCTCCTGCTGTGTAAAAAATGATGGGTAAAAAAAAAAATACAAAAAAAATAATAAAATATAAATGGAAAAAAAAATTAGTTGTAGAATAGAGAGCGGGGAATAGATCACTCTGTGGCAATGGAATAACATGTCACTTAGTGCTCTATTCCCCGTTCTCGCATTAATTATGTTTGACCTTGACCTAAATAAACATGGTGGGGGAAGGTAATTGAGTGGGGGAAACTAGATAAAAGAAGTCCAACGCTCGGTTGGAGTCATTCTTATCCTAAACAGGCGTTTACTAACATAACATAAGAAAAGACAACATGAATAGTGAAAACATCATTTTGGATCTTTCATTAAGTGAAAAGAATAAAAAACAATATGCGGACTCTCGAAAAATGAAGATGAAAGAAATGGCAAAGGCAAGAGAAACAAGAATAAAACTAAAATAATATAAACTACAGAGGCTAATACCAGGAGTGAAATTGGGAGAAGTAAGAACCAGAACAATTGACATGGCTGCTGACTACATCAACCAACTTCTTATAGAGTTGACTATAAAAAATGAAAGAATACGTCAATTGGAATATGAACGTAAACAATTGTTTCACCAAGAAAAAGAAGAACCTATGAACTGTGTGATTAAAGACAATCAATAAAGAAAAGTTAAAGAAAGGAAACTGCAAAATTACTAAAAATATTGAATATAAATTGGTTATTAATTGGACTTGCATTAGAGAGTGGGGAATAGATCACTTTGTGGTAATGGACTAACATACCACTTAGTGCTCTATTCCCCATTCTCGCTTTAAGTGTTGTTGACCTTGACCTAATAAAATAATTTATATAAAAGCAGCTACGAGAAAGAAGCTCTTTCATTTAATCGACATGGCTCCTGTGGATACCACCGACTATCCAAGTAAACCTATTGCAGAAATATTGTGTAAAATTCTACAAGAGGAGTTTGATGTGGAAGATGTGGATAATGACAGTTCAGAAACAGATAGTGTTAACAGTATGGAAGAAGAATTAATAAATGAAGGGAGTGAAGATGTAGAAATGGAGTTAACAGAGAATGAATACACACCATCATTGGAATTTGAAAATATTCATAATGAAACTCCAACATCCAGTCACGATCCAGATTTGGAATCAATACGTGGAAGATTAATTTTTTGTGCAAGACAATTATTTCCATATGAAGAAGAAGAAGATGAAGAAGAAGAAGATTAAAAATAGTGGTGGGGGTAAAAAGTGGTGGGAAAATACAGCATAAAAAGGAGGTATGAAAAAGATGCATTTCATTTATATGCCGAATTTCATAGGATAAACATCACTAAAATGCATCGTTGTGATATATGTTTAGAAACTTATGAAGATGAAATATTGCTAGACATTCATAAGGAGTTATATCATAATATAAATGAAAATTTAACACAAAATGAAAATAAAAATGCATCTGCAGAAGAAGAAGAAACAGCGGGACCATCTAATGCACTACCTAATTTAAGTATTCATGCATTGCCCGGAAGAGTAGTAACACATCACAAAATCCAAAATGAAAATTTAGAATTAGACAAATTTCTTGCCGAAGCAAAAACCATTGTAGTTAAACTTTTAAAAGAAGAATTAAAACGATTAAATTTTATTAAATTTGGCTTGTTATTGGATGCTATGTTTATAAACGTTGAAGAAGAATTGTCACCAAGAGGATTTATAACTAAAAACAGAACCATCATGAGTAGTTCAGATATTAATTCAATAGTAGAAGAATGTTTTGATGAGATCATCAATAAAATCCAAGAACATGAAGGACGAGGATCAGGTTGGAGTTTAGTTAGTGTAGTAAGTATGGATATTAGAGTTCACAAGCATGGGTATGGGGTAATGGGGAGCAGTTATATAGCTCTTCCAAAAAGGATTCAAGATACAAAATCATGTGTGAATGTTCAAAATCATGATACGGAATGTTTCCGGTATGCAATGACATCAAAATTCATATCATGCGATGCACAAAGACCCAGCGAAGAATATGAGAACTATAGATACAGATATAACTTTCAAGGTGTGTCTTATCCGGTAGCCTTGAAGGATATTTCTAAATTTGAAAAACAAAACCCTGGAATATCTGTAAATGTATTTGGTTTGGACAGTTCTAACAAGGTGTATCCTTTGAAAGTGGTAAAAAACGAACTTGCAGACCATACGGATTTGTTATTAATTACAAAGGATGAAGTATCACACTATGTATGGATAAAATCATTTGAAAGACTTGTCAATAAACAATTATCAAGAAATGAACATAGAAAAATAATTTGTAAAAGATGTTTTTGTTTTAAAGAACTTAGAAATGGAGGACAAAATTGGTTACTGGAGCACAAACAACTGTGTAATGAAAATTTTGAAGCTAAGATTATTCTACCACCATTAAATAAATCATATTTACAGTTTGAAAAAGTTTTCCATCAGTATCGCATTCCTATAGTAATATATGCCGATTTTGAATCAACACTTGTTCCAATCGAAGATGAAAACATTGAAGCAAGGAAGAGTATAAAATATCAAATGCACAAGCCTAACAGTTTTTGTTTATTGGTTAAATCCACATTGGTTGAAGAACATTTGAATGCATATGGATTGTCATCAAAACCCGTGGTGTATCGTGGTGAAGATGTTGCCAGAACATTTTTAAATCATCTATATGAAATAGCTGATCATGTTGAAAATTTGTATAATAATATAGTACCAATGATACCAATGGAGGAAGAAGAGGAAATTCAACATGAAAATGCTACCCACTGTTTTCTATGTAAAAATGAATTTACTTTAAATAACTATAAAGTTAAAGATCACGATCATCTTACAGGATATTATAGGGGTGCAGCATGCAATGCATGCAACATAAACTATAAGATTACCAGAAGAATTCCTGTAATATTGCATAACCTTAGCGGTTATGATGGTCATTTTATAATACCAGAATTGGGGAGAGATGATGGTGCAATTGATGTTCTTGCAGAAACAACTGAAAAGTTTATAACCTTTAGTAAAAAAATTGGAAATATGAAGTTGCAATTTGTAGATTCGTACCGGTTTATGCCGTGCAGCTTATCAAAACTTTCTGAAAATCTTAGAAAAGAAGATTTAATAGAAACAAAAAAAATTGTAAACAATGATAAATTAGATTTAGTTCTTCGTAAAGGCGTTTTTCCTTATGATTACATTGACAATTTGGAAAAATTTGAAGAAACGTCACTTCCACCTAAAGAAGCTTTTAAGAATAAATTACATGAAGAGGACATCAGTGAAGAGGATTATCAACACGCTTGTAGAGTATGGAATGAATTAGAAATAAGAACCTTAGGCGAATATTCAGATTTTTATGTTAAATTAGATGTGACTTTACTCTGCGACATAATGGAAGAATTTAGAAACACCTGTTTTACAGCATATGGATTAGACCCACTTCATTCGTACACAGCTCCCGGATTGGCATGGCAGGCTATGTTAAAAGAAACAAAATGCAAACTTCAACTATTAACTGACATAGACATGGTGTTGATGATTGAATCCGGTATTCGAGGAGGATTAACCCAAAGTGTAACTAGATATGTAAAAGCAAACAATAAATATCTTCCAAATTACGACGCATCACAACCTAGCACATTTATAGGTTATTTTGATGCAAATAATCTGTACGGATGGGCCATGTCGAACCCTCTTCCATATGACAATTTTAAATGGGTTGATCCAAATTCAATCAATAACATCGCTGATATCCCTAAATATGGGGATATTGGCTACATTTTTGACTTTGATTTTGAATACCCAGAACATCTCCACGACCATCATTATGATCTACCACTATTAGCAAAAACAGAAATATCTCCCACTGGTAGATGGCCAAAATTGATGATGACACTTAACAATAAGACTAGGTATGTAGCTCATTATTGGACAGTACAGCAAGCGCTAGAAATGGGATTGAAAATTACGAAAATTAATAAAGTACTGCAATTTTCACAATCCTGTTGGTTAAAATCTTATATAGATAACAACACAAGAAGAAGAACTGCAGCAACATCCAATTTTCAAAAAGATTTCTTTAAATTAATGAACAATGCGATATTCGGTAAAACATTGGAAAACAAAAGAAATCACAAAGACTTAAGATTGGTTGTTGATCCAACAAAATTACAGAAATTGGTGCAAAAACCAAACTTTGCATCTTCTATAATTATTAATGAAAACCTTGTAGCCGTTTCTATGAATAAAATTTCAATTAAGATGGATCGACCCATATATGTTGGAATGTCCATTTTAGACATATCAAAAACTCACATGTATGATTTTCATTATAATAAAATGGTGAAATTTTATGGTAGAGATAATATCGGAATAGCATACATGGATACTGATGCATTCATCTATTGGATTATAACCAATGATATGTACAAAGATTTACGCACATTTGTTTATAAAAATGACTTTGATTTTTCTGACTACCCACAACATCACCCTAATTACGACAATGGAATAAACAAGAAGGTTTTAGGAAAATTTAAAGATGAAACAAATGGTGCACCTATGGAAGAAATTGTGGCATTAATGTCCAAACTGTATTCTTTTCAATTGTACATTAGTGAAAAAGAAGAACATCAAGTTGTAAAGAAGGCAAAAGGTATAAAAACATCATATTTAAAGAAGAATGTACAGTTTGAACATTTTAAAAGATGTTTATTTGAAAGCATGGAAACAACTGCAACTTTTAATACAATAAGAAGCTTTAATCATCAAGTCTACAGTGTCAAACAAACTAAGTGGGGACTCAGCTACAAGGATGATAAGAGACATATCCAGGAAGACAATATACACACTCTACCTTTTGGACATTATTCTTTAACTCCTATCGACCAATAAAACCTATTCTTCGTCTTTCCACCTGTTTCCTTTTCCTTTCCGTAAAAAAGAGGGAGCATGGCAAGTTCAATGCCATGTTCCCTCTTTTTTACACAAATATAATATGGCCTTGACCCATATTTGTTAATAATATAAAAGGTGATAAACCATTTTGAGGATTAGTATTTTCTCAAGCGGTGTACAAACAACATCTGAAGATGGAAGGATTAAAGGATAAAATTGTAAACGAACTTCATAAGCCGGCAAGAAGAAAGTTTCCAAGAAGAAATACAATTATTAAAGGAATGAACGATCTTTACCAAGCCGATCTTATTGAGATGATACCGCATAGTAAATTAAATAAGGGATTTAAATATATATTAGCAATTATAGATTGTTTTAGTAAGCTTGCTGACGCTATACCACTCAAGGATAAGACTGGGAAAAGTGTAACAAAAGCTATGGAAGCAGCTATAAAGAAAAATAAATTTGTTATAAAACATTTACAAACTGATGATGGAAAAGAATATTTTAACAAAGAATTTACAGCATTAATGAAAAAATATAACATAAATCATTATTCTACAAATTCGGAAGTTAAAGCTTCCATAATTGAACGATTCAACAGAACATTAAAAGGAGCAATGTATAAAACATTTTCTAAACGAGGATCATACGTGTGGTACGATATATTACCGAAGCTTATAAAAGAATACAATAACAAGTTTCATCGCACTATTGGTATGAAACCTATTGAAGTAAATAGCAATAATGCTAAGCTTGTTTTGGAGCGTATCAAGAAAATTACTACTCCTAAAATTGAAAAATTAAAACCTAAAAAGTTTAAAATTAACGACAAAGTACGTATAAGTAAATATAAAGGAGTTTTTAGTAAAAGATATTTACCAAATTGGACTAACGAAATATTTACAATCTACAAAGTGCAACCGACAATACCAGAAACCTACATTTTAAAGGATAACAAAGGTGAACTACTTCAAGGCGGTTTCTATGGTCATGAATTATTAAAATCGACAGTAGGTGATGTATATCTTGTTGAAAAAGTTTTACAAAGAAAAAAGGATAAAGTTAAAGTCCGTTGGTTGGGATTTGATAGAAGTGAAGATTCTTGGATTCCTACAAAAGACTTGGTGTAATACTTTAATAACTCATTATGTGTTTAACCTTTAAACAAGATGGATATTGTACAGCAAAAAGAACGATTTAATATTAATAATATAGATGAATTGACAGTGGATAATAACAATTTAAACCATGGTAAACATGGTGAATTACTACCAAACTCTATAAGATGTTTAATAACTGGCCCTTCTAATTGTGGAAAAACAAATGTTGTTTTTAACCTTATAACTAATCAAAAAGGGCTACGTTTTAATAACATATACATTTTTTCAAAATCTTTGCAACAACCTAAATACCAGTTGTTAGATAAGATATTAGCAAATGTACCAGAAGTAAATTTCTACAAGTTTAATGCTAGTGAAACTATTATGCAACCAAATGAAGCTAAACCATTTTCTATATTTATATTTGACGATGTGTCATGTGAGAATCATGATACAATAAGAAGTTATTTCGCAATGGGGAGACATCATAATATTGACAGTATTTACATTGGTCAAACCTATAGTAAAATTCCAAAACAACTTATAAGAGATAATGCAAATTTGTTGATAATATTCAAGCAAGATGAAACAAATTTGAAACATATATATAACGATCATGTGAATGCCGACATGACATTTGATAAATTTAAAGAGATGTGCGGCAAAGCATGGGCTGAAAAGTATGGATTTCTTGTTATTATGAAAGATGAAGCTATAAAAGATGGAAGGTATCGAATAGGGTTAGATAAATTTGTATTAATCCATTAAATGAATAGCAGTATGTCTAGTAATGAATGAGACTTCATAGTGTAAACATGGTAAATCAAGAAAAACTATTGAAAGAAATAAAATCACTCAGTGATTCTATTAGGATAAAAAACCGTGCATTAAGGATGGGTATAAGCGAAAGAGAAGAATTTTTAGAGACTACATTTAAACCTATTACAGAACCTTTAAAACAAATATCAGAAACCATTAGTAAACCTCGTTATGAAGGAGATGTTTTACTACCAGTTTCTAAACAAGAAGTACAAGCATTAAAAAAAGAAGACAATGATGATTCATATACAAGCGCTAGTGACCAAGAAAAAACAAAAGAAGAAGATGAACCTATTGTTGAAAAGGAAGAAGAACAGCCAATACCTGAAGCAGAACAATCTATTCCAAATTTAACTCAATTGAGTAGCGATATATTACAACACGGACCTCTCGGAAGAAAATATATATTGAAAATGCTACATGATATAAAATCAAACCCCAATTTAAGTAAATCACACATATACGGAGCAAGAATTGATGGGAATGAATTAAAAATAGGTGATTCAAAACTTAAAATAACTGAAGACGATTATATCATTATTGGTGAGCATAAATATAAGGGAACAAAAGGATTATATGAATTAATTTTTAAAAACATACCATTGAGATATTCAACCAAAGATTTAAATACTTTTAAGGAAATTTTACAAAATACTAATGCACATAAAAGGAATTACTTAAAGGATGCAATAATTAATCGTTCACGCGCAACAAAATATAACATTGTTATAAAAAAGTTGTTTCCCCCACGAAAACTACCAACATTACGTACCGCACCAGTAGTGAAACAACCGCTAAAAAGAAAATCTTTATCACTTATGGATTTATCACTTCTTGAACAACATGGTAAAAAGAGTAAAGGAGATACTTCAACATCTGGCAAAGGACTGATGAAAAATCTGTACAATACCAATGTAATTTATTACAAAGACATTAATAAATTAGTTGACAGAATGAGACTATTACATGAAGCTATGGAAGCCGGTCATACAGGTTTAAATAATGAATGGGTGGCTCTAGTTGATGAACTTAGAAGTCGAGGTGTCGTCGTATAATTGTCCGCAGATATAAAAGAACGGCAAGCATATAATGTATCATTTTTAACATGAGCGTCGACAAGCTTGGACGGTACTCCGCGTTAGGAGTGCAAGTTGGAGAAGACAGAAAAAGAAGTGGATTGCCGCAAACACCTGAAGGTGACTATAGCATAAGTAATAAACGTTTAAAACTAGTTAAAGATCCAGAAGAAGATACTGATGGAGCAAATTTAAAGACAGTAAAAGAAGCTACTTCAACATCATTAAAATTACTTAAGGATACTTACGATGTTAAATCACATAGAATAATTAATGTTGGTAAACCAACTGACAGTTCTGATGCAATTACTAAAGAGTATTTATCATCTGAACTTTCAAACACTTTAAAATTGCAGTGGGGTAACAATTTAAAAGATGGACAAACATATGATGCTGGAAATCATAGGATAACCAATGTGGCAAATCCAAAAAATGATAAAGATTCAGTTAATAAAGAATATTTACATTCTATAATACCGGAAAAGACTCAACGAGGATTTTCTTTTTATAAGTTTATTATAAATGACATTGGATACCCAAAGGAAGACGGCGATGCTGTAAACCTGAAATACATCAAGGACAACTGTATTTTACAAGATGGTGATGAAATCGATTGTTATGGGAAAGTGTTGTCAAATGTAAAGTTCGGTTCTCAACCAAAAGACGCTGTTACTATGGAACAACTATCTAAAGAATTAAAAAGGGGAACATCGAATTTTGTAAAACATGAAGATGCCGTGCTAAAGCGAGGAGATACATTTATACATGGAAATGAAAAGTTTGATTTAATGCAAGGAAAAAATGATGAATGGGATGCAGGACATAAAACAATAACAAATGGAAGATTTGGTATAAAAGATTCAGATGTACCTTTGATGGTACAAACATTAATTGCGAGTGGTGGTAGATTAGGTACATACAATGGTCGTAATAGAAGAATAAAAAATATTTATCCTGGTTATGAAGATGATGATTGTGTTACATTGAGACAAACAATAACTTGGGATAAACACTTTGGGACCAAATATGATGCAAAGATGAAGAAAATAATTAATATTTTACCAGGAGAAGATTTAAATGATGCTGCTACTATAGGACAAGTTATAACAATGTCAAAAAGTGATTCAAACGCTTACACATGTAATGATAAACGTATTATGCAGTTACACGATCCTCAACATCCGAAAGATGCTGTAACTTTAGATTGTTTAATAAGAATAGTGGGCAATTTACTTATTGATACCCACAATCATATAGCTAGTACAACAAATCATGTGATGATTCAACCCGATGAACGAGAAGCATGGATTAAAAATAGAATCATAAATCAATATATAATTAATTTGAATAATTAATTATTTAAATATAAAAATTGTGCATAAGTTATTCATTTATATAAAGCATCTTGTTGAGTAAACACGCCGGTTATATATAAAACAACATAATGAAGATCGCACCGCTCAGTCGTCATCAAGTCAGCGGCAAGAAAGGACGTGGTATAACATCGGCTGCGTTATCCCTTCTCAAACGAATTCCTGTTGGTGCTGTTGTAAATCGGGCAATAGACGCTCTACCATACGAATTTCATCTGCCCGGAGGTTATCAATATTGCGGACCCGGAACTAAATTGGCAAAACGTTTAGCAAGAGGGGATCCTGGAATTAATAAATTGGATCAAGCTTGCAAAGAACACGATATAGCGTATTCCAAGTTTGCTGATTCAACAAATAGATCAATAGCGGATAAAGCGCTAGCAGAAAAAGCTTGGCAAAGAGTTAAATCAAGTGACGCAAGTATTGCAGAAAAAGCAGCCGCTTGGGCAGTAACTACAGCTATGAAGGCGAAAACAAAATTTGGTGGCGGAAAACGTCGGAGAGGAAGACCTGCAAAGAAAAGAGCTCCTAAAAGAGGTGGAAACATTAAAAAGAGACGTCGTAGAACTCGTAAAACAAAGACAAAAAAGACTTCCGTTTGGTCAATGGTAAAAAACGGAGCAGGTCTATACCTAAGACCGTACCGTGTGTACTAAATAAGAAAAATCAATTGATAATTCCAAATAAAGCCTTAACAAATTATCAATTATCAAATTATGTAAAATGTTTGAAGATACCATTTTTTAGGGGAGTTTTTATGAAAGACGCATTACCAAAAAACATATGGAAAAATGAAACTGGAATAGTAAATTTAGATTCCTCCTATGGTCCAGGAACACATTGGGTATGCTATAAAAAACTCGGACAAAGCGTTTATTATTTTGACAGTTTTGGCAATCTACCACCACCTAAAGAACTTCAACATTACTTTAGAAACTCTAAGAATATATTTTACAATTATAAAAGAGAACAACCTAACAATACAGAAATATGCGGACATTTATGTTTGGAGTTTTTAGCAAAAAGCGTCAGTCAGCTTTAAGATGTCATCGTACACAGTGTCACTGAGCGGAAATTCATCTACATTAAAAAGTACTCTTTTCCCAGCACTGCGTCTATCTAAAGATAGATTATGGGAAGCGGCATTATTAGATTTCACTACATACAATTCAATTCCCAACATTACAGAGGGTAAAAACAATTTACTACATTATTATGAAAGTAAAGATAAAAAAGGAAACTATTCAGAATTAAAAATAATCACCTTGTCTACAGGAGCATATGAAATAGATGATATAAACCAGCTATTACAGAAGCAGCTAGGAGAAGAAAATATCTGTATAAAAGGAAACAACAATACTTTAAAAGCGGAAATTACCTCAAAATACTATATAGATTTGAGTTTAAAAAATTCAATCGGTAGTTTACTCGGATTTTCAGATAAGAAAAAAAATCTTAGATCCCGGAACTACTCATACGGGTGATACCACAGTAACAATATTAAAGGTTAATAGTATTGATATAACATGCAATATTATACACGGATCGTATAGAGATGGGGTAAACCAACATATTTTACATACATTTTATCCAACAGTAGCTCCTGGGTTTAAAATAGTTGAGAAGCCACAAAACCTTATATACCTACCGTTAAACACCAGTTTTATTTCAGACATCGTACTGAACATATCAGATCAGGACGGTAATAGTGTTGACTTTAGAAAAGAAACAATTACAATACGGTTACACATAAAAGCGGTAACTTAAGTATAACATGGGATTAACATTTAAACCACAACGGAAAAGCCGGGAGCTCAGTAGCTCTTCAACATTGGACGAGTTAACACCGGACAACATACATTTCCTACAAAAAATTGGGTTAAAACTAAATTACAATGGACATTCTGGATATATCTCAAGGTCCGACGTTCGACGAAACCCTATGGGAGAAGGAATATCACACGCACAACCCTTACACTTCATCAAAATTAAACAATAATGATGAAATAAGGATTCCCATTCAACAACAAGATATTTACACATTACCCTGTGAGAGTTATTTATATATTGAGGGACAAGTATTAAAATTGGATGGAAAAACTGGTTCGTCTGTTCCTTTTATAAATAACCCAATGGCATATCTTTTTGACGAAATAAGATATGAAATATCAGGAGTGACAGTTGATTCAACAAAAAAGGTTGGTATAACAACAACACTAAAAGGATTAACATCATTAACACCACATGAGAAGAATTCAATAGTCACCGCCGGATGGGTTACCCCCGATAAAGACAGCATAACACCAAATTCCAATGGTCATTTTGATTTTCACATACCTTTACGATTGCTTTTGGGATTCGCTGAAGATTACAAAAGAATAATAATAAATGTCAAACAAGAATTGGTATTACTCAGATCTTCAACTAACAAAGACTTGATACTAGCAGCAAGTGGCACTGAAGAAAGTAAACTAGAATGGCAGCTACAATTAAATAAAATCGTGTGGAGAGTACCTCATGTAAGATTAGCCGATGAACATAGAATCGTATTGTTAAGAAAGTTAAAATCTGACCGTGATATTGTAATGCCGTTTAGAAGTTGGGAATTCCATGAATACCCCATATTACCTCAAACAGAACGACAAACATGGACTGTTAAAACATCTACTTATTTGGAACGAGCAAGGTACATAATACTAGGGTTTCAAACCAATCGAAAAGATGTTATAACCGCACACGCAGGTCAATTTGACCATTGCAATATAAAGAATTGCAAAGTTTTTCTAAACTCTCAATTCTTTCCTTATGACAATTTAAATGTCATGTTTAGCAAAAAGCGTTATTCCATCTTATACGATATGTATGCAAGATTTCAATCGTCATATTATGGAAAAACTAATACACCACTGTTATCACCTGAACAGTATTATTCAAAAGCCCCAATAATCGTTATCGATTGCTCAAAGCAAAATGAATCAGTAAAATCGTCAAGTGTGGATATAAAAATCGAAATGGAATTTGAAGATAAAATACCAGAAGGTACTTCGGCATATTGTCTCATTTTACATGACAAAATAGTAACATATACTCCACTAACTGGAATAGTTAAAAATGTGTTATAAAAAACGGTTTTTAGGTGGGGGGCGATTGTTATAAAAGGAGGAAAACGAAGTAAAAATTTCATTATTTGTTTGACCATCCTATGGGAAACATCGTTAGCAAAATGAGTTCACTTAATGCAAATACTAACGAAGAAGAAACTACACCGCTTATAGCCGACAACAGTTCCGATATAGAAAAACAAATTGAACAAGAAATGGATGAGTTCCTCAAGTTTAAACATAAGAAAAGAGAAGAGGAAGTTGAAAAAGGAATTAAAAAAAGAAAAGTCGATGACATTATTTCCACCAATATTTTAGCAGAGGTATTTCTTAGAATCTACTATCCCATCTCATCATGTATGACAAAAAGCGTATCTGCCGGAGTAATAAAATCATTGGAGTATTCACCAACTATTATTTTGAATCATGGATCTAAAATGGTGTTTTTCTCTGAAATTTCCTGGGAATCGTTTATGAAGCATATACATCTTTTAGAATGTTATTTAAGTAACAATACATATGGAAGAAGAACAAAATTAAGTTTGCTAGAATCAAATATTGAAATCGATATAGTAAAACATCGGGGAGGACAAATTGTTCGTTTTAGAGATTTAACTAAACATGACATAAAAATACACCTTACAAAAGATGAATTCTACACCCTCAGCTGTGCTACAGGTCCTATCACAAGATATCTAAAACAACTAATATTTTCAAGCGCAATCATAAAAGAATATTTAACCGATACATTGGATAGACAACCATATGTACCAATCCTATACGGTCCCGTAGATACTTCCATTTTCAATAGAATACCTCACGAAGTTGATATGTGGAGACAGTTGCACAACTATCAGACTAACTTCGGTATAGATGAAGAAGCACAAGAAATGAATGAAGAAGCATCTTGCAGCAACCAACCCGCAGTATAAAAAGACGCCCTCCATAATTTTACAAACAGTCCCATACCGACCTTTGTCATGAATAAACAAGTTTCATTTTCAAACCAATACCAAATAATGGAGGTAAAACGAGGTATAATTGAATTTCAAGCGTTTCGCGGTAACGACGGACATTTTATCATTAAAGAGTTAGTTATTCTAGATATGAACACATCTGTCGTTTATCACTATTTATTCCAACCTCCTATACCGTTCAACAGATTAACTACTAAAGCAAGAGTGACAAACAAATGGTTGATGAAACATTTTCACAACCTGAGATGGGATGAAGGTTTTATCCACTACAGTATGGTGCCGCACATTATGAATCATTACTGTAAGGAATTTAAAATTATCTACACAAAGGGATTGGAGAAAACCGCTTGGATACAAGCATTTACAAACCATGAAGTGATAAATGTGCAAGTGGATAGAGATTTTCAGTGTCACTTTGCCAACATTTGTATCTCTACCAAAAACTTTAAACATCGGCAGTCCCAATGCGCTTTAAAGAACGCTTATCGTTTGAATGCATATCTACAACAGAATGGTGGGGGGTGGGAAGGATATAAAAGCGACAACGCAACCATGACCCAGCATGAGTATTACTCTAGCCTCCGAACAGTCAACACCTCCCACACAGATTCGCAAGACTAAGAATAATATTAACAATAAATAAGAAGAAGAAAAAGTAAAGATGACGTCACAAACATTTTTACAATCTCTTGTCGATCAATTTAACAAACATTCAAAATCTACCGTCTTACCGACTAAAAGATGTTCAGAATTAAAAGAAGAAAAACATTATGTTATCCACACCATTAAGAAGATGGAAACTAGTGTTGGGGACGCCATCAACGTTACACTGAGTGAAGCGCCCTACACGCCCGGTGATGAACCAAAATTTCAAACATTTCTTCCTAAGCGCTTCGTGCACCTCCTGCAAAACGAAGATCTACGCCTTATCCACCCCGGCTCTCTGTACTTGGCATCCCACGGTCCAAGCGGAAGCAATTCAACGGAACTTACACTTCACGTCATGCCTACTGCCAACAACTAATTTATTTTTTGTAATACTTTTGTACACCTTTGTGAATTATTTTGAAAATAAATAAAGATGAAAAAATAAAAAAAATAAAAAGCAATATATCACTATGTGTCTTTGCACATGGTGATATATTGCTTTTTAAAAAAATAATTTTAGATGACCTTGACCTAGTTACAAAAACTATATAAATGGAGTAATTTTCAAGGGGATTTCATCAGTCTACAATTGACTTCCATGCTGTACACATCTCCCTTGGTTGTCCAATTATTTAAACGACAACATGTCTCTCAAAATCAAATGCGCATCATACGATACCTCCACCATCACAACTTTTGAACAACTCGACAATTTCACTAATGAATTGCGAGTACTTCTTGCAGGCGGTTATCACTTAAATGCCGATGTTTACGTTACAAATAAGAAGATGTTTTCAAAACAAAACTACTGCGATGATGAAGTGTACTTTTCTACACAAACGGCAACAACATCTAGCCCTTCTACTCAAAATAATGTTAAATTCCACAAATACTACTAATGTTAAATTACAATAACAATACTCCATCAACTTGAGGCTTCGCTATAAAAAGGCTATTCAACCCAGACTAAATCATCATTTGCTTTTTGACAACCGCAGCGATAACAACTACAACTACTATGCTGTACCGAATGATGATTGAATTTAATGGTAAAATATTTGGAAAGGACTATCAAACGGTAGAAGAGATGAGCTCCGATCTTGATGTATTAACTAAAGAAGGCTTCCAACCAAAGTTAATTCTAAAATTTCCAGAAGTACATCCACTATCCACTGAAGATCTCGTCGCAATGGCTAGAGCAAAAAAACAAGAACATGAAGTAAATATTAAAAAAGAGAAAGAAGAAAAAAAAGACGAACCTATATCTTAAGTGTGCAACTTTTTAATATTTATACCCCATTCTTTTTTAAAACTCCATTTGGTTGACCTTGAAATTACCCCCACCACTTTTTTCTTTTAATAAAACTCTCTATTCTATACTATACACCTTCATTTCCCAACTCCACTTAGGACCGTCAACATGGAAAAGAAAAAAGAAGACTACAAACCACGCTACTGTTGTGAACAAAAATGTACCGATATAGGAAGATGGATGGTAGACGGATTAGCTTGTAGAAAATGTGAATTCTTCGGATCCTGTTACTGCAAATGCAAAACAAAACAACTACCACCACCAGAATTGCAAACCTTCAAAATTTATAAATCAAGATACTTCCACACTTGCTGTCCCCAGAGATGTTTCAAATTTCACCCAGAAAGACTTTTTAATTGCCGAAAGTGTGATGCATATTATAAAGACGACTTTTGTACATGCATCAAACATTTGTGCAAATATAGATCAGATTGGTCTTCTGATCCTATTCAAGCTTCAGATGTATAGCTGTAGTCACTGACTGCAGCTTTTTTTTAAAATTTCATTTGGTTGACCTTGAGATTTACAATATATATTCTACATACCCTTTAACATGCTTCTCATTTACACTACATTGCTTGGACTAACACCAACATGGGTGACAGATTCATTTCTTTTGAACATTTAATTACCGAAAGAGATGAGATGGAAACTCTATTTCACAACTTACTCACACTTATGGATAGGTATCCTTTGAAATGGATCAACATCAAAGTAAAATATGTGGATCCTACCAGAATATTTTCATCATCATCATCATCATCATCTTCCAACAGTGCAGGGGAAGAAGAAGAACCAACTTATGGTATTACAATTATTGAATTAAACAGCGAGGAACAAGACAATCAAATTCAAATTATAAATAAACTTAGTATTTAGTTTACAAAAGTGATTGGTATTTCTATTCTATATTAATGCTATTATTATTTTATTTCTATACACTTCCCACAACCTACCCGAACGGCGTTTCGCGGCAAACTGCGGTAACCGAAGTTCTCTCGCTTCTCGTTTTGGATTACCCCCACTTCTTTTCTTCCCCCCACCACTGTTCCCTGTTTCCATATAAGCGACCGCCTTACCGTCGCTCACCATTTGTTTGCCTACCGCCGAACGATGAGCCAGCCTCCATTAGCAAAAAATACTACTACTTTTGCAGTAACATCGCAACAAGATTTACAGGATATTTTTCAAACTTTAACCGATGTTGTAAACACACCAAACAACACGGTTACTATTACTGTTGAAATTACCTACAATTGTCCAGAGTGTGAAAGGATGGAAAGCGATAATGTTGAAGAATTAGAAATGCCAAACAACAGTCCTTCATCCGCCCACGATTCAACACCAGATGATTAAAGCTAGTCCTACACAAATATTCTTTTTCAATCCCCCCACCACTTTACATTAAATATATATCCTCCCCTTATTTGCTCTCCTCATTTCATCGCCTACTTTTACACCATCTACACCGCTCCTCTCTAACCTGTACACAAACATGATGGACGGCTTTTCAATCACATCACAATTGGAAGACGATAAATTAAATCTCGAAATTAACAGAATACAATTGGAAGCACAGAATCAGGAAGAAATGATCCGGCTGTTAAAGCTCTTCAAATGCGTACTGTGGTTGGTATGCCTCTATCTGCTCATCGCCATCACCATCGGCATTTACCAGACCGTCACCGCCAAACATCGCTTCGACACCACTTCCAATAAAAATTCTACTTGGCTTTCCTAAAATAAATTATTAATTCCCACAGCCCCACAGCCCCCATCCGCTCCCGCCACACTCCCGCCCGCCCCACTCGTCCCCACACTCCCCACCTTTTTTAAAACCCCCTCCAAATGACCTTGACACACTTACCAACCCCTCCCCAAACCCCCCAAAAAACCCCCAAATCAACAACACACACCTGCCAGTTACAACCGCTGACCTTGACCTGCGCCAGAACCGGCAAATCCCTTCTACTCACAGGACTTCAAAATTTCTATCTAATGTTATCCTTATGGCCAATTTTTTATACAAATCTGGGAAACAACGAATATAGAAAACTATAAGACCTACGATGTTGAAATTAGGCGTGGACGTTCTGCTTTGCTCATAGGTGCTCACTAAGAAACGGTTTTGCAAAATTCCATCAGGGCTCCGCCACACAGGACTTCAAAATTTGTAATGTTATTATTATAGCCAATTTTTAATATGAATCTAGGAAAATCATATCTGAAAAACCATATGACCTAAGAGAATTATTTGGAACATTTTCAATGGGAGATCCACTTCGCCCATCGGGGCTCACTAAGAAACGCATCTTCGGTGCTCTTGTAAAGCATCTTCAGGGCTCCGCCCCTCGGGTCTATTAAATTGGTCTAGGGCCAATGGGGTTGAAATTTGGCATGGACATTTCTCTTTTTTCAAAGGTATTCACTAAGAAACGGTTTTGCAAATATAGTTTTTGAAGTCCTTTAGGGCTCCGCCCCACAGAACATCAAAATTACTCTATTGCATCCGTTGTTGAAATTTGACATTGACGTTCCTCTTTGCTCACAAGTATTCACTAAGAAACAGTTTTGCAAATATAAAGATTGTTATTATATAGTTTTTTATGTCTTTTAGGGCTCCGCCCCACTGGACTTCAAAATTACTCTAGGGCATACGAGGTTGAAATTTAACGTGGACGTTCCTTTTTACTCATATGTACTCACTAAGAAACGGTTTTACAAAATTAAGTCTTTGACGTCAAAATTACTATATAGCCTACAGGGGTGAAATTTGACCTTTTTACTTGTTATGTTGCTAAAAGTGGTTTATATGCCTGCTTTCTGTAATCCACATTGGTTGCTGGGGCAACTAGTTTCGATTCATTAGTGAATCATCATCAGACCGTACAGAAGATGTCGTAGCACTTCATATGAAGGTTGTCAAGAAGAATAAAATCATAAATAAATACACATAAACACGGACACGGACATAACGAACAACGAACATAATAAATACGAAAAACACGTGGTTTGGCGAGCGACACGACCGAGCGGAAGTTGAGTCTAGGCTCAGCACAACCAATGTGGATTACAGAAAGCAGGTATATAAACCACTTTTAGTATTTCAAAGTAATCTGGAGGATAGAATCATTCAATATGTTTTGTTGCCTACTAAATAAAAACTTGTTTTGCAAAAATAGTTTTTGAAGTCCTTTAGAGCCCCCTACGTAAGGTCTATGGGGTTTGAAATTTGACATATTCGTTCCTCTTTGCTCATCTCATTAAGAAAATTTTTTGCAAAATTCAATGCTCTGCTTACACAATTCTTAAGAAAGATGATTTCGTTGCTCTTTAAAGAGATATTATTACATGTAAAATGAATTTAATCACGGGCAAAGCCGTGACGGGCAACAGCTAGTCTATAATATATACAGCCCCATGTGTAACTGACTGACTGACTGACTCACTGATGATCTTAAAGTCCTGAAGCGACCGTTTGAGATAGAGACTTGAAATTTGGCATGGACATTCTTTGAGATGTTACAATTTAGGGAAAATCATAAAACTACATTTTTTTACTTTTAAACTATAAAAAAGGTAAAAAATATATATTTGTCGGTAACGTAGTTCAGCCGTATCAGCGTATATCACCGCATGGTATCGTAGATCACTTTGTAGGTTTAGTTCTCGCTCGTGTTTAAATCATCTCTTTCAACTACACCCGTGTTTGATACAATTATGAACATGAATGTCTTGTGCAGACAACAGTGTTTCGATGCATCGAGAGCGGGTTATTTCACCAGGGAAACAATCGCTTTGATTTATACATTGTTAATGCCCAAAAACTACAAATTTTCAAGTATCAAATTAGAAAAAATCTAAAAAGACGAGGTGTCGGTAAGGAAGTACTTTGGTTCTTAAAGATGTCGCTTGGAGCGCTGTTATAGTCGCTTAGTTCTCGCTTGTATTTAAATGATATCTTTTAACTACACCTCTTCCCGATTATTATTCTCAATTGGGCGCTTAGTTGTTTGCGTATGGTTTTCCTTCTGATTGCTGTGTCATTATTGAAAATGAAGTTTATTGAATCGAAAGCGTATCTTTATATTCAGGTGTTGTCCGCTTTGATTTCTATATTAATTGCTAATAATATTTAAGGTCTTATTTTATTTACTAGACTTTAGTTTTCTCATGATGGAAAATTTCTTGTATGTTTTCGCACAAAAAAATACCTAATACAGTAATTGTAACTTAATTTTTCTACTATTTGTAAGCTGTCTCTCTATTTGAATCCCCAGATTGAATAAAGCGCTTCAGTTGATAGTTCTAATGCAGTTTTACTTTGAAGAGTTGAACGTGTCCCAACACGTTTGACATCCGGTCTTTGACCTATTTGCTGCTGTCCCATCAGGCTTAGATTTTAGTTTAGGAAACGATTGAACATATTAAGTTATAGAACGATTGGACTTTCCATTCTTACCTTCGCTAACATTGACCTACTTCCGACTTTTTTTAAGACCATCTACATATCTGATGACCCATCAGGCTGAGAAATATTACAATAACCAATCGAAATAAACTCAATAGTAATTTTTCTCGCTGCCACTTTGTCCGTCAAATTTCCTCAATGCAGTGCTCTCACCTAAAGTCTCGATTAACCCTATTATTGTTGTAATTGAAACCTATTCTATGCTTATCAATTATTGTAACTCTTTCAGTATATTTTAATTTAACCAATAATTCTTTTTTGGCCATTATCTCACAATTGGTATTCTATACTACCATTGGTTTACTACCATTGGTTTACTACCATTGGTTGAAAATGCATAATGTACGCCGATTTCATGGTTCTTAAGTTGCAACTTTCTTTATTTTAAGACTATATAAAGACTTGATTATTACACCTAATACCCTGTGATATATTACATACTACTAGGGCTCTAATTTTATTAATTTTCTGAACTAATATATATAACATTTTAAATTGTTAAATTAATAATTGCTGATTTTGAATGATAAAATTGTTATCGTTCCTCTATGTGGTACATATATGATTCCTGCGTTTCTTGGCCAACCCGTGGCGGAACTGAAGCATCTTAGCCTATACCATATTTTTTTTATTTCAAATATCTTGATTTTGTCCCTTTTTTCTTCTATTACATACAACGATCCTCTATATAAACTTATAATTTTTTTATCTTTTCAGAATACAGCTATTACCTCAATCATGTGCAATCATAATCGTATCTCCCAAATTTTTACACAACAACTTTTGAGCATTACTATTTACATAGTTCATTAATATTTCACAACTCCATTATATTTTTTAACGAATTAAGGGAAACTAGGGAGTGGGATTAAACCATGAGCCGTGGGCAAATTTCAAAGCTTATTATTATTTATTGTGAGTAGTGAGTACTGGCGGCTTCTGTTACTGTCGTTGGAGTTGAGCCCTCAACTAGCCTGTTCATTGTATGAGGTTTTGACAGTAATTTACGGAATTGGGGCAACCAATTATTGGGTTGGACCCTCCATCAAGCATAACACCTAGAATATTTACATAAATAATATTTATTTCACAGCTCAATTTTTTAACTATTTACAAAGGAGGGGTATTAAAACCTACTAATAGGAGATTATTAAAGCTTTTTTTAATATTGATTGTGAATTTAGAGTATTAGATGGTTTTGTTACTGTCTTGGCTGTTCAGATCTTGTGTGGAACTAAACTATTTCAAACTTGACTTTTTATTAATTCAAACTAGGGGGCAACTCCTAAGGGGGCATGGGGGCGGAGCCCCCATCGAGCCGTAGGCGAGTCTATAATATATACAGCCCAATGTGTAACTGACTCACTCACTGACTCACTGATGATCTTAAATTCCTGAAGCGACCGTTTAAGATAGAGACTTGAAATTTGGCATGGACATTCTTTGAGAAGTTTCAATTTAGGGAAAATCATAAAACTACACTTTTTTACTTTTAAACTATAAAAAAGGTAAAAATATAGATTTGTCGGTAACGTAGTTCAGCCGTATCAGCGTATATCACCGCGTGGTATCGTAGATCACTTTATAGGTTTAGTTCTCGCTAGTGTTTAATTGATCTCTTTCAACTACACCCGTGTTTGATGAAAACATTGTATTGCCCAATGTCTAGCTAAGGCAGTATGTGCTCCAGCTTGAAAGTTTACTTTTGGTGAATTTCCTATGAATGAAATTCCCATGGCGGGTGTAAGTTTACACATTCAAATACTTATACACACACCTAAAATATATAATTGAGAATTTTTAAATAACTATTAAACAAAACCAATAGATCTAAATGTTACGTCCCCGTTTCATTTTCAGTTTACTATAGAAAACAAACACACTTAAATGTTAGGTTCTCGTTTCATTTTCAATTTATTTTCGATAACTTATTCAAATTCACCCCCGGTCATGCTCTGACATTAATTTCACATTAAATGAATTTACTGTGTAGCTTGTGCCGTGATCTTAACGTAATATACTTCGATTACTTTGTACAATACTTAATAGACAGTTAATTATTTATCTTTCTGTTTTATTTTATCTTTATTTTTTATCTTTTATCTTTTATTTTTATCAAGTGAGCTAGACTGATAAGAAACGATAAGAGACTGCATTTAGTATTACTGCACTGGCCACACTACTGGACAAGTGGCCAGTTAATTTCCAAGCATGTACATTATTGTCACTTCTGTATTTTTAAATAATGGAAATAAATCATTTATTCATTTATTCATTTATTCATATTCATTTATTCATTTATATTCAGTGTTTTATATTATATTTTAATACTTAAAGTATGTTTTTGAGAATTTTAAAATGACTATTGAACAAAACTAACAGATTTTTATGAATAAATTATTATTTCACAGGTCTCGAATTCATATTTTTATAAATAGTAGTTTTTAATAGTAATACATTTAAAAATTTATATTTAGCTACTTAACAGAGAAATATTTGTTACTATAACTACTACTATTAAATATAATGATAGCAAAAACAACTATAACTCTTTTAATTGAAATTTCTTTTCATCTAACACAGCAACAATCGTCTAACCTAAAGTACATGAGTATATTTGTATGTATATATATATATATATATATGTAGTATTTTATGTATGTAGTACATAAGTACTAAAGTATGTTTTTACCAGCATAACACCTAAAATATTTACGTTTTGATTATTTTAGATGAGATTTTGCTGTACACTTTACACAGAAATATTTGTTCACTTCTCTAAGTGTTTTTTCTTTAAACAAGAACCTCGATTTATTGTCTAAGGGAGAAGGGAGCCTAAGAATAAACAATTAATTATTTTTAAAGTTTTCATAAGTCATCATTTGACAAAACCATGGTCAATATCAACACTCTTTATCTAAAAGAAGTTTTTCCATTTTTTATTGGTTGATTTTATTAGGGCGACTATTTTTTTATTATATCAAGCATGTACCCATAGTTTTATTCTTATCCAAGCAAGGCATTTAAGTTTACATTTATTAATGTGAGCTTTTGCATCGATTTGGAAATTTCTTGAAAATCTTTTTAATAGATTTGCTTAAGTGGGGTTCATTTTTTAGTGAGTTAAGGGAGACTAGAGAGGGAAATATAAAAAAATAGCCGTAAGCTATTGAGAGGAAAGTGAAATAGCTAGCCGGTCCCGTAACCGTTGTGGCAGTCCAGTACTTCGGTGGTACTAGCCTGTGTAATTCTTAAGACTTATTAAATAATTATTGATTTACAAATTTTTTCACAATTTTTATACTTCATTTTCTTTTTTTAGGGCCAAGTAACAAAGATGCGCAATCCCAAAATCTTTTAACACTTGAGTTTTGTTTTAACCTCAGGAAAAATTTGTAGCATATTTGAACATTATTAATGGCTGAGTTATTTTCAAGTGAACAAATAATTTCTCTTACAAAAATGAACCCTTAAACACATTTAACTAAAATTTAATGATAATTCTAAAATTTTCTTACTTATTTTCATTGCACCAAGTGCTTAGGTGCGTGATGACATAACGTCCCTAGACAATTCTTTTATCATTATTAAAATACAATTCTCACATATAGATTGAAGATACACTCACAGTTTGTTAAACTGTGATAATATTTATTTTATTATTGCTTTTTATTTACTTTTAATCTCCAAGGATACTTTCTTATAAGTGCTATGTATCCCCCCGCAAATTGACACTAAGGTTTTATGAAATCGTGACCTTCGAGCTCTGGCATTCAAATTATAACGTCATTAGATATATTTATGACCATAACGACCACTCTAATTTGGGCTTTAACTACTCAGGGGCAACCCTATTAACGTATTCTTACGCCACAACAGATATTTATTTCTTTTTTATATTTTTTATCAGTTTTATTAGTCTGTATTATCCGATTCTTTTAATATCGTAATTTGGGGATGCTCTATTTGATTTAAAAAGTACTTTTAATTTCTTTAGTTTATTCATTGTCATTGCTTGGTTATTTTATTGTTTTAATAGTTATTTTCACATTTATTATTGGTCATTTTCTATTTTTACATCATAGATTATTTTATATTTTTAGCATTATTGTTTTCCTATAGTGGGCACATTACTTATTACTCATTCCTTATTGCTTATTTATAAATCTATGAAATTTTCATTGAAGGGTCCTTAATTTGGAATACTTTTGACCCATGCAATTTTTATTTGCCTCTTCTAAACTCGTTGACGTTCCAGACTATGTGGTTGGTAACGTGGAAGAACTAGTATCACACATTTTTCTAGAGTTACCGTACACGTAATTTATAACTTAGCTTTTCAAAACTTCGATGGAACTATCCTGTTCAGTACTTCGGTGGAACTAGACAGTTCATTATTTGAGACAAGTGAATGACTAACGAAATTAGTAAAATCAACTAAGGGGACATGGGGGCTGAGCCCCGGAAAAGATTTTCAAAGGATTTTATTATTATTATTATCGATTGTAAATGGTGCGTACAGTATTAGCCCGTTTTGTTGCTGTCTTCGCTGTCCAGTTAGTTGGTGGAACTATGTTCAATACTTGACATTTTATTTATTTACAAATTTAGGGCAACCCCACAAGGGGGCATGGGGGCGGAGCCCCCATCGAACCGTAGGCGAGTCTATAATATATACAGCCCCATGTGTAACTGACTGACTGACTCACTCACTGATGATATTAAATTCCTGAAGCCACCGTTTAAGCTAGAGACTTGAAATTTGGCATGGACATTCTTTGAGATGTTTCAATTTAGGGAAAATCATAAAACAACAACTTTTTTACTTTTAAATTATAAAAAGGTAAAAAATATAGATTTGTCGGTAACGTAGTTCAGCCGTATCATCGTATATCACCGCGTGGTATCGTAGATCACTTTGCAGGTTTAGTTCTCGCTTGTGTTTAGATGATCTCTTTCAACTACACCCGTGTACTGTTAAACATAAACGTCTCGTGTAGACCACGGAGTTTCGATGCATAGAGAGCGGTTTATTTCACCAGGGTATTACTCCCTCTGATTAAAGCAGTATAAATGCCCTAAAACTACAAATTTCCAACTTTCAAATTATAAAAGTTTCTAAAAAGACGAGGTGTACGAGGGAAGTACGTTGGTTCTTAAAGATGTCGCTTGGAGCGCTATTATAGTCGCTTAGTTCTCGCTTGATCTTTTAACTACATCTCTTCACTATATTTATTTTCAATTGGACGCATAGTTGTTTGCGTATGGTTTTCCCTCTGATTGCTGTGTTATTATTGAAAATGAAGTTTACTGAATTGAAATCGAAAGCGTATCTATACATTCAGGTGATGTCCGCTTTGATTTCTATATTAATTGCTAAAAACTTTTTAGGTCTTATTACATTTTGTAGACTTTAGTTTTCTCATGCTGGAAAATTTCTTATAGGTTTTCGCACAAAAAATTACCTTATACAGTAATTATAACTTAATTTTCTACTATTTATATGCTGTCTCTCTTTATGAATCCCTAGATTGAATATAGCGCTTCAGTTGATAGTTCTGGTGCAGTTTTACTTTGAAGAGTTGAACGTGTCCCAACACGTTTGACATCCAGTCTTTGACCTATTTGCTGCTGTCCACTCAGGCTTAGATTTTAGTTTAGGAAACGATTGAACATATTAGTAGTGGCAAAGTAGGGCTGCTGGCTCAGGTCAATGACCCCTGAGGAATGCTGACGTCACCAAGGTCACTGACGTCACGAATGACGTCATCGATGACGTCACCGATGACGTCATATCTATGACGTCATAGGTATGACGTAATAGAAATGACGTCATGACGACGTCATTACCGCTGACGTCACCATAATGACGTCATTGACGTAATTAAGGTCAAGGTCACGTGGAAAGACAAAAAAATTTTTCTTTGCACTCTTGTGGTTCCTAGTATTCGGCTGTGGAGTGAAAATCCACGAGAAACCACAAAAGTGCAAAGAAAAATTTATTTTCCCAGCGACCAGACCGAAAAACCTACCAAATGTGACGTAAGGCATTCCTCAGAGGCCATTGACCTGAACCCTAGCAACCCCACTCTTAAAACTAAAAAAATAAATAATTTTTATTTCCACTTACCCACTGGAGAAACCCGAAGTCCAACTGGAAACAAAATTGCGAACGGCCGACGGTGGTGGTGTCATCACCGCGCGGGAGCCGGACGCCGACTGACCGGACAGCACCGTGCCGTCCGGGTACCAGGCCGCGTGGTGGGGGTAAAGTGGTCAGATGCAAAAAATAAAAAAATTATTTTTTTCCAACAACTCATTCGAGTTTGTACTTGTTGGAAACATTATGAAAAAAATAATATTATTTTTTCTCAGATGAACTTGGGACTTGTAAAATTTTGAGCTATATAAAAAAAAAATAATTTTTTTTCTAATTGTTTTCTTAGGTGACCTTGGGACTTGTAAAATTTTGAACCATATGAAAATAAAAAAAAATTATTTTTTCGCGATTTTTAGTTTCGCTTAAAACTTGTGAAATATGTAAGTTTTAGCTAAATATTTCATTTAGAACTCCAGTTATGTAAATTGAGCGGAAAAAGTGTGATGTGCACACTGCAAGAGTCGAATAGCGACTGACCAAGTCGCTCCATGCATCCTAGGTACCCAGTTATGTGGTGGGGGTTAAGTGGTCAGATGAGAAAAAATAAAAAAATTATTTTTTTCCAACAACTCATCCGAGTTTGTTCTTTTGCTGGACCTCCGTTACTTGGAGTGGAAATATTTGTTAAGAAAATAAATTTTTTTATAAATTTCTAAGTGACCTTGACACTTAGTCTGGAATTGGAGTCACCAGCGTTATTTTACTGGCAAAAGTTAGCTCGTCTAAAAGTTTTTGAAACATTTTATCATCCATAGTGATCTTGGTGTCCCTTGAGTAAAATTTTGCATTATTCCTAAGGCAGCGTTTCATTTTTGTCAAAGTGGAAGTCTTGGACACCCTAACAGAATTATTTTGCTTTGCCAGCAAAAATTTTACTCTTAATAATTTTTCTCGCAAAGTTTCAGCCATAGCTGTGTCTCACAGTAAGGTTAGTATAAAACTGAAAAACTCAGTCAATTGTAGCACCTAAGCTGGAAGTAGTGGGGGAACAGGGCTGTAGTGGTGGGGGTAATGCGGTCTGGTGTTGCTATGTTTAGAAACAGTTTGCTGCGAACTGTCCGAGTATTAACACGTACTGTGTAGAAAAAATAACAGCGAGACTAGTATAAAATTTAAGTCCAAGAAAATACTTATTGTTAGGTTAATAAAGAGGTAGAGCTAAATGAAAAAAAAAAATAATTTTTGTACAAGATGTGCATGGTTCAATTTTGCAGCTAAGTTCAAAATCCACCAGTGTGGAACAAAATTTAATCATGAGGTTAAAATATTTAAACACATCTGCGAAAATATTAGGAGGCTTGTAGAGCTAAATAAAAATTAATTTTGTAGCAAACAGGTAGCGATATATTTTTGCCAAGTCATATAATAAGAGGGAATGATGTAAAAATTGAAATTTTACTCACAGAAAGTCTGGTAGTGTTAAGGCGCAGCGTATACCATGCGTCGTGGGAGAAGGCTGGCGAGTAACTGACTTGTTTTTAGAGGCAAGACGGCAGACATGGGTTGGTTATATAAGTGTTATGTAATATGCAAGCGATACCGGAGACAAAATTAAATTTGTTCCCAACCAACACTGACTGTAGGCTGAGCTGAGAGAGACAAAATAAAATGAAATGAAATATTATTCTATACTACAACTGTCTTGGACCGAAAATATTCTAAGTCCGAAGACCCCCCCCCCCCCGGCTCCGGACGAAAAGTGCGCCCCCCCCCCCCCCCGGGGGAGGAGGTGGCATAGCCCGAGGCGTTGCCATACCTTGACATGTGTTGCATAATGAGATCCGGTTAGTAATGTATTCAGGTGTGGCTCTTGGAGATTGTCCAATGCCGCAAACAAGTACGTGTCGAGGTCTGCCTGTTTACGTAACCAGGTCCGGTTCCCTCACTCCTGACCGGCTCAGCTTCGGTTCTCTGAGGCTTAGCTTCCTCGCAGTTGCTTTCAAACACTTCAGCTGAGTGGTTGAAGCTCTGCCCTACAGGATTCGCAATGTAATGTTGGCGCCGCATTATATTGGGAATTCTTTTCTAGTCTAAGGCATGGCATGTGTAGTGTTAGGAAATAATTTTATTTTGTGCTTGCTGCTTGGTGCTCGGTGTTGGTTGTGATTTAGTGAAAGTGTTGTGCAGTGAAAAATATTTGTGTGTGCTAATATTTCCACAGGTTGGTGTTAGTCTAAGTCTTGTGTTTAGAAAAATATTTCTTTGTATTAATCTTCCACAGGTTGTCCCTAAAATTAGTTTTTATAAATTTTTGGCTTCCTTAGCCTATGTAAATAGTTATACTGTTAGGTTTGAGGCTTAGAAGCCTCCGTAAAATTAAATTTTTTTCGAGGCTTAGCATGCCTCAAGAATTATTTTTTACCAACAATAGTATGACACTTAACGAGCCTGGGGGTTGGCCCCTGGGGATCCACCGTTAGGCCTTGTGCCAGCGGCGCTGCTGGACCTCATCACTCGTCACTGGCAACATACGGGTGGTCGGCATCCTTCAGCACGAAGTGTCGGCCCTGACACTGACCGGTACATTAGGCTTTATGTCAGTGCATTGCATTAGGCTTTATGTCAGTGTACTGGTTAAGATGGGGCCCAGGTCATGATTAGCATGACCTTATGATTCCCATTGGGAACCAAAATTATTTAGCATGTTTCCCTTGTGGAAACTCAAAATTAAGTAAAAATTTTTTATTTTTTGTAACATGAATCCCCCTATGTTTAAGTTTTGTGTTGTAAAATATTTCTTTGTACTAATCTTCCACAGGTTGTCCCTAAGAAAAAATATTTTCTAAATTCGTATATTGGAGGATTAGCCTCTGTAAATTGGCAGTTAAAGTGTTAGGTTTGAGGCTTAGAAGCCTCCATAAAATAATTTCTTTTGGAGGCTTAGCATGCCTCAATAATTATTTTTTAACAACAGTAGTATGGTGCTTAACGAGCCTGGGGGTAGGCCCCTGGGGATCCACCCTTAGGTTTTCGGACCAAGGGCGCTGCTGGACCTCATCACTCGTCACTGGAAACATACGGGTGGTTGGCATCCTTCAGCACGAAGCACCGGGTCCTGACACTGTCCGGTACGTTAGGCTTTATGTCAGTTTATCGGTTAAGATGGGGCCCAGGTCATGATTAGCATGACCTTATGATTCCCTTTAGGGGAACCAAAATTATTGTAGCATGTTTCCCTTATGGAAACTCAAAATTAAGTAAAATTATTTTTTATTTTTCACCTCCCCCTAAGTTGTGAGATTCCCCCGAGGCCTTTGACCGCCGGCGGTCTTAGGCTTCGGGGGAATTTCTTTTTAATTCTTGGATGACCTTGACCTATATTTGTGTGTGAATAAAAAAATAAAATAATTTTTGTTCCACACGTAGTCACAGTCAGCCAACACTTGGCGGATTTTTGCCAAAGTCCTGAGAGCTCGCAGGACTTAGAGCGATATGCGTTAAAGTGTTGGTTGTCTGGGCAGTGGTAAAATATTTTATTTGATATTCACACATAAGTAAGGGTAGCAGCCATCCAAGAGTTAAAGTCCTAGGGGTAGGTGACCCCCCCCCCCCGACTCCAGACGGGAAGTGAGCCCCCCCCCCCCCCCCAAATTTTTTTTAGAAAAATTTTTTGACCTTGACCAAAAATTTTTTGCTCCGGACAAAAACTGCGCCCCCCCCCCCCAAATTTTTTTTTTTTTTGGATTTTGACCTTGACAAAAAATTTTTTGCTCCGGACGAAAACTGCGCCCCCCCCCCCCCCCCAAATTTTTTTTTTGCAAAATTTTTTGACCTTGACCAAAATTTTTTTGCTCCGGACGAAAACTGCGCCCCCCCCCCCCAAAATTTTTTTTTGAAAAATTTTTTGACCTTGACCAAAAATTTTTTGCTCCGGACGAAAACTGCGGCGGGGGGGGGGGGGAGGGGGAGGTGCCAAGCCAGTAGTGTGAAATTGTTACTTCCAGTACAAGTTAAAATAGTAGTGGTAAATTGTTACCACAAACACAAATTTGTGTCTTCAAACTTCTAATGTAACTTAACCCATTTAAATGTAGGTGCCAAGCCAGTAGTGTGAAATTATTACTCCCAGTACAAGTTAAAATAGTAGTGGTAAATTGTTACCACAAACCACAAACACAAATTTGTGTCTTCAAACTTCTAATGTAACTTAACCCATTTAAATGTAGGTGCCAAGCCAGTAGTGTGAAATTATTACTCCCAGTACAAGTTAAAATAGTAGTGGTAAATTGTTACCACAAACACAAATTTGTGTCTTCAAACTTCTAATTTAACTTAACCCATTTAAATGTTGCTACTTAAAGGTAGCACCGTTTTGGTGCTACCTTTCATGTACTATTTTCTACATGTCCAATTTTGCTTTATGTTTTTTAAACAACACTTTTAATTACCGGTTTAATGTAAAACTATAAAATATGTTTATATATATATGAATTATTAACAAAACCTTAGTTTTAACATTAAATGTCATTAGGAAACTTCTAATTGAGATTAAGCCATTTAAATGTTGCTACTTTTAGGTAGCACCGTTTTGGTGCTACCTATGGTGTACTATTTTTACATGTCCAATTTTTGCTTTAGGCTTTTAAACAACACTTTTAACTACTGCTACCAGTCTACCACTGAGGTATTTATGAAGCGAGTTTGGTCCATCTTTTTTTATTTCTAGTTGCTAAGGTGTTTAGGAATGAAAGGTTAGAATTACTTTTAAGGTTAAAAGAAGCACATGGTGCGAACAGAAAGTTCACTATTGTTTTAAAATTAATGGGCATTAGAAAACTTCTAATTGAGCTTAACCCATTTAAATGTTGCTACTTTAAGGTAGCACCGTTTTGGTGCTACCTTTGGTGTACTATTTTTACATGTCACAAAATATATGGGCCTCTGCTTGACGCAGAGACAGGTACTTGACCCCGTTTCTACCCATCATTAAGTGTACTGAGACTTTAGGTTTTTAAACAACACTTTTAACTACTGGTTTAATGTAAAACTACGAAATATGTTTATATACATGAAATCTTAATAAAACCTTAGTTTTAAAATTAAAGGTAATTTGTAAACTTCTAATTGAGCTTAAACCATTTAAATGTTGCGAATTAAAGGTAGCACCATTTTGGTGCTACCTTTGGTGTACCAATTTTTGCTTTAGGTTTTTAAACATCACTTTTAACTACCGGTTTAATGTAAAACTACGAAATGTGTGTATATATATATATATATATATATATATATATGAATTCTTAACCAAACCTTAGTTTTAACATTAAACCGTATTTGGAAACTTTTAATTGCTGACTCAGAGACAAGTACTTGGCCCCGTTCCTGTCCATCATTAAGTGTACTTACTACTTAGGCTTTACATTTTTAAACAAGACTTTTAACTACTGGTTTAATGTAAAACTACAAAATACGTTTATATACATGATAACTTAACAAACCTTAGTTTTCAACATTAAAGGTAATTTGGAAACTTCCAATTGGGCTTAACCTATTTAAATGTTGCTTAACCTATTTAAATGATGCTACTTAAAGGTAGCACCGTTTTGGTGCTACCTTTGGTGTACTATTTTCTACATGTGCAATTTTGCTTTAGGTTTTTAAACAACATTTTTAACTACTGGTTTAATGTAAAACGATAAAATATGTTTATATACATGATAACTCAACAAAACCTTAGTTTTAACATTGAAGGTAATTTACTTGGGAACTTTTAACCCATTAAGGCCCATGGTCCCCATATGGGACACTTAGAATTAAGACTGGAGTAAAATGTTATATGGCACCATTAGAATGAATTTAATTGACATTTTGAATTGAAAATATGATTATCTTTCGCATTTCAAAGCCGTAATGGCACACACACAGTTAACAGTAGTAAAAAGTAGCAAAATCAGTGTTGACCAAGGTGCAACTCTCAAAGAATCAACCGATCCCGTCAACTTCCACGCAAGCCTGCCACCGTTTATTTAACGTGGGCCCTCCCACCAACGTTACCACAGATCGGCTAACCCTTTAAGAGTTGCACCACCAGGTCAGGGTTCGGTCGTGAGCGGATTCGAACCCGCGCCGACGCAGACATCCTGGCCAAGGATGCCCACGCCTTAGCCATCTGAGCTATCACGACCGGCAGCCTAGACACGCGAATTAGGGTTATGAACAGTGCGCGCCCCTAGCGGGGCAGACTGTAGGCCGTTGGTATGCGAGTTCGCTACGAGAGCGCAGCACTAAGCCACCGCACTAAATTTAAAAGAAATAATTTGGCATTAAATGGGTTAATTGAACTTAGAGCATTTGAATGTTGCTAATTAAAGGTAGCACCGTTTTGGTGCTACCTTTGGTATACTATTTCTTCCTTGTCAAATTTGCTTAAAGTTTTTAAACAACACTTTTAACTACGGGTTTAATGTTCAAGTACAAAATAACACTTTTAACTACAGGTTTAATGTTAAAGCACAAAATATGTTTATATATGAGCTTCTGCTGACTCAGAGACAAGTACTTGGCACCGTTCCTGTCAATCATTAAGTGTATTGAGGCTTTACGTTTTTAAACAAGACTTTTAACTACTAGTTTAATGTAAAACAATGAAATATGTTTATATATGAGCCTATTCTTGACACAGAGACAGGTATTTGGTTTTGTTCCTGTCCCTAATTAAGTGTACTGAGGCTGTAGGTTTTTAAAAAACACTTTTAACTTCTGGTTTAATGTAAAACTACGAAATATGTTTATATACATGAAATCTTAACAAAACCTTAGTTTTAAAATTAAAGGTAATTTGGAAACTTCTAATTGAGCTTAAACCATTTAATTGTTGCGAATTAAAGGTAGCACCGTTTTGGTGCTACCTTTGGTGTACTATTTTTACATGTCCAATTTTGCTTTAGGGTTTTAAACATCACTTTTAACTACCGGTTTAATGTAAAACTACGAAATATGTTTATATATATATATGAATTCTTAACCAAACCTTAGTTTTAACATTAAACCGTATTTGGAAACTTCTAATTGCTGACTCAGAGACAAGTACTTGGCCCCGTTCCTGTCCATCATTAAGTGTACTTAGGCTTTACGTTTTTAAACAAGACTTTTAACTACTGGTTTAATGTAAAACTACAAAATACGTTTATATACATGATAACTTAACAAAACCTTAGTTTTCAACATTAAAGGTAATTTGGAAACTTCTAATTGGGCTTAACCTATTTAAATGTTGCTTAACCTATTTAAATGATGCTACTTAAAGGTAGCACCGTTTTGGTGCTACCTTTGGTGTACTATTTAATAGCATTTTTATGTGTAAAGTTTAACATAATTAGTTTTGTATTTGATTTTATTATTGTTTGGAACACTTGTTATGTGTTTTAGTTAAGCAAGTCTTATTTTGGTATAAAAAAATAATAATAACCTTTAGCACATGTATGTAAAGCTAATTTTTTAAGTTCAATTTATTAAATAAAAAAAATGAATGTGGCATTAATGTAAAATATATTAAAAAATCAGTTTAAATAAAAATCTACAGGAAATTGTCAACAAATTTAAAATGTATCATATTACTGTTAAATGTGCAGTATTTCCCTTCATTTTGCATGCCCAGTTGCGCTTCATCATTTATGAAAGTGGTTTGTTGAGTGTGCCCTTATTATTGACATCCGCAAAAAAAATTGTTTAAATTTAACATACAATTGTGTATGAGCAGTAGTACTTGTCTACTGCGCATGCGCAGAAGGTTTCCACCACTCTTCGTCGGGTATATAAGCAGGTCGGTTAACCATGCATTTCATTGTTTGGCTAACTTTTGCCAAGTGAACATCTTATTGACAACTTCGGTTATTCCGGATATTTAAAAGGTGTATGCTATTTTTGTTACATTTGACTTTAATATGTCTGAACTGCAGTGTTACATGTTTGATAGTAAACCTGTAGCTGTATTATTTGATCGTGAAAACAATCCATGGTTTAAGGCTAATGATGTATCAGAAATTCTAGAATATAAAAGACCGCGAAAAGCAATAAATGATCTAGTTAAAGAAAAATATAAAAAGTTATGTAAAGATATTGATGGAAACAGTTTAGTGCTACCCTCTAACTTTCAAAAAGGTACCGTATTCATCAATGAACCAGGTTTATATTCCTTAATTTTATCGTCTAAGATGAAATTAGCTAAGCGCTTTCAAGATTGGGTGGTGTTTGAAGAAATACTACCATCAATTCGCAAGTATGGAGAGTATAAACTAAAAAGAGAAAACCTTAAGTTGACTCACTCCTTACGTAAAGCGTTGTCAAATAATCAAAAACTAATTGAAACGTTAATTGATCAAATACCTAAAGTTGCTGTTATACCTGATGATATGGATTTAAAACATATCTTTTGTGTATTGGAAAAGGACACATACTATGAAAAGTATGGAGTAATGGAGTACAAGTGCATTCGTACAGAGAGGAGACGATATAAAAGAGCACTGAAAAGAGCAAAGGAAGATGGTTTTGTACAAGTTTTACAAGATATCCTGTACCAAACAGTATAAATATCTTTAATAAAGCTAAGGAGGTTATGAATACTTATGGTATGCATTACGAATGTTCTTTGAATAACATACTGACCCCCCATAATTTTGTAAATATTGTAAAAATTATTCTTAATGAATAATAAACTGTATGAATGTATGTATGAATGTGGGACTTATTAGATTGAGAAGTTAAGGTATTAACTTTAGCTACTCATTTGAAAAGTCTGGTGTGAATGAAGGTCACTGGCGCGGTTGACTAAAAGACCGTAAACCATGTCTGTGTGTGTGTGTGTGTGTGTGTGTGTGTGTGTGTGTGTGTGTGTGTGTGTGTGTGTGTGTGTGTGTGTGTGTGTGTGTGTGTGTGTGTGTGTGTGTGTGTGTGTGTGTGTGAATGTGTGTGTGAATGTGTGGAAAACGACGTACACCCACCTCCTCGTGGTGTTTTCTGGGTAACGCTAAGAGGTGTACAACCAATGTCTTGTAAAACCACATGAATTAATCTATTTGTATTTTTAAAATATGACATTCATAGGTATATATACAATAATAACATTTATTTAAATTAAACAAATTTAAAAGCATTTTAAATGCATACAATTTATAATTGTTGCTGCAAAAACACCTCGTGCTTTACTAATAATAGATGAAAACGATATAATGTATGTAACATACTGACCCCCCATAATTTTGTAAATATTGTAAAAATTATTCTTAATGAATAATAAACTGTATGAATGTATGTATGAATGTGGGACTTATTAGATTGAGAAGTTAAGGTATTAACTTTAGCTACTCATTTGAAAAGTCTGGTGTGAATGAAGGTCACTGGCGCGGTTGACTAAAAGACCCGTAAACCATGTGTGTGTGTGTGTGTGTGTGTGTGTGTGTGTGTGTGTGTGTGTGTGTGTGTGTGTGTGTGTGTGTGTGTGTGTGTGTGTGTGTGTGTGTGTGTGTGTGTGTGAATGTGTGTGTGAATGTGTGGAAAACGACGTACACCCACCTCCTCGTGGTGTTTTCTGGGTAACGCTAAGAGGTGTACAACCAATGTCTTGTAAAACCACATGAATTAATCTATTTGTATTTTTAAAATATACATTCATAGGTATATATACAATAATAACATTTATTTAAATTAAACAAATTTAAAAGCATTTTAAATGCATACAATTTATAATTGTTGCTGCAAAAACACCTCGTGCTTTACTAATAATAGATGAAAACGATATAATGTATGTATAAAATATGAGTTTTTTAATTAATGGAGCTAGAAAAATAAAGATGGCATTAAATTAGTGTTACCATAAAATTTGTTTATAGAACAATAAGTTTTCTTCATAATTATGTGGGTTTTAAGATCTATATTTAGGTAGCACTAAATTAGAGCTACCATTATGTTAATAAAATAGCTACATACATTTATAATTATATTTTATTATTTAATTATTAAATATATTAAATTTATTCAATATTAATTTGACTGACTTTTTTACAGCATAAATAAGTATAAAAACACAAAATCTGAAACAAATTAGTCATTTTAATTTTAATGTAAAATGATAAAAGCTCAAAACTTAATACTTTTTTAAAAATTAAACAAAAGTAGCCACAAAATATTGGTTTTACCTTGAAATATTTATAGAAATTATAATATAGTATGGTTTTATTAATTTATAAACTAAATTGAATTCATCCTTATTCTACACATAACGGTAAAACCATTCATTCTAACCTTAATGCTTAGAACTCTGACATATTGTCTTAGAACTCTGACATATTGTCTTTATTTCAAGATACAGTTCAACCTTTCATTATAAATCTTGTTAATTTTTTAAATCTATCTTCTTATTTCTATAAGGGTTTTGTCTGTCACGTCCCTTTTTTCTCTCAACCTACTGAACCGATTTTTAAGATTGAGGTGTCATTTGAAAGCTTAGGATATACCGCAGTGACGAATTATAATTAAAAAGGTCATATTGTTTCAGGCTTCGACCCCCTGGCCTTTGATTTATTTCTAGAGGACGCTTTAAAATGTTGACCAACTTTTATTGCAAGTTCTTTAATGTGAATTGTAATTTAACAGCTGATTACCTTCAGATGAATTTTAAAAGCTAGATAGTAAACAAAAATAGATCTCCGTCACTTCATAATAAGCATTTACATACTGTAGGTGAGATTTACTCATACAGAATCATAAAAACGCGCAATTTGCACACGGGCCACCTCGTAATATAATAAAAATATAAAACACATTAACTTTTAACTAATTTACCAATAGGGAATACGCTATTACGGTATTAGTCAAGACCTAAGCCTGGGACCATGATACTTTTTCATTTTGAGATCTCTAGAAGCCAAAAAAACACCGTTTGTTCAATTTGATATATATATGTATGTGTCCATAAACACGATAACTTTTGAACGGAACCTCTGATTTTGATGAAATTTGGTACAGGGGTGTAAGCCAATATCTACTTAATTTAGTTCGCGAACCATAATGATCGGATTATGGGAACGAGGTTTATGGGTTTCTAAAGGGTTAAAATTGGGTTTTTTGGCATTTTTGAACCTCAATTTTTTTAAACTTCATGACTTTTAACTAAAACCATTGAAAAGAGCTTAAAACAACAAACAATTTAGTATTTGGAATTTTTACCTAACTTAAATGGTTATTCAGAAAATCCAAACACTATGTTTTCCATGTTATTCTTATGGGAAATCAACAAACCCTTCTATCTTGCTTATTTATTGAAATATCTTGATAAACTTGGTATGTACATTAATTAGGAAGCGTTTAACTTATATCTGCTTATAAAACGCATATGGCGGCAAACCTACGTACTCACCTCTATGGGTTTTATGGAAAAACTAAAAAAAAAAACACCACAACCTGATAAAATTTGGTATGTACATTCACTAGGTAGGGTTTAACTTATATTTATCAACGAAACCCATATGGAGGCAAACCTACATACTTTAAACCCCCATGGATTTTATGAGAAAAAATAGAAAATATACCAAAATTCCATTGGAAAGTTGCTGAGTAAGCAGGTCTGCTGCGATGGGGGTATTATATTTATAGTTACATTAAGGTAGCATTATTTTGATGCCACCTTTACATAAAATATATTAATTCAATTATCTTATTGTTTTATTTTGTATTTACATTAAATTTAGTCTACATGTGGGAATTGAGACACCAATTTTTGATTGTTTTATTGTGTATTTACATTAAATTTAGTCTACATGTGGGAATTGAGACACCAATTTTTGGAAAATGAATGCATATAATCATGGGATATAGTCTTTATTCTGTAAACCCGGCTTACCCCTTAATCGTTTCCCCTTTAAATTTTCATTTTATTAAATTTAAAGTGGAAACACTTCTTTTTAGAAACAAATTTGTGCTATTATCATTCACTTTTCTTTGTTTAAATTAAATGTAGTCCTTTTTACTCTACTTATAAAGCAGAAAAGATAATATTTCTGGAACTTAAATCATATAGTTTTGAAACTTGAAACATTATTCCGAACATACAATTTAACTCTCCGATTGTAAATATAAGATGAGAAAAGCTAAAATTTCTATATTTATAGTTATAGTTATAGGCATTTAGTCAAATGTCTATAACTCGATAATGGATTGACGGATTAGGACAAGCGATACATCATTGAAAAAGGTCTATGTAAGACAAACATTTAAGTAAAAGAAGAATTTGGTTATCTTATTTTAGTCAAAAGTTATGCGAATTATTTCAAATAAATACCCCCTCTCCTTCCTTTTCCCCCACCTCCCAGGTCAATAATTGGTCACGGCTAGCTGTTACCCCTCTTATTAGCATACCGTTATAAAAGCGGAGCGAGCGTTGTTCACTCCTTCATTCCGCTTCTACAAGCCACTCTTGTTGTTTTGTCTCTGCTGTTTACAATATCACTTGCTTCAAAATGCCTCCTCGTCTCAATGAAAATTTCAATTCCTCCGAAATTTCTGATGTTTTTGAACAACCTGAAGACACTTTAAATGACAACAGTGACAGTGAAGATGATGATGAAGATGATGATTATACCGTTGAAATTAATGAAGAACTCAAAGTTATAGCAATTAATCCACAATCCCCATTCGATACAATAGATAAATTCATGTCTGAAGCTCATAAATGGTTGGACTCAGGATCTTATGTACGAATTGGCTCCTTTATATTGTATGATGATTGTAATTCTTTTCTTGTAACACCAAATGATAGAGACCGCATGCGACAGTGGGCACAAACAATAAAGGAGTGCTACGAAGAAGGTGTGGATGTTGGCGGCTATTTTACAGCGCAAGTCGTTTAATAACCAAACTACCCTTTCCCCACCCTATCCCTTCCCAATCCTTATTCCTTCCCTCTCCCCATTTTTAAAACTCATAAATGGCGGGGCTATGAACCTCCAGGTTTCTACTTTTGACTAAAATAAGATAACCAAATTCTTCTTTTACTTAAATGTTCGTCTTACATAGACCTTTTTCAATGATGTATCGCTTGTCCTAATCCGTCAATCCATTATCGAGTTATAGACATTTGACTAAATGCCTATAACTATAACTATAAATATAGAAATTTTAGCTTTTCTCATCTTATATTTACAATCGGAGAGTTAAATTGTATGTTCGGAATAATGTTTCAAGTTTCAAAACTATATGATTTAAGTTCCAGAAATATTATCTTTTCTGCTTTATAAGTAGAGTAAAAAGGACTACATTTAATTTAAACAAAGAAAAGTGAATGATAATAGCACAAATTTGTTTCTAAAAAGAAGTGTTTCCACTTTAAATTTAATAAAATGAAAATTTAAAGGGGAAACGATTAAGGGGTAAGCCGGGTTTACAGAATAAAGACTATATCCCATGATTATATGCATTCATTTTCCAAAAATTGGTGTCTCAATTCCCACATGTAGACTAAATTTAATGTAAATACACAATAAAACAATCAAAAATTGGTGTCTCAATTCCCACATGTAGACTAAATTTAATGTAAATACAAAATAAAACAATAAGATAATTGAATTAATATATTTTATGTAAAGGTGGCATCAAAATAATGCTACCTTAATGTAACTATAAATATAATACCCCCATCGCAGCAGACCTGCTTACTCAGCAACTTTCCAATGGAATTTTGGTATATTTTCTATTTTTTCTCATAAAATCCATGGGGGTTTAAAGTATGTAGGTTTGCCTCCATATGGGTTTCGTTGATAAATATAAGTTAAACCCTACCTAGTGAATGTACATACCAAATTTTATCAGGTTGTGGTGTTTTTTTTTTTTTAGTTTTTCCATAAAACCCATAGAGGTGAGTACGTAGGTTTGCCGCCATATGCGTTTTATAAGCAGATATAAGTTAAACGCTTCCTAATTAATGTACATACCAAGTTTATCAAGATATTTCAATAAATAAGCAAGATAGAAGGTTTTGTTGATTTCCCATAAGAATAACATGGAAAACATAGTGTTTGGATTTTCTGAATAACCATTTAAGTTAGGTAAAAATTCCAAATACTAAATTGTTTGTTGTTTTAAGCTCTTTTCAATGGTTTTAGTTAAAAGTCATGAAGTTTAAAAAAATTGAGGTTCAAAAATGCCAAAAAACCCAATTTTAACCCTTTAGAAACCCCATAAACCTCGTTCCCATAATCCGATCATTATGGTTCGCGAACTAAATTAAGTAGATATTGGCTTACACCCCTGTACCAAATTTCATCAAAATCAGAGGTTCCGTTCAAAAGTTATCGTGTTTATGGACACATACATATATATATCAAATTGAACAAACGGTGTTTTTTGGCTTCTAGAGATCTCAAAATGAAAAAGTATCATGGTCCCAGGCTTAGGTCTTGACTAATACCGTAATAGCGTATTCCCTATTGGTAAATTAGTTAAAAGTTAATGTGTTTTATATTTTTATTATATTACGAGGTGGCCCGTGTGCAAATTGCGCGTTTTATGATTCTGTATGAGTAAATCTCACCTACAGTATGTAAATGCTTATTATGAAGTGACGGAGATCTATTTTTGTTTACTATCTAGCTTTTAAAATTCATCTGAAGGTAATCAGCTGTTAAATTACAATTCACATTAAAGAACTTGCAATAAAAGTTGGTCAACATTTTAAAGCGTCCTCTAGAAATAAATCAAAGGCCAGGGGGTCGAAGCCTGAAACAATATGACCTTTTTAATTATAATTCGTCACTGCGGTATATCCTAAGCTTTCAAATGACACCTCAATCTTAAAAATCGGTTCAGTAGGTTGAGAGAAAAAAGGGACGTGACAGACAAAACCCTTATAGAAATAAGAAGATAGATTTAAAAAATTAACAAGATTTATAATGAAAGGTTGAGCTGTATCTTGAAATAAAGACAATATGTCAGAGTTCTAAGACAATATGTCAGAGTTCTAAGACAATATGTCAGAGTTCTAAGCATTAAGGTTTAGAATGAATGGTTTTACCGTTATGTGTAGAATAAGGATGAATTCAATTTAGTTTATAAATTAATAAAACCATACTATATTATAATTTCTATAAATATTTCAAGGTAACACCAATATTTTGTGGCTACTTTTGTTTAATTTTTAAAAAAGTATTAAGTTTTGAGCTTTTATCATTTTACATTAAAATTAAAATGACTAATTTGTTTCAGATTTTGTGTTTTTATACTTATTTATGCTGTAAAAAAGTCAGTCAAATTAATATTGAATAAATTTAATATATTTAATAATTAAATAATAAAATATAATTATAAATGTATGTAGCTATTTTATTAACATAATGGTAGCTCTAATTTAGTGCTACCTAAATATAGATCTTAAAACCCACATAATTATGAAGAAAAACTTATTGTTCTATAAACAAATTTTATGGTAACACTAATTTAATGCCATCTTTATTTTTTCTAGCTCCATTAATTAAAAAACTCATATTTTATACATACATTATATCGTTTTCATCTATTATTAGTAAAGCACGAGGTGTTTTTGCAGCAACAATTATAAATTGTATGCATTTAAAATGCTTTTAAATTTGTTTAATTTAAATAAATGTTATTATTGTATATATACCTATGAATGTATATTTTAAAAATACAAATAGATTAATTCATGTGGTTTTACAAGACATTGGTTGTACACCTCTTAGCGTTACCCAGAAAACACCACGAGGAGGTGGGTGTACGTCGTTTTCCACACATTCACACACACATTCACACACACACACACACACACACACACACACACACACACACACACACACACACACACACACACACACACACACACACACACATGGTTTACGGGTCTTTTAGTCAACCGCGCCAGTGACCTTCATTCACACCAGACTTTTCAAATGAGTAGCTAAAGTTAATACCTTAACTTCTCAATCTAATAAGTCCCACATTCATACATACATTCATACAGTTTATTATTCATTAAGAATAATTTTTACAATATTTACAAAATTATGGGGGGTCAGTATGTTATTCAAAGAACATTCGTAATGCATACCATAAGTATTCATAACCTCCTTAGCTTTATTAAAGATATTTATACTGTTTGGTACAGGATATCTTGTAAAACTTGGTACAAAACCATCTTCCTTTGCTCTTTTCAGTGCTCTTTTATATCGTCTCCTCTCTGTACGAATGCACTTGTACTCCATTACTCCATACTTTTCATAGTATGTGTCCTTTTCCAATACACAAAAGATATGTTTTAAATCCATATCATCAGGTATAACAGCAACTTTAGGTATTTGATCAATTAACGTTTCAATTAGTTTTTGATTATTTGACAACGCTTTACGTAAGGAGTGAGTCAACTTAAGGTTTTCTCTTTTTAGTTTATACTCTCCATACTTGCGAATTGATGGTAGTATTTCTTCAAACACCCAATCTTGAAAGCGCTTAGCTAATTTCATCTTAGACGATAAAATTAAGGAATATAAACCTGGTTCATTGATGAATACGGTACCTTTTTGAAAGTTAGAGGGTAGCACTAAACTGTTTCCATCAATATCTTTACATAACTTTTTATATTTTTCCTTAACTAGATCATTTATTGCTTTTCGCGGTCTTTTATATTCTAGAATTTCTGATACATCATTAGCCTTAAACCATGGATTGTTTTCACGATCAAATAATACAGCTACAGGTTTACTATCAAACATGTAACACTGCAGTTCAGACATATTAAAGTCAAATGTAACAAAAATAGCATACACCTTTTAAATATCCGGAATAACCGAAGTTGTCAATAAGATGTTCACTTGGCAAAAGTTCGCCAAACAATGAAATGCATGGTTAACCGACCTGCTTATATACCCGACGAAGAGTGGTGGAAACCTTCTGCGCATGCGCAGTAGACAAGTACTACTGCTCATACACAATTGTATGTTAAATTTAAACAATTTTTTTTTTGCGGTTGTCAATAATAAGGGCACACTCAACAAACCACTTTCATAAATGATGAAGCGCAACTGGGCATGCAAAATGAAGGGAAATACTGCACATTTAACAGTAATATGATACATTTTAAATTTGTTGACAATTTCCTGTAGATTTTTATTTAAACTGATTTTTTAATATATTTTACATTAATGCCACATTCATTTTTTTTTTATTTAATAAATTGAACTTAAAAAATTAGCTTTACATACATGTGCTAAAGGTTATTATTATTTTTTATACCAAAATAAGACTTGCTTAACTAAAACACATAACAAGTGTTCCAAACAATAATAAAATCAAATACAAAACTAATTATGTTAAACTTTACACATAAAAATGCTATTAAATAGTACACCAAAGGTAGCACCAAAACGGTGCTACCTTTAAGTAGCATCATTTAAATAGGTTAAGCAACATTTAAATAGGTTAAGCCCAATTAGAAGTTTCCAAATTACCTTTAATGTTGAAAACTAAGGTTTTGTTAAGTTATCATGTATATAAACGTATTTTGTAGTTTTACATTAAACCAGTAGTTAAAAGTCTTGTTTAAAAACGTAAAGCCTTAGTACACTTAATGATGGACAGGAACGGGGCCAAGTACTTGTCTCTGAGTCAGCAATTAGAAGTTTCCAAATACGGTTTAATGTTAAAACTAAGGTTTGGTTAAGAATTCATATATATATATAAACATATTTCGTAGTTTTACATTAAACCGGTAGTTAAAAGTGATGTTTAAAACCCTAAAGCAAAATTGGACATGTAAAAATAGTACACCAAAGGTAGCACCAAAACGGTGCTACCTTTAATTCGCAACAATTAAATGGTTTAAGCTCAATTAGAAGTTTCCAAATTACCTTTAATTTTAAAACTAAGGTTTTGTTAAGATTTCATGTATATAAACATATTTCGTAGTTTTACATTAAACCAGAAGTTAAAAGTGTTTTTTAAAAACCTACAGCCTCAGTACACTTAATTAGGGACAGGAACAAAACCAAATACCTGTCTCTGTGTCAAGAATAGGCTCATATATAAACATATTTCATTGTTTTACATTAAACTAGTAGTTAAAAGTCTTGTTTAAAAACGTAAAGCCTCAATACACTTAATGATTGACAGGAACGGTGCCAAGTACTTGTCTCTGAGTCAGCAGAAGCTCATATATAAACATATTTTGTGCTTTAACATTAAACCTGTAGTTAAAAGTGTTATTTTGTACTTGAACATTAAACCCGTAGTTAAAAGTGTTGTTTAAAAACTTTAAGCAAATTTGACAAGGAAGAAATAGTATACCAAAGGTAGCACCAAAACGGTGCTACCTTTAATTAGCAACATTCAAATGCTCTAAGTTCAATTAAAAGTTCCCAAGTAAATTACCTTCAATGTTAAAACTAAGGTTTTGTTGAGTTATCATGTATATAAACATATTTTATCGTTTTACATTAAACCAGTAGTTAAAAATGTTGTTTAAAAACCTAAAGCAAAATTGCACATGTAGAAAATAGTACACCAAAGGTAGCACCAAAACGGTGCTACCTTTAAGTAGCATCATTTAAATAGGTTAAGCAACATTTAAATAGGTTAAGCCCAATTGGAAGTTTCCAAATTACCTTTAATGTTGAAAACTAAGGTTTGTTAAGTTATCATGTATATAAACGTATTTTGTAGTTTTACATTAAACCAGTAGTTAAAAGTCTTGTTTAAAAATGTAAAGCCTAAGTAGTAAGTACACTTAATGATGGACAGGAACGGGGCCAAGTACTTGTCTCTGAGTCAGCAATTAAAAGTTTCCAAATACGGTTTAATGTTAAAACTAAGGTTTGGTTAAGAATTCATATATATATATATATATATATATATATATATATATACACACATTTCGTAGTTTTACATTAAACCGGTAGTTAAAAGTGATGTTTAAAAACCTAAAGCAAAAATTGGTACACCAAAGGTAGCACCAAAATGGTGCTACCTTTAATTCGCAACATTTAAATGGTTTAAGCTCAATTAGAAGTTTACAAATTACCTTTAATTTTAAAACTAAGGTTTTATTAAGATTTCATGTATATAAACATATTTCGTAGTTTTACATTAAACCAGTAGTTAAAAGTGTTGTTTAAAAACCTAAAGTCTCAGTACACTTAATGATGGGTAGAAACGGGGTCAAGTACCTGTCTCTGCGTCAAGCAGAGGCCCATATATTTTGTGACATGTAAAAATAGTACACCAAAGGTAGCACCAAAACGGTGCTACCTTAAAGTAGCAACATTTAAATGGGTTAAGCTCAATTAGAAGTTTTCTAATGCCCATTAATTTTAAAACAATAGTGAACTTTCTGTTCGCACCATGTGCTTCTTTTAACCTTAAAAGTAATTCTAACCTTTCATTCCTAAACACCTTAGCAACTAGAAATAAAAAAAGATGGACCAAACTCGCTTCATAAATACCTCAGTGGTAGACTGGTAGCAGTAGTTAAAAGTGTTGTTTAAAAGCCTAAAGCAAAAATTGGACATGTAAAAATAGTACACCATAGGTAGCACCAAAACGGTGCTACCTAAAAGTAGCAACATTTAAATGGCTTAATCTCAATTAGAAGTTTCCTAATGACATTTAATGTTAAAACTAAGGTTTTGTTAATAATTCATATATATATAAACATATTTTATAGTTTTACATTAAACCGGTAATTAAAAGTGTTGTTTAAAAAACATAAAGCAAAATTGGACATGTAGAAAATAGTACATGAAAGGTAGCACCAAAACGGTGCTACCTTTAAGTAGCAACATTTAAATGGGTTAAGTTAAATTAGAAGTTTGAAGACACAAATTTGTGTTTGTGGTAACAATTTACCACTACTATTTTAACTTGTACTGGGAGTAATAATTTCACACTACTGGCTTGGCACCTACATTTAAATGGGTTAAGTTACATTAGAAGTTTGAAGACACAAATTTGTGTTTGTGGTTTGTGGTAACAATTTACCACTACTATTTTAACTTGTACTGGGAGTAATAATTTCACACTACTGGCTTGGCACCTACATTTAAATGGGTTAAGTTACATTAGAAGTTTGAAGACACAAATTTGTGTTTGTGGTAACAATTTACCACTACTATTTTAACTTGTACTGGAAGTAACAATTTCACACTACTGGCTTGGCACCTCCCCCTCCCCCCCCCCCCCGCCGCAGTTTTCGTCCGGAGCAAAAAATTTTTGGTCAAGGTCAAAAAATTTTTCAAAAAAAAATTTTGGGGGGGGGGGGGCGCAGTTTTCGTCCGGAGCAAAAAAATTTTGGTCAAGGTCAAAAAATTTTGCAAAAAAAAAATTTGGGGGGGGGGGGGGCGCAGTTTTCGTCCGGAGCAAAAAATTTTTTGTCAAGGTCAAAATCCAAAAAAAAAAAAATTTGGGGGGGGGGGGCGCAGTTTTTGTCCGGAGCAAAAAATTTTTGGTCAAGGTCAAAAAATTTTTCTAAAAAAAATTTGGGGGGGGGGGGGCTCACTTCCCGTCTGGAGTCGGGGGGGGGGGGGGGTCACCTACCCCTAGGACTTTAACTCTTGGATGGCTGCTACCCTTACTTATGTGTGAATATCAAATAAAATATTTTACCACTGCCCAGACAACCAACACTTTAACGCATATCGCTCTAAGTCCTGCGAGCTCTCAGGACTTTGGCAAAAATCCGCCAAGTGTTGGCTGACTGTGACTACATGTGGAACAAAAATTATTTTATTTTTTTATTCACACACAAATATAGGTCAAGGTCATCCAAGAATTAAAAAGAAATTCCCCCGAAGCCTAAGACCGCCGGCGGTCAAAGGCCTCGGGGGAATCTCACAACTTAGGGGGAGGTGAAAAATAAAAAATAATTTTACTTAATTTTGAGTTTCCATAAGGGAAACATGCTACAATAATTTTGGTTCCCCTAAAGGGAATCATAAGGTCATGCTAATCATGACCTGGGCCCCATCTTAACCGATAAACTGACATAAAGCCTAACGTACCGGACAGTGTCAGGACCCGGTGCTTCGTGCTGAAGGATGCCAACCACCCGTATGTTTCCAGTGACGAGTGATGAGGTCCAGCAGCGCCCTTGGTCCGAAAACCTAAGGGTGGATCCCCAGGGGCCTACCCCCAGGCTCGTTAAGCACCATACTACTGTTGTTAAAAAATAATTATTGAGGCATGCTAAGCCTCCAAAAGAAATTATTTTATGGAGGCTTCTAAGCCTCAAACCTAACACTTTAACTGCCAATTTACAGAGGCTAATCCTCCAATATACGAATTTAGAAAATATTTTTTCTTAGGGACAACCTGTGGAAGATTAGTACAAAGAAATATTTTACAACACAAAACTTAAACATAGGGGGATTCATGTTACAAAAAATAAAAAATTTTTACTTAATTTTGAGTTTCCACAAGGGAAACATGCTAAATAATTTTGGTTCCCAATGGGAATCATAAGGTCATGCTAATCATGACCTGGGCCCCATCTTAACCAGTACACTGACATAAAGCCTAATGCAATGCACTGACATAAAGCCTAATGTACCGGTCAGTGTCAGGGCCGACACTTCGTGCTGAAGGATGCCGACCACCCGTATGTTGCCAGTGACGAGTGATGAGGTCCAGCAGCGCCGCTGGCACAAGGCCTAACGGTGGATCCCCAGGGGCCAACCCCCAGGCTCGTTAAGTGTCATACTATTGTTGGTAAAAAATAATTCTTGAGGCATGCTAAGCCTCGAAAAAAATTTAATTTTACGGAGGCTTCTAAGCCTCAAACCTAACAGTATAACTATTTACATAGGCTAAGGAAGCCAAAAATTTATAAAAACTAATTTTAGGGACAACCTGTGGAAGATTAATACAAAGAAATATTTTTCTAAACACAAGACTTAGACTAACACCAACCTGTGGAAATATTAGCACACACAAATATTTTTCACTGCACAACACTTTCACTAAATCACAACCAACACCGAGCACCAAGCAGCAAGCACAAAATAAAATTATTTCCTAACACTACACATGCCATGCCTTAGACTAGAAAAGAATTCCCAATATAATGCGGCGCCAACATTACATTGCGAATCCTGTAGGGCAGAGCTTCAACCACTCAGCTGAAGTGTTTGAAAGCAACTGCGAGGAAGCTAAGCCTCAGAGAACCGAAGCTGAGCCGGTCAGGAGTGAGGGAACCGGACCTGGTTACGTAAACAGGCAGACCTCGACACGTACTTGTTTGCGGCATTGGACAATCTCCAAGAGCCACACCTGAATACATTACTAACCGGATCTCATTATGCAACACATGTCAAGGTATGGCAACGCCTCGGGCTATGCCACCTCCTCCCCCGGGGGGGGGGGGGGGCGCACTTTTCGTCCGGAGCCGGGGGGGGGGGGGGGGTCTTCGGACTTAGAATATTTTCGGTCCAAGACAGTTGTAGTATAGAATAATATTTCATTTCATTTTATTTTGTCTCTCTCAGCTCAGCCTACAGTCAGTGTTGGTTGGGAACAAATTTAATTTTGTCTCCGGTATCGCTTGCATATTACATAACACTTATATAACCAACCCATGTCTGCCGTCTTGCCTCTAAAAACAAGTCAGTTACTCGCCAGCCTTCTCCCACGACGCATGGTATACGCTGCGCCTTAACACTACCAGACTTTCTGTGAGTAAAATTTCAATTTTTACATCATTCCCTCTTATTATATGACTTGGCAAAAATATATCGCTACCTGTTTGCTACAAAATTAATTTTTATTTAGCTCTACAAGCCTCCTAATATTTTCGCAGATGTGTTTAAATATTTTAACCTCATGATTAAATTTTGTTCCACACTGGTGGATTTTGAACTTAGCTGCAAAATTGAACCATGCACATCTTGTACAAAAATTATTTTTTTTTTTTCATTTAGCTCTACCTCTTTATTAACCTAACAATAAGTATTTTCTTGGACTTAAATTTTATACTAGTCTCGCTGTTATTTTTTCTACACAGTACGTGTTAATACTCGGACAGTTCGCAGCAAACTGTTTCTAAACATAGCAACACCAGACCGCATTACCCCCACCACTACAGCCCTGTTCCCCCACTACTTCCAGCTTAGGTGCTACAATTGACTGAGTTTTTCAGTTTTATACTAACCTTACTGTGAGACACAGCTATGGCTGAAACTTTGCGAGAAAAATTATTAAGAGTAAAATTTTTGCTGGCAAAGCAAAATAATTCTGTTAGGGTGTCCAAGACTTCCACTTTGACAAAAATGAAACGCTGCCTTAGGAATAATGCAAAATTTTACTCAAGGGACACCAAGATCACTATGGATGATAAAATGTTTCAAAAACTTTTAGACGAGCTAACTTTTGCCAGTAAAATAACGCTGGTGACTCCAATTCCAGACTAAGTGTCAAGGTCACTTAGAAATTTATAAAAAAATTTATTTTCTTAACAAATATTTCCACTCCAAGTAACGGAGGTCCAGCAAAAGAACAAACTCGGATGAGTTGTTGGAAAAAAATAATTTTTTTATTTTTTCTCATCTGACCACTTAACCCCCACCACATAACTGGGTACCTAGGATGCATGGAGCGACTTGGTCAGTCGCTATTCGACTCTTGCAGTGTGCACATCACACTTTTTCCGCTCAATTTACATAACTGGAGTTCTAAATGAAATATTTAGCTAAAACTTACATATTTCACAAGTTTTAAGCGAAACTAAAAATCGCGAAAAAATAATTTTTTTTTATTTTCATATGGTTCAAAATTTTACAAGTCCCAAGGTCACCTAAGAAAACAATTAGAAAAAAAATTATTTTTTTTTTATATAGCTCAAAATTTTACAAGTCCCAAGTTCATCTGAGAAAAAATAATATTATTTTTTTCATAATGTTTCCAACAAGTACAAACTCGAATGAGTTGTTGGAAAAAAATAATTTTTTTATTTTTTGCATCTGACCACTTTACCCCCACCACGCGGCCTGGTACCCGGACGGCACGGTGCTGTCCGGTCAGTCGGCGTCCGGCTCCCGCGCGGTGATGACACCACCACCGTCGGCCGTTCGCAATTTTGTTTCCAGTTGGACTTCGGGTTTCTCCAGTGGGTAAGTGGAAATAAAAATTATTTATTTTTTTAGTTTTAAGAGTGGGGTTGCTAGGGTTCAGGTCAATGGCCTCTGAGGAATGCCTTACGTCACATTTGGTAGGTTTTTCGGTCTGGTCGCTGGGAAAATAAATTTTTCTTTGCACTTTTGTGGTTTCTCGTGGATTTTCACTCCACAGCCGAATACTAGGAACCACAAGAGTGCAAAGAAAAATTTTTTTGTCTTTCCACGTGACCTTGACCTTAATTACGTCAATGACGTCATTATGGTGACGTCAGCGGTAATGACGTCGTCATGACGTCATTTCTATTACGTCATACCTATGACGTCATAGATATGACGTCATCGATGACGTCACCGATGACGTCATTCGTGACGTCAGTGACCTTGGTGACGTCAGCATTCCTCAGGGGTCATTGACCTGAGCCAGCAGCCCTACTTTGCCACTACTCATATTAAGTTTTAGAACGATTGAAATTTCCATTCTTACCTTCGCTAACGTTTACCTACTTCCGACGTTTTTTTAAAGACCATCTACATATCTGATGATCCATCAGGCTGAGAAATATTATAATAATCAATTGAATTAAACTCAATAGTAATTTTTCTCGCTGCCACTTTGTCCGTCAAACTTCCTCAATGCAGTGCTCTCACCTTAAGTCTAGATTAACCCTCTTATTGTTGTAATTGAAAACTATTCTATGCTTATCAATTATTGTAACTTTTTCAGTATATTTTAATTTAACCAATAATCTTCTTTTGGCTATTATTTCACAATTGTTTTTTTTTTTTTTTTACTTCCATTGGTTGAAAATGCATAATGTACGCCGATTTTATGGTTCTTAAGTTGCAACTTTCTTCATTTTAAGACTATATAAAGACTTTAAGACTTCATGATTATAGTACCTAATACCCTGTGATCTATTACATACTACTAGGGCTCTATTTTTATTAATTTTCTGAACCTAATATATATATAACATTTAAAATTAATTGTTAAATTAATAATTGCTGATTTTGAATGATAAAATTGTTATCGTTTCTCTATATGGTACATATATGATTCCTGCGTTTCTTGGCCACCCCGTGGCGGAACTGAAGAATCTTAGCCTATACCATATTTTTTTTTATTTCAAATATCTTGATTTTGTCCCTTTTTTCTTCCATTACATACAACGATCCTCTATATAAATTTATAATTTTATTCCACTTTTATCTTTTCAGAATACAGCTATTACCTCAATCATGTGCAATCATAATCGTATCTCCAAATTTTTACACAACAACTTTTGAGCATGACTATTTACATATTTCATTAAAATTTCACAACTCCATTATATTTTTTAACGAATTAAGGGGAACTAGGGAGTGGGATTAAACCATGAGCCGTGGGCAAATTTCAAAGCTTATTATTATTTATTGTGAGTAGTGAGTATTGGCGGCTTCTGTTACTGTTGTTGGAGTTGAGCCCTCAACTAGCCTGTTCATTGTATGAGGTTTTGACAGTATTTTACGGAAAACGGAATTGGGGCAACCATATATTGGGTTGGACCCTCCATCAAGCTTAACACCTAGAATATTAACATAAATAATATTTATTTCACAGCTCAATTTTTAAAACTATTTACTAAGGAGGGGTATTAAAACCTGATAATATGAGATTATTAAAGTTTTTTTTACTATTGATTGTGAATTTAGAGTATTAGATGGTTTTGTTACTGTCTTGGCTGTTCAGATCTTGTGTGGAACTAAACTATTTCAAACTTGACTTTTTATCAATTCAAACTAGGGGGCAACTCCTAAGGGGGCATGGGGGCGGAGCCCCCATCGAGCCGTAGGCGAGTCTAATAAACTATACAGCCCTTTGTGTAACTGACTGACTGACTGACTCACTTATATGGGATACGAATTTCTGACGTAACGATTTAAGCTAGAGACTTGAAATTTGGCATACGTCTAGCCTGAATGGTCAATAACAAGTGTAAAATCATAAACCTGCAAATTTGTAGTTTTAACCTACTAAAAAAATTCAAAATGGCGGATTTCTGAAATTGCTATTTTAGTTTTTTGGCTCTAGCGGCCAAACGCTTCGTCCTATCTAAAATCTGAGGACAATACTACGACAGGGAATTCAATTATCTACAATTTTGGTCCTGAGAATTTTTATCATATCTCACACCGTTAAGCCTCCAGAGCGTTTTTAATGAAATCCCGTTTTCGGTTTTTAGGCTCTAGTGACTAAACGGGTGGTCCTAAAAAAAAATTTAAATGACAATTTTGATAGATATTTTTAATATCTACAATTTTGATCCTTACATATTTTGCCGTGTCTCTTCCCGTTTACTCTAAAAATACATTTTTCACTTTTTCCCAATTTCTCGAACATAAGTAGTGGCAAAAAGTGGGTTCTGGTCCAATAGAGAAATCGTAATTTTAGTCCGGATGAGCTAGAAACTTGAAATTTGGTACACACGTAGTGTGTATGGTCAATACAAATAGAAAATCCCAAAACATTGAATTTTCAAATTTTAACCCCCTTAAAAAAATTATTTTTTCATGGTAAAATCTACACTATGTAAGGCTTTTCTAAATACACTGTAACTTTTGAACGAGAGGTCTTATCTCGAATCTGAGGGAAAATTCAGGGTCAGGAATTAGACTCTCTGCAAGTTTAGTGTTTTGAAATTTTTCCGTATCTCACTCCCTTCACCCTTAAAAAGGGGCATACTTTCAAAATTTCCAATTTTTTCACAAAAATCACGTTATTTTAATATTTTTTATTTACTAACATGGCACACGGATGCTTGAACTTTAGTACATATTATGGTCTCAACTAGATCTTTCCACATTGGTAGCCATTGACCAATCTCAATTATAATTAAGTCTAAAAAAATTGAAAAACAAAAACCAAATTTTTAAAAATTTTTCGTGTTAAGTGTTTGTAAATTACTTTATTCTGCCAAATATAGCCTACTGCAATATTGATATTTGTTTTGCCAGTATTATATTCTATTTTAGACGCTCTATAAGTTCAGTCCTATGCAATTTTGCCCTATCTCACCCCCTTCACCTGTAAAGAGGAGCGTACTTTCACAATATCGAAATTCTTTCACCAAAATTACTCTATTTCAATATTTATCGTTTACTTTTATGACACATACATGCCTCAAATTTTGTATACACACTATATATATTTAGTTCTTACTATAGAAGCAGCCAAAGGCCGATTTCAATCCAAGGTTCGTACGAAAACTGTGAAAATACTAATTATTAACCTGTTTCAAGTACAGTTTTTGGTGATTTTGTTATAAGTGGTAAAGATAACTGCCATCCCGATATACTTTTTGTCAGCATTACATTATTTTTAGATTCTCTATAAGCTCGGCCCTTAAGATTTTGTAGTATTTCACTCTCTTCACCAAAAAAGGGTGTATTTTCAAAATTCTTTCACAAAAATTGAGTTATTTATATATTTTTTATTTATTGTTATGACAATTAGATGCATGAAATTTAGCTACACACACATACCATGAGCATTATACAGGGTGTCCCGGAACTCTCTGGAACCCTTTTGTATATTTGTTCCTTGCATCGAGACAAGAAAAAAACATCATACAAATAGGGGTCTAAAATCCATCGTTTAGCCGCTAGCCGCCATTTTGTTTTTTTTTCACGTAATAATTTTTATTTCCGTAACGGATGGTTGTATTCAGTTCATATTTTGTATGAATCTTTATCATACTAATGTACATTTTCAGGAAAAAAATTAAATTTTTCCACTGTGTATTTTTCAAATGGCGGCCATTTTAATTTTCAAACTAAAATATCTCAAATTTGGTAAATTTCAAAAAATTTTACTTTGTACAAAAAAGTTGCTAAATTAAATTATCTAACTAACGGTATCAAGTTTGGAAGGATCTGATGACAAATAACGGAGTTATTGCGATTTTTCTGTGAAAATGGCCATAATTTGCATTAATTATAATGCAAAATCAATGTTTTTTTTTTGAGAAAAATCGCAATAACTCCGTTATTTGTGATCAGATCCTTACAAACTTGGTACCGTTGGTTAAATAATTAAATTTGGCAACTTTTTTGTACATAGTAAAATTTTTTTGAAATTTACCAAACTTGAGATATTTTAGTTTGAAAATTTAAAATGGCCGCCATTTTGAAAATACACAATGGAAAACATTTATTTTTTCCTGAAAATGTATATTAGTATGATAAAAATTCATACCAAATATGATCTGAATACAACCATCCGTTATGGAAATAAAAATTATTACGTGAAAAAAACAAAATGGCGGCTAGCGGCTAAACGATGGATTTTAGACCCCTATTTGTATAATGTTTTTTTCTTGTCTCGAGGCAAGGAACATACAATAGAAATATACAAAAGGGTTCCAGAGAGTTTCGGGACACCGTGTATATAAAATATAAAAGAAAAGTACCAATTTAAGCTTTAAATATCAAGAGAATATCTTAAATGCTTTAGACTTCCTGAACTATTAAACTAAGTCAGCGAAGATAAGGATAGAGTTGGGGGTGGAGGCCTCAATTAGCCTGTTCAGTTCTTAAGACTTAGAACAATCAACGAATTCGGGGCAACCCAAAATGAGGGCATGGGGGCGGAGCCCCCATCGAGCCGTAGGCGAGTCTATAATATATACAGCCCCATGTGTAACTGACTGACTGACTGACTCACTGATGATCTTAAGTTCCTGAAGCGACCGTTTAAGATAGAGACTTGAAATTTGGCATGGACATTCTTTGAGATGTTACAATTTAGGGAAAATCATAAAACTACATTTTTTTTACTTTTAAACTATAAAAAAGGTAAAAAATATAGATTTGTCGGTAACGTAGTTCAGCCGTATCATCGTATATCACCGCGTGGTATCGTAGATCACTTTGCAGGTTTAGTTCTCGCTCGTGTTTAAATCATCTCTTTCAACTACACCCGTGTTTGTTACTAGCATTGTTTTGAGAATTTTTAAACCCCTAATGAACATATCAAACAGGATTTAATGTTAGTTTCTCGTTTTGTTTTCAATATATTTTAGATTATTTATTTAAATTCACACTAGATTATCCTTTCTTCCGAATTTCGAACTACATGAATTTTGCTGCGAAGCTAGAGCTGTGATCTTAACGTAACATACTTCGATTACTTGTACAATACTTAATAGACAGATATTTATTATCTTTTTGTTTAATTTGTATTCAGTGTCTTATATTAGATATTTTTTCACACTTATAAATATGTTTTTGAGAATGTTTAAATAAGTATTGAACAAAATGAACACATTTAAATGTTAGGTTCTCGTTTCATTTTCACCTCATTTCAGATTACTAATTCGAATTCACCCCAGGTTAAGCTTTCGGCCGAATTTCGCATTCATTGAATTTATTGTGTAGCTCGTGCCGCGATCTTAACGTAATATACTTCTATTACTCTGTACAGTAATTAATAGACAGTTAATTATTATCTTTCCACAGCAAAGTTACATTAGATGTGTCTTGGTCATGACAAAATCGCTAATATCCCTTTTAAAATTTGCTGTTGAAATTTAGATTTGTCCTATAAGAATAACATGGAAAAATTTGGAAATTTTCTCCGATTATTTTTGGTTGAACAAACATGTCCCAGCTCAAACATGTCTTAGACTCTCTTTTAAATGTTTCCAATACACATTTTTAGTTTTGTCATACTTTTTATCATAGAATTAACGACATGATGGAGATTGCTGTAAATGTATGGAATTGTTAAACTAATGACATGATAATTGATGTTTTGTAATGGAATATTATTTAAAATAAGGTTCTAAGACGTTTTATGCTTGGCCAATTCAGCAGACTGGATAATTTTATTATAACCAATAATAATAACTAATCCCAGACCCAAAAGTTTGACTTCTATTTGCACACAACCCGTTTACAATATCTCTGTTTCTTTAATAATAGTTGTAATTAAAAGTTAGGTAGATTAATTTTCTGTAATTATTAAAACCCCAAAATTGATCCAAGAATTCTGCTTTTGGCTATTATTTTGCTACTGTTGGTTATTTTGATTTTATTTGCGGTTTCCTTTTTGTCCATATGATATTTTAATGTATTTAATTTATATAATGTAGTTGCTTGATCAATTTTATAATTTGTATGGTTTATTCACCCTTTTATTGGTTTTTTCTATGCACCAAGTAACTCCTCGGAACTAATTTGTAGCTTATTTTAAACATTTCATAATGGCAGGTTTCTTTTCTAGAAACCAAAATATTTATCTTAAAAAACGAGATTGCATCATATTGATTTTGTCACACCATTTAAAACTCCAGTATTACTATGATATTTTTTTTCTAGAAACAGCCTCACTAATCAAATGTGTTGTCACATCATTTGAATAACTTACTACGCTAATTCTAACTATAACAAACTCCAGTATTACTATGATTCTTTCTTAGAAACAGCCTCACTTATCAATGTTTTGACACATAATTTGAATAACTTACTAGGCTACTCCTAACTATAACAATAACCACAACTATAACTCTTCTAACTGAAACTTTTAAAATTTTACAACTTTTTAAAAATTTAATTTAATACCAAAAAGTTAAATTATTTATTTTATATTTGATATTAAAATTTATTAAAAATAAACCTCTACAACATTCATATATTTATTTAAGTAAAATTTATTTCAAAATTTATAACGGCAACTATACTTAATCTTATAAGTAATTTACAATATTTTTTTAAATCTATAAAAGTCTCATATAAAGTTATTTAAGTTACATTAAACGTTTGGCCCTTTCTTTCTCTCTGTGCCGTACCTTACTCCTTGACGTTGTAGACAAAGTGTGGGGGCGGAGGCATAGAGGAGACTGCCTGGTGTGTATTTTTTTAGGGAATTGCAATTATGTACATACACAGGGTTCCTGCGCTTCCCGGCCCCATCGTGGAGAAAACTATGTATGCCTGATGCAACTCTTAAGGGAAGGCTTAACTTAGGAGAACTTTTGTTAGCTCTTCCGTGGAACTAACCTATAACATACTTGACTTTTAATTATCCTACAAATTTAGGGCAACCCCTAAGGGGGCATGGGGGCGGAGCCCCCATCGAGCCGTAGGCGAGTCCTATAAATATACAGCCCCATGTGTAACTCACTGACTGACTGACTGACTCACTCATCTATATAAATTCTAAACAGCTTTCGGGTGAGCTGGAAACTTGATTTTTGGCACGCGGGTGGCTATTGGACTGATACCCCCGGGAAAAGTCTGAAAACCGACCATTTTTCATTTCAACCCCCCCAAAAAATAACGAAGGGTGGAAACCGGTAACCCCGAAATGTAAGGTTTTACTATTTTCGCTGTAACTTTTGAACAAGAGGTCCTACCTCAAATCTGAGGGAAAATCGTTAGTTGGGAATTAGATGCTCTACAAGTTTGGTCCTATGAAATTTTGCCGTATCTCACCCCCTTCACCCTTAAAAAGGGGCGTACTTACAAAACTTCTAAAATTTTTCGCAAAAATTGCGCTATCATGATTTTTTTATATACTATTATGTAACATATATGCATGAATCTTTATTTATAATATGGCCTCAACAGGTTCTTTCTATAGTAGTAGCTATTTTCCAATTTCAGTCGAAGTTTAGACAAAAACAATTGTAAAAACACAAAATTCTTAACCTTTTTTCGTGTGAAGTGATTGTAATTCACTTTAACCTGGTGAATATACTGCCATATCGATATACGTTATGCCATTACTATATTCTATTATAGACGCTCTACAAGTTTGCTCCTGTGAAGTTTTGCCGTATCTCACCCCCTTCACCCTTAAAAAGGGGCGTACTTACAAAACTTCTAAAATTTTTCGCAAAAATTGCGCTATTATGATTTTTTTTATATACTATTATGTAACATATATGCATGAATCTTTATTTATAATATGGCCTCAACAGGTTCTTTCTATAGTAGTAGCTATTTTCCAATTTCAGTCGAAGTTTAGACAAAAACAATTGTAAAAACACAAAATTCTTAACCTTTTTTCGTGTGAAGTGATTGTAATTCACTTTAACCTGGTGAATATACTGCCATATCGATATACATTATGCCATTACTATATTCTATTATAGACGCTCTACAAGTTTGGTCCTGTGAAGATTTACCGTATCTCACCCCCTTCACCCTTAAAAATTGGCGTACTTACAAAACTTCTAAAATTTTTCGCAAAAATTGCGCTATTATGATTTTTTATATACTATTATGTAACATATATGCATGAATCTTTATTTATAATATGGCCTCAACAGGTTCTTTCTATAGTAGTAGCTATTTTCCAATTTCAGTCGAAGTTTAGACAAAAACAATTGTAAAAACACAAAATTCTTAACCTTTTTTCGTGTGAAGTGATTGTAATTCACTTAAACCTGGTGAATATACTGCCATATTACTAATGCTTCGGCGGAACCAACTAGGGGGCATGGGGGCGGAGCCCCCATCGAGCCGTAGGCGAGTCAATAATATATACAGCCCCATGTGTAACTGACTCACTGACTGACTCATCCATACAAATTCTAGACAACTTCCGGGTGAGCTGGAAACGTGGATTTTGGCACGCGGGTGGCTTAATATCTGATACCCCAGGGAAAAGTCTGAAATCCGACAATTTTTCATTTCAACCCCCCCAAATAAAATAACGAAGGGTGAAACATGTAACCCGAAAATGTAAGGTTTTACTATTTTCGCTGTAACTTTTGAACGAGAGGTCCTATCTCGAATCTGAGGAAAAATCGTTAGTTGGGAATTAAACGCTCTACAAGTTAGGTCCTATGACATTTTACCGTATCTCATCCCCTTCACACTTAAAAAGGGGCGTACTTCCAAAATTTCAAAATTCGTCAACAAAAATTGGACTATTTTAATATTTTTCGTTTAGTATTATGGCACATCGATGAGTGAAATTCTGTACATCTTATGCACTAATATAGGTCTAACTATAGTAGCATTCATTGGTCAATTTCAACCTAAGTTTAGTCCAAAAAAATCGTAAACAAACGAAATCCTTAACATTTTTTCATGTAAAGTGTTTGTAATTTACCTTTACCTGGTAAATATACTGCTATATCGATACATGTTTTAGCAATATTGTATTCTATTTTAGATGCTCTACAAGATTGGTCCTATGACATTTTACCGTATTTCATCCCCTTCACCCTTAAAAAGCGGCGTATTTCTAAAATTTCAAAACTCGTCAAAATATTGCACTATTTTAATATTTTTAATTTACTATTATATGGCACATCGATGCGTGAAATTTTGTACATATTATGCCCTAATATAGGTCTAACTATAGTAGCATTCATTAGCCAATTTCAACCTAAGTTTAGTCCAAAAATCGTAAAACACGAAATCCTTAACATTATTTCATGTATACAGTTTGTAATTAATTTACTTTTACCTGTTAAATATACTCCTATATCGATTTATGTTTTTCCAGTATTGTATTCTATTTTAGATGCTCTACAAGTTTGGTCCTGTGACATTTTACCGTATCTCATCCCCTTCACCTTTAAAAAGCGGCGTATTTCCAAAATTTCAAAACTCGCAAACAAATTTGCACTATTTTAATAATTTTCATTTACTATTATGGCACATTGATAAGTGAAATTTTGCACATGTTATGCCCTATTATAGGTCTAACTATAGTAGTATTCATTGGCCGATTTCAATTTAAGTTTAGTCTTAAATGGTCGTAAAACACAAAATTATTAAAAAAATGTCAAGTATACTGTTTGTAAATTGATATAATCTGGCAAATGTACTGCAAAATTGATATTTTTTGCCAGTATTATATTTTATTTTAGACGCTCTACAAGTTCGATAGTATGCTATTTTGCCGTATCTCACCCCCTTCACCCTTAAAAAGGAGTGTACTTTCAGAATTTTTTAATTTTATCTAAAAAATTGTGCTATTTTGATATTTTTATTTACTATTATGTAATATGTATGCATGTATTTCTATTTATATTATTACCTCAACAGGTTCTATCTGTAGAAAAAGCTGTTTGCCAATTTCAATCGAATTTTAGCCCAAAAATTGTAAATCACAAAATTCTCAACATTTTTTCATGTAAAGTGTTCGTAATTCACATAAACTTGGTAAATATACTGCTATATTGATATATGTTTTTCCATTACTATATTCTATTATAGACGCTCTACAAGTTTGGTACTATGACATTTTGGAGTATCTCGCCCCCTTCACCCAATAAAAGGGCGTAATTTCAAACTTTATACATTCTTCCACAAATAATTCGCTATTTAAATGTTTTTCATTTACTATTATGGCGCACAGATGCCTTAAACTTAGTAAATATTATTGACCCAACTAGTTCTTACTATTTTAGCAGCCATTGATCGATTTCAATCAAATTTAAGACCAAAACAATTGAAAAAACACGAAATTATTGACATTTTTTCATGTAAAGTGTTTGTAAATTACTTTATACTGAAAATTTTACTGCCATATTGATTTATATTTCGCCGATAATTTGTTCTATTTTAGACGCTCTACAAGTTCGGTGCTTTGCAATTTAGCAGTATCTCACCCCCTTCACCCTTGAAAAGGAGCGTACTTTCACGATATTGAAATTCTTTCACAACAATTGGTCTATTTCAACATTTGTTACTTGACTATTCGTGGTTTCCACGTATTATTTTGACTTCCTCTAAATTACTAACGGCAATTTCCTTTCGGCATCGATTCGTTTTATCGACTACTAACACTTCGGGGGAACCATTACAGGGGGCATGGGGGCGGAGCCCCCATCGAGCCGTAGGCGAGTCTATAATATATACAGCCCCATGTGTATCTAAATAACTATACACCCGCATGTGTAACTCACTCACTCACTCACTCACAAGAATCAAAATGTTTGACCACTTCCAATTATGCTACAAACTTGAAATTCGGCATGTAGGTGGCTATTGTTCAGAAACCATCGGGAAAAATCTAAAATCCACCAATTTTCCATTTCAACCCCTCCAAAAAAAATTAAAAGGGTAGACATAAAAAATTGAATATGTAAGGGTTTTCTATTTTCTATGTAACTTTTGAACGAGAGTTCCTACCTCAAATCTGAGGGAAAATCGTTAGTTGAGAATTAAATGCTCTACAAGTTAGGTCATATGACATTTTACTGTATCTCACTCCCTTCACCCTTAAAAAGGGGCGTACTTCCAAAATTTCAAAATTTCTTCACAAAAATTGCGCTATTTTATTTTTTTATTTACCATTATGGTAAATAGATATCTTAACTTTAGTACATATAATGCCCCAATAGTAGCCTTTCTATTGTAGCATTCATTGGCCAATTTCAATCTAAGTTTAGCTAAAAGAAAATCGTAAAAACACGAAATCTTTAAAATTTTTCCATGTAAAGTGTTTGTAATTTACTAAAATCTGGTAAATATGGTGCTACATTGATAAATATTTTTCAATTATTGTACTGTATTTTAGATGGTCAACAAGTTTGGTGCCTTGACATTTTCCCGTATCTCATCCCCTTTACCCTTAAAAGTGGACGTAATTTCAAAATATTAAAATTCGTCCACGAAAATTGCGCTATTTTAATATTTTTATTTACTATTAAGGCAAATGGATGTCTGAAATTTAGTAAATATTATGACCTCATATAGGTTTAACTATAATAGCATTCATAGGCCGATTTCAACCTAATTTTAGACCAAAAAAACTCGTAATAACACGAAATCCTTAACATTTTTAACGTATAGTGTGTTTGTAATTGACTTAAATCTGGTAAATCAATAATATATACAGCCCCATGTGTAACTGACTCACTGACTGACTCATCCATACAAATTCTAGACAACTTCCGGGTGAGCTGGAAACGTGGATTTTGGCACGCGGGTGGCTTAATATCTGATACCCCAGGGAAAAGTCTGAAATCCGACAATTTTTCATTTCAACCCCCCCAAATAAAATAACGAAGGGTGAAACATGTAACCCGAAAATGTAAGGTTTTACTATTTTCGCTGTAACTTTTGAACGAGAGGTCCTATCTCGAATCTGAGGAAAAATCGTTAGTTGGGAATTAAACGCTCTACAAGTTAGGTCCTATGACATTTTACCGTATCTCATCCCCTTCACACTTAAAAAGGGGCGTACTTCCAAAATTTCAAAATTCGTCAACAAAAATTGGACTATTTTAATATTTTTCGTTTAGTATTATGGCACATCGATGAGTGAAATTTTGTACATCTTATGCACTAATATAGGTCTAACTATAGTAGCATTCATTGGTCAATTTCAACCTAAGTTTAGTCCAAAAAAATCGTAAACAAACGAAATCCTTAACATTTTTTCATGTAAAGTGTTTGTAATTTACCTTTACCTGGTAAATATACTGCTATATCGATACATGTTTTAGCAATATTGTATTCTATTTTAGATGCTCTACAAGATTGGTCCTATGACATTTTACCGTATTTCATCCCCTTCACCCTTAAAAAGCGGCGTATTTCTAAAATTTCAAAACTCGTCAAAATATTGCACTATTTTAATATTTTTAATTTACTATTATATGGCACATCGATGCGTGAAATTTTGTACATATTATGCCCTAATATAGGTCTAACTATAGTAGCATTCATTAGCCAATTTCAACCTAAGTTTAGTCCAAAAATCGTAAAACACGAAATCCTTAACATTATTTCATGTATACAGTTTGTAATTAATTTACTTTTACCTGTTAAATATACTCCTATATCGATTTATGTTTTTCCAGTATTGTATTCTATTTTAGATGCTCTACAAGTTTGGTCCTGTGACATTTTACCGTATCTCATCCCCTTCACCTTTAAAAAGCGGCGTATTTCCAAAATTTCAAAACTCGCAAACAAATTTGCACTATTTTAATAATTTTCATTTACTATTATGGCACATTGATAAGTGAAATTTTGCACATGTTATGCCCTATTATAGGTCTAACTATAGTAGTATTCATTGGCCGATTTCAATTTAAGTTTAGTCTTAAATGGTCGTAAAACACAAAATTATTAAAAAAATGTCAAGTATACTGTTTGTAAATTGATATAATCTGGCAAATGTACTGCAAAATTGATATTTTTTGCCAGTATTATATTTTATTTTAGACGCTCTACAAGTTCGATAGTATGCTATTTTGCCGTATCTCACCCCCTTCACCCTTAAAAAGGAGTGTACTTTCAGAATTTTTTAATTTTATCTAAAAAATTGTGCTATTTTGATATTTTTATTTACTATTATGTAATATGTATGCATGTATTTCTATTTATATTATTACCTCAACAGGTTCTATCTGTAGAAAAAGCTGTTTGCCAATTTCAATCGAATTTTAGCCCAAAAATTGTAAATCACAAAATTCTCAACATTTTTTCATGTAAAGTGTTCGTAATTCACATAAACTTGGTAAATATACTGCTATATTGATATATGTTTTTCCATTACTATATTCTATTATAGACGCTCTACAAGTTTGGTACTATGACATTTTGGAGTATCTCGCCCCCTTCACCCAATAAAAGGGCGTAATTTCAAACTTTATACATTCTTCCACAAATAATTCGCTATTTAAATGTTTTTCATTTACTATTATGGCGCACAGATGCCTTAAACTTAGTAAATATTATTGACCCAACTAGTTCTTACTATTTTAGCAGCCATTGATCGATTTCAATCAAATTTAAGACCAAAACAATTGAAAAAACACGAAATTATTGACATTTTTTCATGTAAAGTGTTTGTAAATTACTTTATACTGAAAATTTTACTGCCATATTGATTTATATTTCGCCGATAATTTGTTCTATTTTAGACGCTCTACAAGTTCGGTGCTTTGCAATTTAGCAGTATCTCACCCCCTTCACCCTTGAAAAGGAGCGTACTTTCACGATATTGAAATTCTTTCACAACAATTGGTCTATTTCAACATTTGTTACTTGACTATTCGTTGTTTCCACGTATTATTTTGACTTCCTCTAAATTACTAACGGCAATTACCTTTCGGCATCGATTCGTTTTATCGACTACTAACACTTCGGGGGAACCATTACAGGGGGCATGGGGGCGGAGCCCCCATCGAGCCGTAGGCGAGTCAATAATATATACAGCCCCATGTGTAACTGACTCACTGACTGACTCATCCATACAAATTCTAGACAACTTCCGGGTGAGCTGGAAACGTGGATTTTGGCACGCGGGTGGCTTAATATCTGATACCCCAGGGAAAAGTCTGAAATCCGACAATTTTTCATTTCAACCCCCCCAAATAAAATAACGAAGGGTGAAACATGTAACCCGAAAATGTAAGGTTTTACTATTTTCGCTGTAACTTTTGAACGAGAGGTCCTATCTCGAATCTGAGGAAAAATCGTTAGTTGGGAATTAAACGCTCTACAAGTTAGGTCCTATGACATTTTACCGTATCTCATCCCCTTCACACTTAAAAAGGGGCGTACTTCCAAAATTTCAAAATTCGTCAACAAAAATTGGACTATTTTAATATTTTTCGTTTAGTATTATGGCACATCGATGAGTGAAATTTTGTACATCTTATGCACTAATATAGGTCTAACTATAGTAGCATTCATTGGTCAATTTCAACCTAAGTTTAGTCCAAAAAAATCGTAAACAAACGAAATCCTTAACATTTTTTCATGTAAAGTGTTTTTAATTTACCTTTACCTGGTAAATATACTGCTATATCGATACATGTTTTAGCAATATTTTATTCTATTTTAGATGCTCTACAAGATTGGTCCTATGACATTTTACCGTATTTCATCCCCTTCACCCTTAAAAAGCGGCGTATTTCTAAAATTTCAAAACTCGTCAAAATATTGCACTATTTTAATATTTTTAATTTACTATTATATGGCACATCGATGCGTGAAATTTTGTACATATTATGCCCTAATATAGGTCTAACTATAGTAGCATTCATTAGCCAATTTCAACCTAAGTTTAGTCCAAAAATCGTAAAACACGAAATCCTTAACATTATTTCATGTATACAGTTTGTAATTAATTTACTTTTACCTGTTAAATATACTCCTATATCGATTTATGTTTTTCCAGTATTGTATTCTATTTTAGATGCTCTACAAGTTTGGTCCTGTGACATTTTACCGTATCTCATCCCCTTCACCTTTAAAAAGCGGCGTATTTCCAAAATTTCAAAACTCGCAAACAAATTTGCACTATTTTAATAATTTTCATTTACTATTATGGCACATTGATAAGTGAAATTTTGCACATGTTATGCCCTATTATAGGTCTAACTATAGTAGTATTCATTGGCCGATTTCAATTTAAGTTTAGTCTTAAATGGTCGTAAAACACAAAATTATTAAAAAAATGTCAAGTATACTGTTTGTAAATTGATATAATCTGGCAAATGTACTGCAAAATTGATATTTTTTGCCAGTATTATATTTTATTTTAGACGCTCTACAAGTTCGATAGTATGCTATTTTGCCGTATCTCACCCCCTTCACCCTTAAAAAGGAGTGTACTTTCAGAATTTTTTAATTTTATCTAAAAAATTGTGCTATTTTGATATTTTTATTTACTATTATGTAATATGTATGCATGTATTTCTATTTATATTATTACCTCAACAGGTTCTATCTGTAGAAAAAGCTGTTTGCCAATTTCAATCGAATTTTAGCCCAAAAATTGTAAATCACAAAATTCTCAACATTTTTTCATGTAAAGTGTTCGTAATTCACATAAACTTGGTAAATATACTGCTATATTGATATATGTTTTTCCATTACTATATTCTATTATAGACGCTCTACAAGTTTGGTACTATGACATTTTGGAGTATCTCGCCCCCTTCACCCAATAAAAGGGCGTAATTTCAAACTTTATACATTCTTCCACAAATAATTCGCTATTTAAATGTTTTTCACTTACTATTATGGCGCACAGATGCCTTAAACTTAGTAAATATTATTGACCCAACTAGTTCTTACTATTTTAGCAGCCATTGATCGATTTCAATCAAATTTAAGACCAAAACAATTGAAAAAACACGAAATTATTGACATTTTTTCATGTAAAGTGTTTGTAAATTACTTTATACTGAAAATTTTACTGCCATATTGATTTATATTTCGCCGATAATTTGTTCTATTTTAGACGCTCTACAAGTTCGGTGCTTTGCAATTTAGCAGTATCTCACCCCCTTCACCCTTGAAAAGGAGCGTACTTTCACGATATTGAAATTCTTTCACAACAATTGGTCTATTTCAACATTTGTTACTTGACTATTCGTGGTTTCCACGTATTATTTTGACTTCCTCTAAATTACTAACGGCAATTTCCTTTCGGCATCGATTCGTTTTATCGACTACTAACACTTCGGGGGAACCATTACAGGGGGCATGGGGGCGGAGCCCCCATCGAGCCGTAGGCGAGTCAATAATATATACAGCCCCATGTGTAACTGACTCACTGACTGACTCATCCATACAAATTCTAGACAACTTCCGGGTGAGCTGGAAACGTGGATTTTGGCACGCGGGTGGCTTAATATCTGATACCCCAGGGAAAAGTCTGAAATCCGACAATTTTTCATTTCAACCCCCCCAAATAAAATAACGAAGGGTGAAACATGTAACCCGAAAATGTAAGGTTTTACTATTTTCGCTGTAACTTTTGAACGAGAGGTCCTATCTCGAATCTGAGGAAAAATCGTTAGTTGGGAATTAAACGCTCTACAAGTTAGGTCCTATGACATTTTACCGTATCTCATCCCCTTCACACTTAAAAAGGGGCGTACTTCCAAAATTTCAAAATTCGTCAACAAAAATTGGACTATTTTAATATTTTTCGTTTAGTATTATGGCACATCGATGAGTGAAATTTTGTACATCTTATGCACTAATATAGGTCTAACTATAGTAGCATTCATTGGTCAATTTCAACCTAAGTTTAGTCCAAAAAAATCGTAAACAAACGAAATCCTTAACATTTTTTCATGTAAAGTGTTTGTAATTTACCTTTACCTGGTAAATATACTGCTATATCGATACATGTTTTAGCAATATTGTATTCTATTTTAGATGCTCTACAAGATTGGTCCTATGACATTTTACCGTATTTCATCCCCTTCACCCTTAAAAAGCGGCGTATTTCTAAAATTTCAAAACTCGTCAAAATATTGCACTATTTTAATATTTTTAATTTACTATTATATGGCACATCGATGCGTGAAATTTTGTACATATTATGCCCTAATATAGGTCTAACTATAGTAGCATTCATTAGCCAATTTCAACCTAAGTTTAGTCCAAAAATCGTAAAACACGAAATCCTTAACATTATTTCATGTATACAGTTTGTAATTAATTTACTTTTACCTGTTAAATATACTCCTATATCGATTTATGTTTTTCCAGTATTGTATTCTATTTTAGATGCTCTACAAGTTTGGTCCTGTGACATTTTACCGTATCTCATCCCCTTCACCTTTAAAAAGCGGCGTATTTCCAAAATTTCAAAACTCGCAAACAAATTTGCACTATTTTAATAATTTTCATTTACTATTATGGCACATTGATAAGTGAAATTTTGCACATGTTATGCCCTATTATAGGTCTAACTATAGTAGTATTCATTGGCCGATTTCAATTTAAGTTTAGTCTTAAATGGTCGTAAAACACAAAATTATTAAAAAAATGTCAAGTATACTGTTTGTAAATTGATATAATCTGGCAAATGTACTGCAAAATTGATATTTTTTGCCAGTATTATATTTTATTTTAGACGCTCTACAAGTTCGATAGTATGCTATTTTGCCGTATCTCACCCCCTTCACCCTTAAAAAGGAGTGTACTTTCAGAATTTTTTAATTTTATCTAAAAAATTGTGCTATTTTGATATTTTTATTTACTATTATGTAATATGTATGCATGTATTTCTATTTATATTATTACCTCAACAGGTTCTATCTGTAGAAAAAGCTGTTTGCCAATTTCAATCGAATTTTAGCCCAAAAATTGTAAATCACAAAATTCTCAACATTTTTTCATGTAAAGTGTTCGTAATTCACATAAACTTGGTAAATATACTGCTATATTGATATATGTTTTTCCATTACTATATTCTATTATAGACGCTCTACAAGTTTGGTACTATGACATTTTGGAGTATCTCGCCCCCTTCACCCAATAAAAGGGCGTAATTTCAAACTTTATACATTCTTCCACAAATAATTCGCTATTTAAATGTTTTTCATTTACTATTATGGCGCACAGATGCCTTAAACTTAGTAAATATTATTGACCCAACTAGTTCTTACTATTTTAGCAGCCATTGATCGATTTCAATCAAATTTAAGACCAAAACAATTGAAAAAACACGAAATTATTGACATTTTTTCATGTAAAGTGTTTGTAAATTACTTTATACTGAAAATTTTACTGCCATATTGATTTATATTTCGCCGATAATTTGTTCTATTTTAGACGCTCTACAAGTTCGGTGCTTTGCAATTTAGCAGTATCTCACCCCCTTCACCCTTGAAAAGGAGCGTACTTTCACGATATTGAAATTCTTTCACAACAATTGGTCTATTTCAACATTTGTTACTTGACTATTCGTTGTTTCCACGTATTATTTTGACTTCCTCTAAATTACTAACGGCAATTACCTTTCGGCATCGATTCGTTTTATCGACTACTAACACTTCGGGGGAACCATTACAGGGGGCATGGGGGCGGAGCCCCCATCGAGCCGTAGGCGAGTCAATAATATATACAGCCCCATGTGTAACTGACTCACTGACTGACTCATCCATACAAATTCTAGACAACTTCCGGGTGAGCTGGAAACGTGGATTTTGGCACGCGGGTGGCTTAATATCTGATACCCCAGGGAAAAGTCTGAAATCCGACAATTTTTCATTTCAACCCCCCCAAATAAAATAACGAAGGGTGAAACATGTAACCCGAAAATGTAAGGTTTTACTATTTTCGCTGTAACTTTTGAACGAGAGGTCCTATCTCGAATCTGAGGAAAAATCGTTAGTTGGGAATTAAACGCTCTACAAGTTAGGTCCTATGACATTTTACCGTATCTCATCCCCTTCACACTTAAAAAGGGGCGTACTTCCAAAATTTCAAAATTCGTCAACAAAAATTGGACTATTTTAATATTTTTCGTTTAGTATTATGGCACATCGATGAGTGAAATTCTGTACATCTTATGCACTAATATAGGTCTAACTATAGTAGCATTCATTGGTCAATTTCAACCTAAGTTTAGTCCAAAAAAATCGTAAACAAACGAAATCCTTAACATTTTTTCATGTAAAGTGTTTGTAATTTACCTTTACCTGGTAAATATACTGCTATATCGATACATGTTTTAGCAATATTGTATTCTATTTTAGATGCTCTACAAGATTGGTCCTATGACATTTTACCGTATTTCATCCCCTTCACCCTTAAAAAGCGGCGTATTTCTAAAATTTCAAAACTCGTCAAAATATTGCACTATTTTAATATTTTTAATTTACTATTATATGGCACATCGATGCGTGAAATTTTGTACATATTATGCCCTAATATAGGTCTAACTATAGTAGCATTCATTAGCCAATTTCAACCTAAGTTTAGTCCAAAAATCGTAAAACACGAAATCCTTAACATTATTTCATGTATACAGTTTGTAATTAATTTACTTTTACCTGTTAAATATACTCCTATATCGATTTATGTTTTTCCAGTATTGTATTCTATTTTAGATGCTCTACAAGTTTGGTCCTGTGACATTTTACCGTATCTCATCCCCTTCACCTTTAAAAAGCGGCGTATTTCCAAAATTTCAAAACTCGCAAACAAATTTGCACTATTTTAATAATTTTCATTTACTATTATGGCACATTGATAAGTGAAATTTTGCACATGTTATGCCCTATTATAGGTCTAACTATAGTAGTATTCATTGGCCGATTTCAATTTAAGTTTAGTCTTAAATGGTCGTAAAACACAAAATTATTAAAAAAATGTCAAGTATACTGTTTGTAAATTGATATAATCTGGCAAATGTACTGCAAAATTGATATTTTTTGCCAGTATTATATTTTATTTTAGACGCTCTACAAGTTCGATAGTATGCTATTTTGCCGTATCTCACCCCCTTCACCCTTAAAAAGGAGTGTACTTTCAGAATTTTTTAATTTTATCTAAAAAATTGTGCTATTTTGATATTTTTATTTACTATTATGTAATATGTATGCATGTATTTCTATTTATATTATTACCTCAACAGGTTCTATCTGTAGAAAAAGCTGTTTGCCAATTTCAATCGAATTTTAGCCCAAAAATTGTAAATCACAAAATTCTCAACATTTTTTCATGTAAAGTGTTCGTAATTCACATAAACTTGGTAAATATACTGCTATATTGATATATGTTTTTCCATTACTATATTCTATTATAGACGCTCTACAAGTTTGGTACTATGACATTTTGGAGTATCTCGCCCCCTTCACCCAATAAAAGGGCGTAATTTCAAACTTTATACATTCTTCCACAAATAATTCGCTATTTAAATGTTTTTCATTTACTATTATGGCGCACAGATGCCTTAAACTTAGTAAATATTATTGACCCAACTAGTTCTTACTATTTTAGCAGCCATTGATCGATTTCAATCAAATTTAAGACCAAAACAATTGAAAAAACACGAAATTATTGACATTTTTTCATGTAAAGTGTTTGTAAATTACTTTATACTGAAAATTTTACTGCCATATTGATTTATATTTCGCCGATAATTTGTTCTATTTTAGACGCTCTACAAGTTCGGTGCTTTGCAATTTAGCAGTATCTCACCCCCTTCACCCTTGAAAAGGAGCGTACTTTCACGATATTGAAATTCTTTCACAACAATTGGTCTATTTCAACATTTGTTACTTGACTATTCGTGGTTTCCACGTATTATTTTGACTTCCTCTAAATTACTAACGGCAATTTCCTTTCGGCATCGATTCGTTTTATCGACTACTAACACTTCGGGGGAACCATTACAGGGGGCATGGGGGCGGAGCCCCCATCGAGCCGTAGGCGAGTCAATAATATATACAGCCCCATGTGTAACTGACTCACTGACTGACTCATCCATACAAATTCTAGACAACTTCCGGGTGAGCTGGAAACGTGGATTTTGGCACGCGGGTGGCTTAATATCTGATACCCCAGGGAAAAGTCTGAAATCCGACAATTTTTCATTTCAACCCCCCCAAATAAAATAACGAAGGGTGAAACATGTAACCCGAAAATGTAAGGTTTTACTATTTTCGCTGTAACTTTTGAACGAGAGGTCCTATCTCGAATCTGAGGAAAAATCGTTAGTTGGGAATTAAACGCTCTACAAGTTAGGTCCTATGACATTTTACCGTATCTCATCCCCTTCACACTTAAAAAGGGGCGTACTTCCAAAATTTCAAAATTCGTCAACAAAAATTGGACTATTTTAATATTTTTCGTTTAGTATTATGGCACATCGATGAGTGAAATTCTGTACATCTTATGCACTAATATAGGTCTAACTATAGTAGCATTCATTGGTCAATTTCAACCTAAGTTTAGTCCAAAAAAATCGTAAACAAACGAAATCCTTAACATTTTTTCATGTAAAGTGTTTGTAATTTACCTTTACCTGGTAAATATACTGCTATATCGATACATGTTTTAGCAATATTGTATTCTATTTTAGATGCTCTACAAGATTGGTCCTATGACATTTTACCGTATTTCATCCCCTTCACCCTTAAAAAGCGGCGTATTTCTAAAATTTCAAAACTCGTCAAAATATTGCACTATTTTAATATTTTTAATTTACTATTATATGGCACATCGATGCGTGAAATTTTGTACATATTATGCCCTAATATAGGTCTAACTATAGTAGCATTCATTAGCCAATTTCAACCTAAGTTTAGTCCAAAAATCGTAAAACACGAAATCCTTAACATTATTTCATGTATACAGTTTGTAATTAATTTACTTTTACCTGTTAAATATACTCCTATATCGATTTATGTTTTTCCAGTATTGTATTCTATTTTAGATGCTCTACAAGTTTGGTCCTGTGACATTTTACCGTATCTCATCCCCTTCACCTTTAAAAAGCGGCGTATTTCCAAAATTTCAAAACTCGCAAACAAATTTGCACTATTTTAATAATTTTCATTTACTATTATGGCACATTGATAAGTGAAATTTTGCACATGTTATGCCCTATTATAGGTCTAACTATAGTAGTATTCATTGGCCGATTTCAATTTAAGTTTAGTCTTAAATGGTCGTAAAACACAAAATTATTAAAAAAATGTCAAGTATACTGTTTGTAAATTGATATAATCTGGCAAATGTACTGCAAAATTGATATTTTTTGCCAGTATTATATTTTATTTTAGACGCTCTACAAGTTCGATAGTATGCTATTTTGCCGTATCTCACCCCCTTCACCCTTAAAAAGGAGTGTACTTTCAGAATTTTTTAATTTTATCTAAAAAATTGTGCTATTTTGATATTTTTATTTACTATTATGTAATATGTATGCATGTATTTCTATTTATATTATTACCTCAACAGGTTCTATCTGTAGAAAAAGCTGTTTGCCAATTTCAATCGAATTTTAGCCCAAAAATTGTAAATCACAAAATTCTCAACATTTTTTCATGTAAAGTGTTCGTAATTCACATAAACTTGGTAAATATACTGCTATATTGATATATGTTTTTCCATTACTATATTCTATTATAGACGCTCTACAAGTTTGGTACTATGACATTTTGGAGTATCTCGCCCCCTTCACCCAATAAAAGGGCGTAATTTCAAACTTTATACATTCTTCCACAAATAATTCGCTATTTAAATGTTTTTCATTTACTATTATGGCGCACAGATGCCTTAAACTTAGTAAATATTATTGACCCAACTAGTTCTTACTATTTTAGCAGCCATTGATCGATTTCAATCAAATTTAAGACCAAAACAATTGAAAAAACACGAAATTATTGACATTTTTTCATGTAAAGTGTTTGTAAATTACTTTATACTGAAAATTTTACTGCCATATTGATTTATATTTCGCCGATAATTTGTTCTATTTTAGACGCTCTACAAGTTCGGTGCTTTGCAATTTAGCAGTATCTCACCCCCTTCACCCTTGAAAAGGAGCGTACTTTCACGATATTGAAATTCTTTCACAACAATTGGTCTATTTCAACATTTGTTACTTGACTATTCGTTGTTTCCACGTATTATTTTGACTTCCTCTAAATTACTAACGGCAATTTCCTTTCGGCATCGATTCGTTTTATCGACTACTAACACTTCGGGGGAACCATTACAGGGGGCATGGGGGCGGAGCCCCCATCGAGCCGTAGGCGAGTATAGTACTATATCGATGTACGTTTTCAATTATTGTATTATATTTTAGACGGTCTACACATTTGGTCCTCACACATTTTTCCATATTACAACCCCTTCACCCTTAAAAGGGGCGTACTTTCAAATTTCACAATTCTTTCACAATAATTAAGTTATTTCAATATTTTATTCACTATTTTGGCACATGGACGTCTAAAATTTAGTACATATTATGACCTTGACTAGGTCATACTATAGTAGCAGCCATTGGCTAGTTTTAATCTAATTTCAGTCCAAAATAATTGTAAAACCACGACATTGCAGGTCGTAACTTTTGAACGAGAGGTCCTACCTAAAATCTGAGGGAAAATTCATGGCGTCAGAGCGAACAAATCAGACGCTCTATATAATTTATTCCGGTGTAGTTTTGCCATATCTCACTCCCTTCACCCTTAAAAGGGGTGTCCTTTCAAAATTTCTAAATTCAATTCCAAAAAATATGCTATTTTAATATTGTTTATTTACTATTATGGCAGATATGTGCCTGAACTTTAGTACATATGACCTAAACTAAATCTAACTATAGTAAAAGCCAGTGGGCAATTTCCATCAAAGTTGAGGCCTGAAAAGGTTTTAAAAAACACGAAATCCTTAACATTTTTTCATGTACAGTGTTTGTAATTTACTTCAGTGGCGGATCCAGGGAGGGGCTAGGGGGGGCTAGAGCCCCCCCCCTTGGGTATCCTATTTACACTAGATAAAATGGGTAACTTGTTTTGTTGGGTTGCCGAACGTAAAAGGAACTCGTGCGCGCCACGGCACCAGGGCCGGATTTAGGTATGGGCCACATGGGTCCGGGCCCAGGGAGGCAAATTTTAAGGGATGGCAGATTTTTGTTGGGGATTAGATTAAATTAGTCTAAAATATCAAGAGTGGTACATGAAGATTATTTGGTTTCATTATGGTTTACACTGAGTAAAACTGCGAGGGCGCGAGCCACGACTACATAGCTAATTATTTGGCATCATTAGACTGATCGTCTTGCCCTTTCAGCGTAACCACTCTGGCAAAAATAAAAATCCCGGTGGTCCGGTTTCCGGACTGAATTTTCCATTTCATTCCATTTATTGTATAAATATAACAATTTATCCCTACGCTTCTGATTTGAGATGTTTGATCTTTAAACCACCAGCAATAAGTTATCTCTTGCTGATTTTCATTTTGGGTTTTCTGACTCTATTTCAAAAAGAAAGTTTCATCGATGGTCATGACACGATATTTTTCCATTTCATTTGTAGGTCTGTTTATAGAGCAATAACGTAGCTTACTATATTACGAAAATTGTGTTGTATACACTGCCGTCTCACATTTTAATATCGACTATACAATTGCCGCGTCCAAACGCTCTCTGGGATTCTATGTTTTTTTCTTTGTAGCTGATTTTGGTGATTTTATTTTGCCGTCTGCTTATAAACCAATTTATGGGTTGTGAAGGTTCGCTGTTGTTTAGACGTAATATAAATTAATTTAAGTTCTTATGTAGTTTTATTATTTATACAGAAATACTATTTTCTGTATTGGTAGTAGACAAATGTACGACCGAGAAAAATTTTAACATGGAAGGGGTTTTTAACTTTTGTTGGCAATCAAGTCACAAAAATTTAACTTTGAATAATCGTTTTTTTCTTCTCTTTCATTATACTACTTTATTAAGATTTACCTGGACCATTAAACAGATAAATAATAAAAGCGATACCCTGAAAAGGAATCAAAAGATATTATAAATTCTCTGTTCATCCCAAATAACATGTAGTCTTAATTAGCATTCGACCTAGACACAGATAGTGAGGTTAGGGCCTATAGCTTATGAAAAAATGATGTTATTATGTGAGGATATGGTTCTACAGTAGCCTATAAACCAAAATAAACAGTACCATATTGAAATTACAAGATTTGATATACTTAGTTCCACCAACATATAAACGTAGGTTTAAACTCAATTAATAACATACTTGAGGCAACACTCGTATTACCGTTCTTGAAGGTTTTGTATATCATTTTGGTAAAGATGGCTGATCAATTTCAGTGCTGTTTATTTTGGTGCATATTGTAAAATGAATATTGTTTTGGAATATAGAAACTTACCATAGGGTAAAATTACGAAAATGTACATCAATATTTGTTTTAAAAAAACTTAATCACTTGAAAAAATAGTAATATCACTCAACTGCATTAAAGCATTATTTTAAGCACCGATATTCTAAACATTTTCCCAGGGCGGGAATCCCAGATCCCTCCCTCCTGTTGTTGATGGAACTTACCCCCAGACCCCCAACTAGCCCCCCCCCCCTTTGGCCTATCCTGGATCCGCCACTGATTTACTTTAATCTGCCAAATATACTGCAATATCAATTTGAGATTTGTCATAATTACCTTCTATTCTATTTGCTCTACAAGTTTGGTCCAGTGAAATTTTGCCGTATCTCACCCCCTTCACCCTTTAAAATGGGCGTACTTTCAAAATTTTTAAATCTTTTCACAAAAGTCTTGTTGATTTAATAAGTTTTTTTTACCATACTGGCACATAGATGCTTGAAATTCAGTACATATTATGACCCAACCGTTCTTTCAATAGTATCAGCTATTTTCCGATTTCATTCAAAGTTAAGTCCAAAAACATCGTAAAAACTTGAAGTTTTTTTCATGTAAAGTGTTAGTAATTTACGTCAATCTACCAAATATACTGCAATATCGATACATGTTTTGCTAGTGTTACGTTTTATTTTAGACATTCTGAAAATTTAGTCTTATGAAATTTAGCTGTACCTCACCCCTTCACCCCTTAATAGGGGCGTACTTTCTAAATTGTTAAGTTCTTTCACCGAAAATGGTGCTATCCTAAAACTTTAAATTTACTATTATGGTACTTAGATGTTTGAAATTTAGTACATATTAAAATTAATTAGTACATATTACATAATTAGTAATTAATACATTACATATAGTAATTACATATAGTAATTACATATAGTAATTAATTAGTAATAGTAATTAGTACATATTACATATTTTACTATAGTAAAAGCCATAAGTCAATTTTAATACAAGTTTCGTCATTGTCATAATTTAGTAATTATCGTATTTTTTACACCTATAGCTAGGAATCCTGCCAATAATTCTCCCTAGATTAACCTTAGGGATTTTGTTAACCTTAGGACCGAACCCTACGTTGAGACAAAATTTGAACTTTGATCTGTATTTTTTTCAACCCATAAGACGTTAACGAATTAGGGGGCATGGGGGCGGAGCCCCCATCGAGCCGTAGGCGAGTCTAAATTATATACTCTCGCATGTGTAACTCATTGGGGTATCAGAAATTCGTGAAGTGTCGGTAAGGTAGATTAAAGGGCAATGCAGTACAGGCGTAGTAAAGTAGTTAATTTAACAGGTTTAGTTCCCGAACTTATATATTAGAACTGATTTATTGTACACTCTGGTGTATTGGCGTCGAATGTCTCTGCTCAAAGTTGTGATTTTACAACGGAGGCTATTGGATCAACTTGGTTCTTCTTGTGATATTCACAGCCTAACTACTCTGAATGTTCTCAACCCTACCTCTAGGCCGGAAGTCACTAATTTCAAATACAAACCCTCTGTAACTTCGTTTTCCATCTGACTTTGATAGCAATGAGCTTGTGCTACATTGAAAGTGTGTTTCTTATTATATTTTTACACACATTATAAATATGTTTTTTAGAATTTTTAAACAACTATTGAACAGAACTAACATATTTTAATGTTATGTTCTCGTTTCGTTTTCAATTTATTTTAGATTACTTATTTAAATTCACACAAGGTTATCCTTCCGGGCGAATTAAATGAATTTACTGTGAAGCTTGAGCCTTGATCTTAACGTAATATGCTTCTATTACTTTGTACAATACTTAATGGACAGTCAATTATTATCTTTCTGTTTGATTTATATTCAGTGTCTTATATTAGATTTTTTACACACTTAAAATATGTTTTTGAGGATGGTTAAATAAGTATTGAACGAAAAGGACAGATTTAAATGTTAGGTTCTAGATTCATTTTCATTTTATTTTATATTACTTATTCAAACTCACCCCTTGTTACGCTTTCGGCTGCATTTCGCATTCAATGAATTTTCTGTGTAGCTCGTGCCGTGATCCTAACGCAATATACTTCTATTACTTTGTACAATACTTAATAGACAGTTAATTATTATCTTTTTGCTTTATTTATATTCAGTGTTTTATATTATATTTTAATACCCAATTAAAATATTTTTTTGAGAATTTTTAAATGACTATTGAACAAAACTAACAGGTTTTTATGAATAAATTACTATTTCACAGGTCACGATTTTATATTCTTATAATTAGTAGTTTTATAATAGTAGGAGATTTTTGCGGATCTACCCCGTTTTTATTATTTCCTATGATTTTGTTTTCATGTTATTTAATTCTTGTTTTCGCTCATTGATTTTGAATGTTATTCGCTATTTCAGTGATTTAAACGTTTTTCTTCTATTTCCTGAAATTTACAAGTTTTTATTTGAGTTGGGTGAGGCAGGGGATTATGTCAATTTCCCCATAGTTGTATCTCTATTTATATATAAAATTTATATAAATTTAAAAATTTATATGTAGCTACCTAAAAGAGAAATATTTGTACTATAGCTACTACTATTAAATATAATGATAGCAACAACAACTATAACTTATTTAGTTGAAATATCTTTTCATCTAACACAGCAACAATCGTCTAACCTAAAGTGTATTTTTACTAGCATAACATCTCAAATATTTACATAAATAATTATAATTTCACAGCTCAAAACTTTAAAACTAATTCTAATTACGAAGGGGTATTAAAACCGATCCATATGGTTTTTTTTAAGCTTTGTATACTATTGATCGTGAATTTTGTGTATTTGACGGTTTTGTTACTGTCTTGACTGTGCAGTTCTTCCGTGGAACTAACGTATTTTAAACTTGAGTTTTTATTTACGAATTTAGGGCAACCCCTAGGGGGAATAGAGGCCCAAACTAGCCTGTTCGGTACTTGAGACTTAGAGCAATTAACAAATTCAGGGCAACCCCCTAAGGGGGCATGGGGGCGGAGCCCCCATCGAGCCGTAGGCGAGTAACTATATAATGGAAGAAGGAATAGAAAAAATTGTCTGAATATAATCAGCTGATTAGCTGACTTTCTGCATTTTTCATAATAATTGTCTTAATAATAACAACTAGGGATTGCCTACTGGTCGAAATTCGGCCAAAAACAAACTCATTTCATATTGAGCCAATTACATTTAAAATGTTTGATAACTGAAATGTCTATCCTTCCTGATTTGCTAGAATTTGTTATTATCAGCTGTCTAATGATTAATTCAATTATCTTTCTCCCATAAGATTAACATTGAAGATTTGAAAGCCTGTAGGGCAGAGCTCAGGGTTCCGATGTGAATTATAATGTGATTGGGCTAATCTAGACGACGATACCTTTCTAACGGTATGCGCGAATTTCTCCTACGATCCACAGAAGTTGAGAAAAAAAGGAGGAAATGAAACATGCTTGTCTATTAATATATAGATAACTAGCTGCCTACCCGTGCTTTGCTACGGACTGTTAATAGTAATAACAATTGATGGAACTGATGTTATAAAAAGTTAGAGTTTAAAAATTCGTAGGGCTAAGACTTATATAAATTATAAAGTTTTTAAATGGCAAGAATCTTAAGGCCATTGATATTAAAAAACTTAATAAATACAATTCAATTATAAAACAAAATTAATTTTTACCACCATTATATGCAGGAACTTTTACTTTATTACAGAAAAAATTACTTTATTTACATTTTGTTACAAACATCTTCAAGAGCCTATGTGTATGCATGTTTGTGAACCATTTGAACGATATTATGAGCCGAGAACCTCTTTATACACCACATTCTTTGTTATTTTTTCCGGCTGAAAAATGACCAAGCTGCTGGGAGAGCTAACCCTAGAACACGCTACATATAGTTGGCCATGAGCAAAGCAATCAGTTCTTAAATCCACTCCAGCTACTTTTAAACTTTGTCCCTGAGCCTTGTTTATGGTCATGGCATAGCAGACCCTAACAGGGAATTGTAAGCGTTTAAATTGAAAAGGATAATCTGAAGGGATAAGAGGTATACGGGGTATAAATACTGTTTCGCCATGACCAACACCTGTAAATATGATAGCTTCTATAACATGCTTGTGCAGAAGTTTTATCTGCAGCCGGGTTCCATTACACAACTTTGGTGGGTTGAGGTTTCTAAGAAGCATAATCGGTGACCCAACTTTAAGTTTAAGCAAATGTGACGGTATTCCAGGTGGATTTAAACTGTTCAAAAATTCAGTTGGGTAGTGAACGGCATCTTCTAACTCCACAACTGAGTCTAATGATTCGTAAATCATGTGTTCTGATGGTAATTTATCCAGCAAGGCGTTGTTGATATCATTAGCCGCGTCATTCGTAGGGGTAAGAATCGCTCTTTCTTTAAGCCATGCAGTTTCATGTGGCAAACCGTTGCTTATATTTGGGTATACTTTTCCAAATAATTCAGCTAGACTATCAACAATGACACAAAGTTCGTCAGGAATAATTATTTTTCCATCACTTTCCTCTATTATTTGCCCATCACCAATATCGAGAAGCAATTTGGAAAATTCTTCTGCCGTTTCGTCTCTATGCAGGTGTACACGCATGTTGACTGTCAAAGATAATGTTTGTACTTTAGGCCACAATTGTGAAGACTTCAGACAGGCCTTAAATTCATCTGCTCGTGTTCCACGTGGTACCACGGGTAGTGTTTGTCTGAAATCACCCGCCAATAACACAGTAACTCCACCCATCAGTTGGTTGTTGCCTCTTAAATCCTTAAGTGTCCTGTCCAAAGCCTCGATGCCTCCCTTATGTGCCATCGTGCATTCGTCCCAAACTATAAGTTTTGTTTCTCGAAGGACATGGGCCATGCCACATTGTTTAGGTATGTTACAGAGCGATAAATGAGATTTACCAATGTTAAGTGGGAGTTTAAAAGCAGAATGTGCTGTCTTTCCCCCATCGAGTAACGTGGCTGCAATTCCCGATGATGCAACAGCGACAGCTATATTTCTTTCACTTCTGATTTTTCTAAGTAATAGATTGATTAAGAAGGTTTTGCCAGTTCCTCCTGGCGCATCAAGAAAAATTATCTGGCCGTTGTATGAAGCAACACATGAAATAATTTGGTCATATGCTAGTTTCTGTTCCTTATTAAGTCTTGGCTCGTTTTCAACCACAGATTTAGAAAGTAATACTGTATCATAGGAGAGTTCCTTCAGGTATTCCCGATCAATGTCTAAATCATTTTGATCTCGAGAAGAGGATGGAAGGCCGAAGTTTTTCAGGAGTTTTCCGGACATTGTTAAAACTAAATCTTCAAGAAGAATTAGGCATCTGTTCATGATTACATCAGTAGGAAAATTCTCGTCCTCAAACCGTCTCATAATCTGTCTCCTCACATCTTCCGCGAAAATGTCTTTGTATTTCTCCCAAAGCTTCATTGGGTCTGATACATGGCAAAACACCAGCATTATAGCAAATAGTTCGCGAATTTTGTGAGGAGAGTCAGTGCAGGATGCCTCCTCCAGAGTTCGGTCCCAGTGAGCATAATTTTCAAGCAATCCAAGGGCATTACATGCAGCTTGAAATGTTGGATAAACGATACCTTTTACTGTTTTCAGGTCAGTAAATGACCGAGGGCCACGTATCGTGTGCAATAGGAGACGTAGATAATAGCATTCAGCATTGCTGGGGTGAACTGTGTACACTCTGCCAAGGGTGTGGTTCATCTTAACACCTGGATGACCTGACACAGGTTTTCCCTGCTTCCTGCGATAAAACATATTATCTTTCCATACGTAGAATTTAGGAACTTCACAGTACAATAAAGTAGCAGCAAATTTGTCATTCATGCAGAGTTCAAAGAATGCTAGAAGAGTGGTTTTCTGAGGACAATTTAATCTTTCAAGGATATTATTTTCGTTGAAGTAAACTCTCTGGCCGTTTTCAAGATGGACTGCAAGATGCATTACAGATGGATATCGCTCGTGTATTGGAAAAGATAGGATGCGCCAAACTGCTTCAGAGCTGCTAATATACCTACCTGATTCATATTTAGCCACTTCATCGAATTCTCCTATTGCAAAAGTAGCTTGGTCAGAGCCTTTATTGACGTACTTACAGATGTACTTTATTGATTTTACCGAGTTGCAGAACTCGACATTGATGTGAGCTGAGAATATGCGTGAGAGTACTGGATTGTAGGGCACCACCCAAGAATTGTCAACAATAATTCCATTAATCTTAATGGTGTTCCCGCCATCGGAAGGTGATCGCCTACGGTATTGCGGGTACCCATCCTCCCCTGTTTGCGTCTCCTTAATGAGTAAGCGAGGATACTTCTTAGTACAAAACCCTTCCATCATGCAAGGAGAACTTCTATTTAAGGTGCCGCACGGGCCATGTATCATTGAGGACTTAACGATTTCATGAAGAGTAGGATCGATTTTCTTGTCAGGGATTTCAGCACTAATTGTATGATCAATTTTTCTGGTCTGATCTTCTCTTCCAGCCAAAGTAGGATGTGTACATGAGGGAGGCCTCGTTTTTGCCACTCAACGGTGTACATGTGACATGTTGAGGGCCCAAAGAGGCACCCCTTTGTTAGAAGACGAATCATCTGTTTCACCTTTAAATGGAATATCCTCGCCACCAAGTCATGCCTATCTTGAGGTTTTTGGCCCTGTTTTAAGCGTTGTTGAATTTCTGGCCATTTCGGATTACAAGTAAATGTAATGAAAAGATCTGGACGTCCGAAGTGGCGCACGTACGTCATAGCATCTTGCGTACGCTCGTGCATATACCGTGGTCCTCCAGTGAAAGACGATGGTAACACAACCAGTTTTCCCATTTCATTTAAGCTTCCGTCAGCTCTGTTCAAGGCGTCTTTCAAATGTACGTATTCTTCACTCCTTAACTTTTTCTGATTGATACGTATCCAAAGAAGTCGTTCTGTTTCGATCTTTGCATACATATCAACCAGAAATTGATTAAGTAGATTACGAAACATGAGAATGCATGGGTCTTGGTTATCTCTTTCCATTATTCTGTAGCTGTAAAAATCACTGGCAGAAACAGTTTTCTTCAATGGGTTGTTAGTGGTTGGGTCACGTTGAGGAATGTTGATATAGTAGCCATCTTCTCCTTGACAGAACATCAATGGATATTGGAGTGCATCGTAACTTCTGTGTGTTTCGCTGATTCTATGCAACTTACTATCTCTGCTGTGGAGTACAATGTCCCTCTTCTCAAACTCCTGACCCACAATAAGGATAGCTACTTCATCAGTTGTGGGAGCATTGTAGCGTCCCTTATGGTCACCTACTGGCCTTTTATTAGCATTGATAACAACTTGAAATTCTTGCTGATGTTCAGGAACTGAATCAATTGCAGCTTTAAAATCGACTATATATTTATTAGTCGTATGTAACAAATCCTGTAGTTCTTGTACTAATTCAGGATTAAGGTCAGGGAAGTTACCACATCGAATATTTATTTCATTGTTACCATCTCCAACAAAATATATTTGCAAAAATGCAGGTTGTTGGTCAGGTACTGGCAGCAAACTTCCAATCCTATGACAAACCTGACCCTGTATTTTAAAAGTAGGCATGAAGTTGCCCTCTTTTATCTGCTTAGCACCAAATGATGTCATTTGGAAACAGCTGTTATACTTTCGAGTATTAGCCAGGAAGTGCTCTGACTGAGGGTGCTCATGCGTGAGAAGGCTGCGCAAGGGCTCTTTATATTTCTGTAAAGAAGGGAGCTGCACCTTTCCATTACTGCAACACATACCGGGGGGCTCATCTTTCCACTTCTTTGCTTTGCAGTGAGAACAAACCATCTGATGGCCTATGTCAAAGTTTTTGTTCGCAGAATAGTCGGTTTGTGGATTGTAATCAAAACCAGACATACTAAGAATAACCCAAGGAAGTAAAGTTTCTTGAGATCTTTTGTCGTTATATTTTGCAACAGCTTTCTTATTTACATTAGGATGGGTTTTAGAATACTTGCCAACCGCTCTGCGATTTGTTTCTGGATGGTTTTGTGAGTATTTTGCCACAGATTTTATATTTATTTCTGGATTATGTTCCGTGTATTTATCTTTAGCTATTTGTAACTGTGTTTTCCGAATATTGTCAGAAAACCGTTTTCTGCGTTTTTTAATTTGAGACCTATTTGTATCACTAAATGTCAAAGACTCAGGTTCAAACTCCAAGTTGTTGTCATAAGATAAGGTATGATTCAGTGGAGATTTCATCTGAAGGTTTCTCTCCGGAGCTTCAAGATCCGCAATTTCAGACTTTTGTAAGTATTGTTGAGATCTTCTGCCATCGTGTTTCGCTATAGATTTACTTTTAACATTTGGTTGACTGTATGAATAATAATTAACATTTCTTTGACTTGCATCCTTATATATTTTCAACTGCTTTTTCCGAATATTATCAGAAAACCGTTTTCTCCTTTTTTTACCTTGAGACCTGTTTTTTCACCCATTGTCAATGATTCATGGACGAACTCCATGTTGACGTCATCGTCAAAAGATAAAGTTTGATTCAGAGATTTTATTTGAAGGTTTATCTCTGGAGCTTCAACAGTAATTGAGTGAGGTAAGTATTGTTGGGATCTTCTGTCATAGTGTTTTGCAACAAATCCCCTGTTAACATTTGGTTGGGTGTTCGAACTCCCACCAATATCTCCTTGAATTTTTTCTTTACAGATTTGTACCTGCTTTTTCCGAATATTTCCAGAAAACCTTTTTCGGCGTCTTTTGTGATTTGATTGATTTAAATTCATTGGTTCAGGTAACTCCATATCGGCATCATAATGCGTAAATTGAGATGACACAGGAAGTTGTGGTTGAGGGAGTAATGTCGGAGCATTGACAATAATTGGGTCAGGTAATGGAGGTGTACAAACCTCGTACACATCAAAATGACCCTGGGTTATTTCACCAGTAAATTTTAACCTTTTAATGTTCACGTCTTGTCCATATGTATTGCCAGTTAAAAGTCTTTTATTGAAATACACTTCAAATTGGTAATTGTAGATTTCGGCGGCAATTATTAATTCAAATGAAGTTCCATATGTATAAGGGCTCGACATTGTAGATATATATTCCTCTCTGCTTTGGTAAGGCTGACACTCCCTTGTCATGGAATAAACGTGCAGCCTGTCCCAGTTGTCAGAGGCATGTTTTACAATTTCTTTTCGTATATTGTGGCAGTCTGCTATTGACCCTTTTATGGCAAAGGATAATGCGGAAAAAAGACAGGCACCATCACCAGGCATAGTTTGGACCCTATGAGGGACGAAAGCACCGTCAATTTCCAAAATCTCAAGGTTTGTCATCATCTTTTATTATTAACCTACCTAATAAACATTTCATATCAGTTAAATTGTTTACAAAAGATAAAAACATTGTCATATGGCTATTTCATCCTTTAAATTAAATTTATTATTTCACTAACAGCTGATAGCTTTGAATCTTAAACAGAAATTACATCAAATCTTTGAAGTGGTGTGGGGCGGAGCCCTGAAGGAATTTCGCAAAACCGTTTCTTAGTGAGCATCTATAGGCAAAGAGGAACTTCCATTCCAAATTTCAACCCTGTATGTCTTATAGTTTTGTAGATTCGTTGTTTCCTAGATTCGTATTTTAAGTGCTCCATCAGAATAACATTGTAACGAAATTTTGAAGTCGTGTAGGGCGGAGCCCTTCGAGAATTTCGTAAAACCGTTTCTTAGTGAGCACCAATGGGTAGAGAGGAACGTCTATACCAAATTTCAATCCTGCATGCTCTATAGTTTTGTAGATTCGTTGATGCTTTGATTTGTATTAAAAATCCCCCATAAGAATAACATTGTGACGAAATTTTGAAGTCGTGTGGGGCGGAGCCCTGACGGAATTTCGCAAAACCGTTTCTTAGTGAGCGTTTTTGGGCAAAGATGAAGGTCCATGCCAAGTTTGAAACCTCTAGGCCTTATAGTTTTGGAGATACTCTGATACGTGAGTGAGTGGTATTTGACAAATATATAGTAGATAACCGAATAAGTAGGATAACATCCTTATGATAGAATAACCGATAAGGATAACATCCTTATATGGGGAAGAGAGAACGCTGCCCCGAAACACAGATAGCACCACCAAGATGGTAAGGATTATGCTGATTGGTTGAATGGAAACAAATGACTAGAATAATTTTACAGAAGTTTGTTATTGTTTTGATTTTTTTATTATTTTTTAACATGGGATGTCCCTACTTATTTGGTTCTGTATACACTGACGTTAGTGTACATAGTCAATGGTATTACTAAATAAATATAGATTCCACATATCCTTTTAATTTTGCAATATATCTCTCCCTTTCATAAATTATTTTACAATGTCCATAAAACATATGTTTAAATAAAAGAAACCACAGTATATGTTTATTGTGTTCATGTTATTACTTTCTCCCTCTATACCATAGTATATGGAGAAAGTATTGTTTTCGTCAAAATTTTCGAATTTGAGTGGTTGGTGGATTTATCCATTTTGGTTTCCCCTGAGCCCAAAAAAGTGGTTTTCGGAGTGATGTCTGTCTCTGTGTGTGTGTGTGTGTGTGTGTGTGTGTGTGTGTGTGTGTGTGTGTGTGTGTGTGTGTGTGTGTGTGTGTGTGTGTGTGTGTGTGTGTGTGTGTGTGTGTGTGTGTGTGTGTGTGTGTGTGTGTGTGTGTGTGTGTGTGTGTGTGTGTGTGTGTGTGTCAGGATGTAAACAGAGCTATAGAATGCCCTAATGGTCCGATTTTAATTAAATTTGGTACATAGGTCCAAATCCACGATAATTCCAGGCGTTTTTTTTTTTTCATTTTTTTGAATTTTTGATTTTTAAGGGTATTTTACCCCCCAAAACCCTCAAAAATAATCAAAAATCAAAATTTCTCAAAAACGGCTCTAACGATTTTGATTAAAATTTTGTGGTTTATTAAGCTTAAAATGGTGAATAAAATGACACCACCCGCATCTCCGGGAAAACTCGCGTTCAAAAGTTATAGAGTAAAAAGTGTTTCAAAAATCAATTTTTTGGATTTTCAAAATAGCTGTTGTCTTGAAATAAATTTTACTTATCACCATTAAATCAAGCTCAAAAAACTAAACAATCCAGTATTTTAAATTATTGCTCTACGTCAAGTGGTTGCGGAGAAAATTCAATTTTTCGTTTAGCGGTAAACGTAGTACGTTGTTAAAAGTCACATACGCGCGTAGGGTCAAACGAGCGCTGCTCAGCCGGTAGCTATCCGACTGAGTCATCAAGACATTAATGTTTGAAGCTTTTAACGTCTTTTTTACATTGTTGGGAGAAAGTATGTGTCAGTTAACTGATACCGTTTATTTAATGTGTCATACTTTAGTTGTTTTTTCTGTGACTTTCACTGTTTCATATTTTGGATTTATTTATGGATACTAAAACAATATTCACATAAAAGCACTAATTATTTTTGTTTATTAACACGTCTACAAAAATATCTGTTTAATTTTAATCATGTAACTGAAGATTGACCAAATGAAATGATTTTTATTGTTTGTTTTTTACTTTCTCCCCCTATACCATAGTATATGGAGAAAGTATTGTTTTCGTCAAAATTTTCGAATTTGAGTTGTTGGTGGATTTATCCATTGTGGTGCCCCCTGAGTCCAAAAAAGTGGTTTTCGGAGTGATGTCTGTCTGTGTGTGTGTGTGTGTGTGTGTGTGTGTGTGTGTGTGTGTGTGTGTGTGTGTGTGTGTGTGTGTGTGTGTGTGTGTGTGTGTGTGTGTGTGTGTGTGTGTGTGTGTGTGTGTGTGTGTCTGTGTGTCTGTGTGTCTGGATGTAAACAGAGCTAGAGAATTCCCCAATGGTCCGATTTTGGTGAAATTTGGTATGTAGGTCCAAACCCACGATAATTCCAGGCGTTTTTTTCATTTTTTTTTGAATTTTTGATTTTTAAGGGTAGTTTACCCCCAAAAACCCTCAAAAAACGCGAAAAATCAAAATTTCTCAAAAACGGCTCTAACGATTTTGATTAAAATTTTGTGGTTTATTAGGATTAAAATGCTGATTAAAATGACACCACCCGCATCTCCGAGAAAATGCGCGTTCAAAAGTTATAAAATAAAAAGTGTTTAAAAAACCAATTTTTTGGATTTTCAAAATAGCTGTTATCTTGAAATAAATTTTACTTATCACCATTAAATCAAGCTCAAAAAACTAAATAATCCAATACTTTAAATTATTGCTCTACGTCAAGTGGTTGCGGAGAAAATTCAATTTTTCGTTTAGCGGTAAACGCAGTACGTTGTTTAAAGTCACAGACGCGCATATCGTCAAACTCGCGCTGCTCAGCTGGTAGCTATCCGACTGAGTCATCAAGACATTAATTTTTGAAGCTTTTAACACCTTTTTTTATATTCTTGGGAGAAAGTATGTGTCAGTTAACTGATACCGTTTATTTTATATATTTTTGTTGTGTTCTTTTTTTTGTTCTCAAACTCAGTTTCATATACTGTGGTTCTTAGTAGGCACACCAAATACTAAGAATTATTCATTTCATTGTTAGTATTATTAAATTTTCACTATCTTTATCTAATGTCAATGCTGCGGAGCAGCACGGATTCTCTAGTACTATTTGAAGTTACAAGACAAGCAATGCAGTACCAATGAAATGCGAGGGAAAATTAATTTGGTCATATCCACGGAGAATATGAAGTTCATCCCTTGGTAACCCTGGAACATATTCTGTGTATTCCAACGAGGTTAAACCAACCTCGTTGGTAGTTGGTGTATTCTTTCGGTAAAACCAAAATCCAGTCAAGTCAAAATAGTTTGTGCCGTGACCGTTATTTGTGTATGTGTAAAATTAGTCCTGATTATTAATCAGTCCCCTGAAAGGGATTATTTCTTGAGCAAGAAATAACAGCAAGTTTCCCATTGACAACCTAGTTTGATGTTAATATTATTTATTAGTTTGGCGATTTTATATTTTTATTGTTTTAGTTACTTTTGTAGAAATGCAAATAACCTTTTTCGCTGTAAGTGTGTACGGTATTTGAAACAGTTTGTTTCGATTGTATAGTTGGTCCGATAAAACTTTGTTTATAAAGCCTGTAGCTAGCAATTTTTAGTTTCAAAGTGGAAAACATAATAGTCCTACTTATAATATTACGTTAATTAATAATACAGTAATATTTGTATAGCTTCAAAATAAAATGGTCATCCAGTAGTGTCAAATTGTTGGTGCTGGCTCAGTTCAAGGTCACCTGAGGGATGACGTCATCGAGGTCAATGACCTCACCGATGACGTCATCGATGACGTCATCGATTGCGTCATCGATGACGTCATCACCAATGACGTCATTTCTATGACGTCACACCCATGACGTCACAGAAATGACGTGCTGATGACGTCATCACCCCTTACGTCATCAAAATGACGTCACCGACGCCACTGAGGTCAAGGTCACGCCGAAACTTAAAATTTTTTGGCACTTTTGCCGTTTCTCGCACTACGCTCCGAGTTTCAGTCAGAGTCCCCGTGACCTTGACCACTTGGAGCGAATTTTCGACGAGAAACGGCAAAAGTGCCAAGTTAAACTCGAGTTTCTGACATGACCCTGCCTAAATGGGCAATCGGTTATCCCTCAGGTGACCTTGAACCAGCACAACACCAACAATTTGATATTACTGTGACCTTGAAAACCTAACAACGGAGCGCCGACACCGATGCGCACCCCACGACAGCCACCGAGTGACTGACTGTCAGGCTCTGTGTACGCTAGGTATATTGGGGAAGTGGAGGGGGAAATCTCAAGGTCATCCAAATGGAGTTTTAAAAAAGTTGAAGAGTAGAAAGACTACTCTTGTGCTTCCTGGGCGACCTCATCAACCTCTAATGGATCTGTAAACCAATCCGATCTGTAGCGGCAGGAGTCCAGAAAACAGGTGCACCACCCATCAGGTTGTCCGTAGCATTTCCGACAATTGGTAAGATTGGAGAAGTGAAATTTAATACACCGCTGCGGACAACAAGTATAAAAGTATTTGGATTTGTAGATTTTGAAAGTTTGTAGTACCGGCGGTGGCAGCTGTTGGTTCTTGCATCTACACCTGCAACATCCGAAGCATTCACATTGTCGGCAGGCCAGCCCATCCACTTGCCACTTTGGTAAGAGGAAACACTTATCCTCACAGCAATAGGTTGTCCCCGTCTCTTCCTCCCAACGCTTCTTTGCACAATATGTGACGCCTTGTATCTCCAAACACCTATGCTCGCAACATGAGATGCGCTTACTTTCCATAGCTGATGTTGCTTTGACGAGGGAGCACGATGAAGTGATGCTGTGGTCAGTGGGAATGGGGTTTATATAAACTAAGGTGGGTGGAGGGGGAAAGGTCAAGGTCATCCAAATGGAGTTTTAAAAAAAGAAAAGAGTAGAAAGACTACTCTTGTGTATCTATAGCGATTTCATTGATAGTGAGTGCTTCTGTATGCCAAGTTGATCTGTACTGACAGGCTCCTAAATAATGTTTGCAAAAACCTGCAAAATGATTGTTGCACAATTTGCAGCCAGTTAGCTGTTTTAATGTGAATTCAATGCAACGTTCAGGGCAACAAGTGTACTTATGCCCTCTCATCTGGTACACATGGAATGTCTTCAACTCCGGTTTCGGCTTCTTCCAAGACTTGCACTTACACATGCATTGACCAAAAGCTTCACATTTTCTACACGCCAGGCCATCCGCAACATCAATGTCATTCGGCCATGAAAAACATTTCCGTCCGCAACAGTAGTTGAGTTGACTCTCCATGTTGCTGTGGTGAAGGTGCGCGATGAAATGATGCTGCAGTCATTGAGAGTGCACCTTAAATAAACTCAGTGGAGGGGGAAAGGTCAAGGCCATCCAAACGGAGTTTTAAAAAAGATAACTAGTCGTCCTCCTCCTCCTCATCCGTTGTACTTAGAGAGCTGTCAGACGAAGAGCCCCGTGCAGGTGCTCCCCAGATGAAAAACAAATCAATTTTAAAACGAAGACCAAGATCTTGCATCATCAATTCCTTTAATTTGTCACATACTAAGTCGACCTTGTGTAAGGTGTCAACAACAAGCTTCCAATTCGTTGGTTCAATATAACTTGTAGTAGAGTCTGCCTCGCTGATAACCACATCCTCCGGCCGTATTGGAGTGTAAAGATGTGTAAAGTTCTTTGGCTGAGGTTCAGGCTGGCTGGAAGTGGAAGGTTGAGTGTGGACCCCTGTCGCATCGAAATCCATAGTCATTCTACATTCAATGTTGGGGTTTTCGTTTAATACATACACCAATTTCTCATGCAACATATCCACTTCTGCCGAGTCTTGCAGATGAACATTCCAGGAAAATGGCCATTCTTCATCCGTAGTGGAGTCAACTCGAGAAAGAGTGCTGTCCGCCATGATAGCTAAGCAAGGAATGATGTGAGCTACAGACTGTGGTAACAGTATTGAAAAGTAGAGGGGGTAAACCAAAAGTACGTGGAGGGGGTATTTTCAAGGTCATTTAATTTGGGTTTTAAAAAAGGAAATAGTGGAGGGGGAATTCTCAAGGTCATCCAATTTAGGTTTAAAAAAAAAAAAGGAATGAAGCTTACTCCTCTTCAGCCTCGTTGTCCCCTGCATCTTCATCAGCCTCATCTTCATCGACGTCAGACTCGCCGTAAGGATAGATCGGGGACATGGGCGAATATTGTGGAGATTGTTGACCGTTGTTGTCGTCCCCTTGCATTCTAACTTGGGACCAATCATAATTTAAATTCATCTGTATTATGATCCCAGGGTTGTCCCGCAGTATTTCCTTCATACGTTCGCAAATTGACTCCAAATAGTGTACACTATCGATCGACAGTGTCCAACCCGTACTTGTACCGACATCAGTAGTGGAGTCAGCTTGGCTGATGGTGTTGTTGTCTGCCATGGTTGCTTGTCGGACAAGGAATGACGGTTGATGTGATGCTCATGCAGGAACATGGTGAAGTGGTGGGGGGTGTGGTGGAGTAGTGGGGGAATTTTCAAGGTCATCCAAACGGAGTTTTAAAAAAAAGGAAAACTTACAAAGTAACATTGAAACTTTCCAATTGATGGTGGCGAGCGTTTTCTTCTGCAACCTTGCCGACACATGTGACTATGCCGTACAGTATGAAAAGTACAACCATAATAAGGCCGAACAATAAAAGATAGCCGTTGACTATCATGATATTTTCTGAGTGGATCTGTTTTCTTCTTATCGCCCTCTCCTGCATCCTCTTCTCCAACTCGTGGACGAAGTCACAACATGCGTGAGGACATCTTTCATCTGTTGGTAGGTTTGCCATTGTTGATGTTGTCGGTGTGGCTGTTGAAGATGGAATGAGGTTTCCAATTGCGATGTGCCATGTACACCAATAGTCAAGTGGTGGGGGTAACAAAGCAGTGGAGGGGGAAGTTTCAAGGTCATCCAAATTGTGTTTTAAAAAAACCTATCTTGTTACTGAGCTTATATGTCAGTAACAAGATAGGTGTTTTTGCTCTTTTACTTCTTCAATATAATGAAAAAATATACATATTCTACAATGGTTAGGACAAGAAATACAACTGCTAGTCAGCTGAAGTAGTCCAAGTTGTCTGGCTCGGTCTTCATGGACGCTGGTGAGGAAGCCGTCGAGGAGTGTCCAGGCTCTTCCTTTGACTGCCGGGTGTTCCGTATATTGCAAGCGTAAACTTGCACATTTATACGGTAGCCTCGTGCCACCATCAGCTGCAACTCCTTGTATAAGTCGTTTAGCTCCTGCTGAGTCTTGATGCTCACCTCCTCGTAACTTGCGCAACTAACGTTCAGAGACATCTTGATGTTGCTAGGTTGGCTGCTGGAGTAGAAATGAAGCCGAGGCACAGCGCTTGGAGGTACATGAAAAAGTGGTGGGGGTAATAGTGGTGGGGGTATAGAAAATCCAATTAAACAGTTCTAAACTTTTTCCATCGATACAATGGAATGGAACAAATAGCGCAGGTGTCCTTGTAATTTTCAAATCGAAACAGTGGCGCTAGAAATCCGAATTGTTTTATACCACCATCCTGTACGAATCGCCGAAGGTCTCTGACGGCGGCCTCGCCACAAGGCCTACAAAACTTTTCCCCGTCGTGGAACTTATACCAGGAGTATTCCGAATACCCTGTATTTTCCCTCCTGTAGCGTTTGACATCTTCTTTTATTGTTAGTGGGATATTGTCTTGTAAACATGTTGGGAACAAGTCCTTGTGAGTTATAACTCGTTGTATGCAAAGCTCGTACAAGGTGCTCATCGTTTGCTAGTTGGCAACAGACTGACCGTTTTTCGCATCCAAGCAGGTTTGAATCCTAGTGCGGTAGTGGGGGTAATTGTGAAATGCAAAGGTCAAAGGTCAAGGTCACCCGCGAAGTTTAAAAAAAAAATGCAACATATCAATACGTGAAGTCTGTCACATATTGATATGTTGCATTTTTTGTTTTTTTTATTTTTTTTTATTTTTTTTTTTTGTCTTTTATGATTCGTTTATTTATAAAACATTACAACAACATATGTACAACATTAAAACTTAAATCTAACACTGCTGCTTGTCAGCGATGTGGATGGTCAACTCTGTAGAATTGCTACCCGTGCAGCCGTGGGACACCAGGTATAGACACCCGGGTTGAATAGAGCGAAGATCCTCGTTTTGTAGAAGATGGACGAATCTCTTGGGCAGGTACACCTGGAACTTTGGTTCATCCCCCGGAGGAAACGGTGCCTCGCTGAGACTGCAGCAGATGGCCTCCCCAACTGTAGTCTCCATCTTCTTCATAGCATGGATTATGTAGTGCTTCTCGTCTTTTAGTTCCGAGCACTTCTTTACAGGTAATATTGTTGACTTGGAGTGAGCATTGAACTGCTCGACCAAAGTCTGAAGGAACTGGTGAGATGCCATGGTCAGGTTACAGATCGTCTTCTTGCTCGGAGATGTTGTCGTCTCGGAATCTCGAGTAATACTCATGCCAGGTCCCTGTCTGCTCCCCACTTATATACTCTCCGTTACCCCCACCACTCCCCAATTCCCCACTTTGAAGGTAAGAGGCGAGTTTATAGGCATTTTTCAAAGCGCAATGTCTATCTTTATCATGTTCTGGGCTTTTTGTACAAATACATATGGTTTCCAGCATGTATTGATAATTCTTATCCAATTCCACATCATTAACCGGAACATGAGTAAATCCTTCGATCCATCTTTTCTTTTCCAGCCCCTTTGTGTAAATATTGGTAAACTTGTCTGAAAAGTGATGCATAATGTGATACAAGTCCGTGTAACTTGTAAAACCATCATACCAATCGATATGATGGAAGTGTTTTGAAATCCATCTGTTGGTAGTAGCGGCTTTACTAGTTAAAGACGAATAAGAACATGGTGGTTTAAATAAAAACGAATAAGGAACACTTGTATTCATGTCCAAAAACACAAGTTCTTTTATAATGAATCTATCATCATTACCACGAAACGCTTGAAACTCAATAATACCAGGCTTGGACTTTACTTGTTGTTCTTCTCCCTTGTCCATTTTGAAGGTCACACGTCTGCTCATTACGAAGTCAGGAGGTCAACTGATTTCCACACCACGGTAGGTACTACTTTTATACCAGGCCGTACAGTTGTTGGCGCGTTGGTGTATATTTAACGTGGGCACCGTCCCCAATAGGCCTAACCCCACAAAATGTTGGTTATTGTTTTAAAAACTAACCATTGTCATTTAAGTTTCCATCTTTATATTTTCCTTATTTTCATTTTCATCACTAACACTTGATTCTTCTCCTCCATCTTCCTCTTCTTCCTGTTTTACTGATTTCTTATGTAGTTGAGCGTACTTTTCCAATTGTCTCCACATCTGTACTTCATGAGGAACTCTATTAAATATAGAAGTATCCACAGGTCCGTATAATATAGGTGCGTCCGGTTGTTTGTCCAATGTGTCTTCCAGATAATCTTTAATAATCGAACTTGAAAACACCAGTTGTCTCAAGTATCTTGTTATAGGTTCAGTAGCACAAGTTAAAATGAAAAACTCCTCTCGATTAAGTTGAATTTTGTTATCATGTCTTGTTGTGTCTCTAAACCGTAGCTGATGATCACCACGTTGTTTAATGATATCAATTTCCACATTTGAATCCAAAAGTCCTACTCTTGTCTTTCTTCCAAACATGTTACTACTTAAATAGCATTCTAGTAGATGCAAATGTTTCATAAACGATTCCCAAGCACTGTCCGTAAACAAAATCATTTTGGGTCCATGAGTTAAAATTACAGTAGGGGAATAATCTGTAGATTTCATAACACCGATTAAAACACTTTTATCCAAACTGGAAGAGATTGGGTAAAATATTCGCAAAAATACCTCACTCAATATGTTTGGAGAAATATTATCTTCAATATCCCTTTTTCTCTTTTGTATAGTCTTTCTTCTTTTACCTTTTTCTTCAACATTATTACTGGCGTGAAGTTGTCCGCAAACGTTTTGTTCACCTCCTTCCTGGTGACCTTGAGGATCTAAAAACTCAGATATCTCCTTCTCAATATCTACCACATTTTCAGGTGTACCACTAGGAGAAGCCATATTGAATACGATGCTACCCATACAACAGTAGGCAACAAACTGATGAGGAGCGGTCTGTACGCTCTGCTTTTATACTCGCGGAATGAAACAAAACCGGTTCTTACAATACATTTTTAACAATTCCAGTTAAAGGTGTGTATGTTACGATTTTATCATGTAGAATTAAACAGTATGCAGTTGTATTAGCCGGTATAGCATCGTTGAATTCCATTTCTATTTTTATATCCACACTTGAAGACTTTACTGATTCATTTTGTTTAGAACAATCGATTACAACTATTGGGTAGGCATCGAAATATTTGTCAGGTGGTAATAAAGGTGTATTTGTTTTACCGTAATATGAACTTTGGAATCTCGCGTACATATCGTACAATATACTGTATTTCTTCTTAGTGAATGACACATTTAAATTGTCGTATGGAAAGAATTGTGAATTTAAATAAACTTTAATATTTTTCAAGTCACAATGATCAAATTGTCCTGCATGTTTAGTAATGGCGTCTCTTCTACCTGTTTGTAAACCAAATATAATATACCTGGCTCGTTCTACATAATTCGATGTTTTAACAGTCCAAGTGTGTCGATCCGTAGTAGGTAAACTGGGATGCTCATGAAATTCCCAACTTCTAAATGGAATAACAATATCACGATCGGCTTTTAATTTTCTTAAAAGTAGCATTCTATGCTCGTCAGCCAATTTAACATGTGGAACTCTCCATACAATTTTGTCTAATTTTAATTTCCATTCTAAAGTCGCATCTGTAGTAGCATCTGCAGCTTTAATAATGTCTTTATCGTTAGAAGATCTCAACAAAACTAATTCTTGTTTAACGTTTAATATTATTTTCCTATAATCTTCAGCAAAACCAAGCAGCAAACGTAATGGAATATGAAAATCAAAATATCCATTTGGATTTGGAGTGATCGTGTCAATCGTAGGTAATACCCATCCGGCAGGTTTAAGTAAATTGGTTTCATTGGGTGTTATAGATGTTAATCCTTTTAAAGTTGTCGTAATACCTACTTTTTTAGTGGAATCAACTGTTACACCTGATATTTCATATCTAATTTCATCAAATAGGAAAGCCATAGGATTATTTATAAATGGAACTGTTGTACCAACAGTAGTACCGTCCTTTTTAGTAACTTGTCCTTCAATATACAAGTAACTTTCACATGGTAGTGTGTAAATGTCTTGATTTTGTATGGGAATACGAATTTCATCATTATTGTTTAATTTCGATGAAGTGTAAGGGTTGTGGGTGTGATATTCTTTTTCCCATAGGGTTTCGTCGAATGTTGGACCCTGCGCTATATCCAGTATATCCATACTCGGTTAATTTTAATCCAATTCCCTCTAAGAAACGAATGTTCTCGCGTGTTAACTCCTCCACAGCTGAAGAGCTACTAATGCGGTTTCCCGTAGGTTGTTCGCTTTTAAATGTTAAACCCATGGTTTTGTATTAAAGTGTCGATTTTAAATGTAATCTAATCGTAATAGGCTCTTCTCTGAAGTCTACCAAGTTACCGTCTTGATCCAATACGCTCAACACGATGTCTGAAATGAAAGTGGTGTTCAACGGTAGATATACCAGGTTTTGTGGCTTTTCAACAATTTTAAATCCAGGTGGTACACTTGGGTAAAAAGTATGTATGATGTGGGTGTTAGCCCCATCCCTGTAAGCACCTTGTATAATGTTACAAGTTATGTCTATACTATTGACTTTTAATATTGTTACTGTTTTCTTACCGGAATGTGTTACATCTGGTTCTAAAACAGGCTGATCGTTGGAAAATCCTAATAAATCACCAATTGAGTTTGGTTGAGTGAAATCTATATAATATTTGGAAGTAATTTCAGCTTTCATCGTATTATTATTACCTTTTAATGTTATATTGTCTTTTCCCATTTTAGTTTGCAAAAATTCATTTATATGATCAATTTCATAAGAACCTGTGGGTAACCTGCACTCTTGTAAGTCTGTAAATTTTCCACTGGCATCCTTTCCCTTATAATAATGCAATACGTTATTTTTACCTTCCGTAACATTGGGGATAGAGTTGTAAGTTGTAAAATCCAATAGTGCCGCCTCCCAAAACCTTCCTTTTTGCAAGCGTAACGCTGGAAAAAGGATACTTCGTAAAGTGGACGATTTTCCTGTTAATGATACCGTATAGGAAGACATCTCAATAGTGACTGATACTTTTAGCTAGAAATTCCAAACATAAATGGCCGCATATTGAAGTATTATCAGGTTGTTCTCTTTTATAGTTATAATATATGTTTTTAGCAGATTTAAAGTAATTTTGAAGTTCTTTTGGTGGTGGCAAATTACCGAAACTATCAAAATAATATACATTGTTATTTAGTTTCTTATAACAAACCCAATGGGTGCCAGGCCCTTCAGTATTATCCAAATTTACAATTCCAGTCTCATTTTGCCACATTTTCTTTGGTAAACTGTCTTTCATAAACACACCGCGGAAAAATGGTATTTTTAAACAGGAAATATATTTAAATAATTCAATATTGGTTAATGCTTTATGTGGTATGACCAATTGATTTCTTTCATTTAATATGCACGATAAGGTCTTAGGTAAAGACCTGCCCCGTTTTTTACCATTGACCACACGGTGGGCTTCTTCCTGCCTTTTCTTGTAGATCGTCGTCTTCTTTTTATATTTCCTCCATGTTTTCTTGTGGTTGACCTCCTTTTTACTCTCCTTCTCCTCCTTCTTCCACCTCCTACTGCTGTTTTAGCCTTCATACCTGCTGTTACTGCTAAAGCTGCTGCTTTTTCTGCTATGCTAGCGTCACTTGATTTTACTCGTTGCCAAGCTATGTCCGCAAGCTTTTTGTCAGCTATTGATCTATTTTTTGAATCGGCAAACGTGGAATATGCGATATCGTGTTCTTTACAAGCCTGATCTAACTTATTTATGCCAGGATCGCCTCTTTCCAGTCGTTTTTTCAATTTAGTTCCTGGTCCGCAATACTGATAACCTCCCGGTATATGAAATTCGTATGGTAATGCGTCTATTGCTCTATTTACTATGGATCCTACTGGAATTCGTTTTAAAGCTTTACTTAACAGAGAAACCGCTGTGGACGTGATCCCACCTCCTCTCCTTACAGTGTCTCTATATGGACTGATGTACTGGAACGTCATTATTGTCCTTTTATAATCGCAATGTACAACTTATGTGTTACCTCTATGACAAGTTGGACATAAATGAAGTCGTTTATTGTGTTCTTTTATTAAATATCAAAATCACCCCAATCCGATGATCTAAACTTTTTTGTATGAGGGTTGATAAAATAGTTTTGAACAATTTCCCGTTTAATCCAAGTACCTCTCTCAGATTCCAACAAAGGAGTACGACCTGAACGAATACCAATAAGATTGTATACATCAAATAATGCATTTCCTAAAACTTTTACAAGAAAATTAACAGTGACAGCATTATCCACATGTTCAGGGTCTTTAAGGTCTGTTATACGTTTATTATTACAAGTATACACTTTGCTATCCATTTGTGATAATGTGATAGCCTGTCCTACAGTTGCAGCATCATTTGCTTCTCTTCCTTGCGCCATGTTTGTTAATTTTTTATTACTACATATAAAAAACGCATAGTAATTATTTGGATCTAGATGTACTGTTTGTCCTAAGGCAGCCGCGTCTCTATCTGCATGACCCCATGACACATTTGATAACCTTCCATGCCTGCAATCCCAATAAGCGTTTTTGTATGTCAATAAACGAAATTTTTCATTACCTTGAATAAAGTCATCCCCTTGCTTTGATAATACTTCATCTCGTTTTGCAAATCCAGTTGTTTCTTGTTTTAAAGTCTCTTTCATTTGACCAACTGTTGCACCATCAGATGGTGCTGAACCATCTTTTACATTCGCCAAACAATTGCCAAGACAATCGATAACTCCCACATCACGTATGACACAATGATCTTTTATATATTTGAGATTTACAGCATCATTTTCATTTTTTGGATAACCTATATCGTTAATAACAAATTTATAAAAAGAAAATCCATCTTTTGTCTTTTCAGGTATCAAAGAATGTAAATAGCGTCTATTTACGCTGTCTTTTGCATCTTTAGGGTCATCTACGTTGGATATACGTTTATTGTTGGCACTATACGTTTTCCCATTGAATTTTAACGTATTTTTTAATTCAGATGACAAATAACCTTTGTTTATCGCATCACCGTTTTGATTTGGTTTACCAACGTTGATAATTCTATGATCTTCTGCGTCATATGTGTTATTTTGTAGTTTTAATGTTGGCGATATCTTTTCCTTTAATATTTTTAGATTTATTGCATCGTTTTCATCCGTAGGATCTTTTATGTTTTTTAACCTTTTATTACTCATATCATAATCTCCATCAGGTGTTTGTGGTAAACCAGCACTTCTTTTTAAACTATTGGCATAATATAACCCATCCGAGGAGTAACGTCCGAACTTGTCGACACTCATGGTGCAACTGAATAGTATTCTAGGGAGTAACGCATTTTTATGAGATTACCCCACGGTTTCGGAGTTCATCCACTAAAGCCACCCATTCGTTTTCCAATCCAGTATGACCCGCTTCTTTAGCTTCATGTATTAGTTTCATTCTATCCACCAATTTATTGATATTATTGTAATAAATCACATTTGTGTTATATAGTTTCTTCATTAAACCTGTACCCGTAACGGACTTACTTCTTTTTCTTCGTTCCTGAGCACTTACATCCAAAGTGGATGCCATAAATCTTCGTTTTACAGGTTTTCTTTGTGTTAACGGCATTGTTTGTCTTCTAGTTGGTATTAACTTGGATACAAATTCTTTATATTTTAAAGACTTAGATCTAAAAGGAGGCTGGTCAGGTAAATACTTTCTCCTATACGCATTTGTCTGTTCCAAAATATTTTTATATGCTTCCATGTCTTTTTCTTTCACTACCGATACTGAAGGCTTATTTTCAAATAATAATTCAAATAATCCTTTTGTGCCCTTATATCTTTGATCACCAATGACAATATTATCATGTTCGTCAACGTTTAACGGGCTATTACCTATCATTAAACCGTCTTCTGTTAATCTCGCTCCATAACTATGGTAATTCTTATTAGGAATTGTTCCAAGTAACATTTTTACCATGTATTTCCTTCCTAAAGGTCCTTTGTTATGAATGTTTTCACCCAACAAGCTTATGTTTGACGGACCTTCCCTTGTCTCTTCTTCTTTTTCCTCTTCACTAGCAGTTGATACAACTTCATGTCCTCTTTTGGCTTTTACTTTATATAATTCTTTTATTCCACTATAGTCCGGTGATTCTAGCTCTCTTTCGGGTTCTCCACCGGTAAAACCACTATACGTAGAGGATTCCAGGTCTTCATCACTAAACTCTTCTGATTTTACATTTTCTCTTTCAAACTTCGTAATAGGTGCAATCGCATCTCCTTCCAATACAGGTTTAGCAAATTTTTTGTTTAATTGTTTCAAGGGTTCAGTAATAGGTTTAAAAGTAGATTCAAGGAATTTCTCCCTCTCGCTAATACCTAGTTTCAATGCTCTGTTTTTAGCCCGAATAGAATCACTAAGTGATTTTATTTCTTTTACTAATTTTTCTTGGTTAACCATGTTTGTAGCAAGACGTGTTGTACAACAATGAATGTGCTATACCGCGTTTAATGTATTAATATAAATTTATCAAATCCTATCCTGTATCGACCATTGTTTAGCGGTTGTTCCTTCATAATTGTTAGGAACCCATACTTTTCAGCCCAAGCCTTTCCGCACAACTCTTTAAATCGTTCAAATGTCATATCCGCATTTACATGATCAAAATATATATGTTTCAGGTTGGTTTCGTCCTGTTTAAATACAATTAACATGTTTGCATTGTCTCTAATGAGTTGTTTAGGTATTTTGCTGTAAGTTTGGCCAATATAAATGCTATCTATGTTGTTATGTCGACCCATAGCGAAGTAATTCCTTATTGTGTTTTGGTTTTCACAAGATACATCGTCGAATATAAACACGGAGAATGGTTTAGCTTCTTGTGGCTGCATGACACTCTCGCTTGCATTAAACTTTAAATATTTAACTTCAGGCACATTAGTCAGTATCTTTTCCAATAATTGATACTTTGGTTGTTGTAATGATTTTGAAAATACATATATATTGTTAAATCGTAATCCTTTAGGGTTTGTAATCAAATTGAATACTACATTAGTTTTTCCACAGTTGGAAGGTCCGGTAACCAGACAACGAACGGTGTTTGGTAACAAATTGCCATGTTTCCCACTATTGAATTCTGAATTATCCACTGTGAGTTCATCTATATTATTAATAGTAAAACTCTCTTTTTGTGGTACTATCTCCATCCTTTGTAATGGTTCAACCTAAAATGATTCTCTATCGTTATATCAAATCCTTTTTAGGTATCCAAGAATCTTCCGTCTTATTAAATCCTAACCATCGTACTTTGACCTTATCTTTTTTCCGTTGCAACACCTTTTCAACTAAATATACATCGCCTACTGTTGATTTTAACATTTCATGTCCATAAAACCCTCCTTCAAGCAATTGTCCTTTATTATCTTTTAAAATATATGTCTCAGGTACTGTAGGTTGTACTTTGAATACAGTAAAAACCTCATTGGTCCAATTTGGCAGGTATTTTTTACTGAATACACCTTTATATTTACTTATTCGCACTTTATCACCCACATTAAATTTTTTAGGCTTTAGTTTTTCAACTTTTGGTTTAGTATTCGTTTTTATACGTTTTAATACAAGGTTTTCATTTTTACTAGTTACTTGGTTTGGTTTCATCCCGATAGTCCTATGAAATTTGTTATTGTAATCGTTTATAAGTTTTGGTAACATATCAATCCATATGTGCGATCCTCTGTTGGAAAACATTTTATACATTGCACTTTTTAAAGTTCTGTTGAATCTTTCGATTATTGAAGCTTTTACCTCTGAATTGGTTGAGTAATGGTTTATATTGTGTTTTTTCATTAAATTTGCAAATTCCTTATTAAAATATTCTTTTCCATCATCTGTTTGTAAATGTTTAATAGTATGTTTGTCTCTTTGTATAGCTGTTTCCATTGCTTTTGTAACACTTTTGCCACTTTTATCTTTTAGTGGTAAAGCATCTGCCATTTTTGAAAAACAGTTAATAACAGTCAATATGTATTTATATCCTTTATTTTGTTTGCTATAAGGAATCATTTCGATTAAATCCGCTTGATATAAATCATTAATTCCTTTTATCACCGTATTTCTTCGTGGAAACTTTCTTCTTGCAGGTTTATGAAGTTCGTTGACAATTTGTTGCTTCAAGTCCTTCATATTGCAGGTTTCAATGTTTGTTGTATCACATGTATAATCACAATGAATGTTGTTTTAAATATTCACATCATTTATATGGGTCAAGGTCATCCAAACTTGTGTAAAAAAATGGGGAACACGGCGTTGGACTTGCCGTGTTCCCCATTTTTTTACGGAAGGAGAAAGGAATAAGGTCGTAGTTGTAGAAAGGACGAAGAATAGGTTACTAGTTGATAGGGTTTAGAGAGTAGTGGCCAAAAGGAAGAGTGTGGATTTTGTCGGCCATAATGTATCTTTTATCATCCCGAGCTGACAACGCTTTTTTAATTTCGGTGACACTGTAGACTTGATGCTTGAAGCTTCGGATATTGTTGAATGTTGCTGATATCGTAGTATCTTCAAACAAACAAGTCTTGTAGTGGTCAAATGTCACGTGTTTTTTCAAATAAGATGTCTTCACTCCTTTTGCTTTCTTCACTGTCGGTGTGTTGTTCTCGTGGTACATCTTAAATGAATACAATTTCGCCATCAGCGCCACTATTTCTTCTAAAGGCATTCCATTTGCTTCATCTTTGAATTTTCCAATTACTTTTTTATATTTTTCATTAAAATTTGGATGGTTTTTCGGATAGTCAGAAAAATCAAAATCTTCTTTGTATGGAAAAGTCCTTAGGTCTTCATACATGTCCAAAGTCTTTATCCAGTAGATAAACGCGTCCGTATCCATGTATGCGACTCCAATGTTTTCCCTTCCGTAATGTTTAACCATTTTGTTATAATGGAAATCATACATCAGGGTTTTACTTATATCCAAAATCGACATACCTATGTATAACGGACGGTCCATGACTATTGTTGTTTTCTTCATACTGACAGCGACTAGATTTTCGTTTATAATCATGGATGTTCCGAAATTTGGTTTTTGCACTAATTTTTCCAATTTCCTAGGATCACTCACTAATTTTACATTTTTGTGTTTTCTTTTGTTCTCCAAGGTCTTCCCAAAGATGGCATTGTTCATTAATTTATAGAAGTCCTTTTCAAATGCTGTTGTCGCTGCAGCTCTTCTTGCAGTGTTGGAATCAATATATGGTTTCAACCAACAAGACTGGGTGAATTCAATTGCTCTATGAATTCTCACTATACGTAGACCCAATTCAAGAGCCTGTTGAACTACCCAGTAGTGAGCCACATAGCGATCCTTATTCTCCAAGGTCATCATCAATTTTGGCCATCTTCCTGTCGGTGAAACTTCAGTCTTGGCTAGGAGAGGCAAGTCGTAGTGATGGTCATGAAGGTGCTCCGGGTATTCAAAATCACAGTCCAAAATATAGCCTTTTGGACCATCCTTTGGAATCTGTAAGATGTCTCCGATGGTGGCCGGGTCGATCCACTTGAAGTCAGCGTAGGGAAGCGGATTTGACATTGCCCAACCATAAAGGTTGTTTGCATCAAAATAGCCAAGGTAGACCGATGGTTGTTGCTCGTCGAAGCCGGGGATGTACTTGTTGTTGGCTTTGACATGACGTGTTACAGCTTGTGTCAAACCGCCCCGTACACCAGATTCCATCATGAGCACCATATCAATATCCGTTAGAAGTTCCAGTCGACAGTTGGTTGACTTTAGCATAGCTTGCCATGCTAATCCTGGAGATGTGTACGAGTGTAGAGGGTCCAGTCCATAGGCGGAGAAGCAGGTGTTTCTGAATTCTTCCATCACATCGCACAGCAGAGTTACGTCCAATTTTATATAAAAGTCAGAATATTCCCCTAAGGTTTGAATGTTTAGTTGGTTCCAAACATTACATGCATGATTGTAGTCTTCAACGGAGATTTCACTTTCGTTTAATTTGCTGTTGAAGGCTTCAATCGGCGGTAGACTGGTTTCTTCAAATTTTTCTGTAGAAGTTATGTAATCGTAGGGGAACACTCCTTTCCGTAATACTAGGTCTAATTTATCTTCAGGTACAATTTTTCTGGTTTCTTTTAGGTCTTCTCTTCTTAGGTTCTCTGACAATTTGGCTAAACTAGATGCCATAAATCTGTAAGAGTCTACGAAGCGAAGTTTAATTTTACCTACTGTTTTTGAAAAGCTGATGTACTTTTCCAATGTTGTAGCAAGAACATCAATTTTACCATCATCTCTTCCTAACTCCGGGATAATAAAGTGGGAGTCGTAGCCGCTAAGATTGTGTAAAACGACAGGAATAAAGTTTGGCAGTTTGTAATTTATATTGCATGAATTACAAGCAGCTCCTCTGTATAACCCTGTCAGGTGATCGTGATCTCTTACTTTTGGATTTTCTTCACTGAACATCTTCTTGCATAAATAGCATCTTGTCGCTAAGTTGTATTCTTCTTGTTGATTTTGGTTTAAAGGTTCCATAGGTACAATATTACCGAACAAGCGTTGAACCTTTCCAGCAATATCGTACAGTTGGTCTACAAAATACTTAGCGGCTTCTTCACCACGGTAGAGTATTGGAGTGGATGTTAAACCATAGTCTTGCAATTGGTTTTCAGACAAGGTTGATTTAACTAGTAAACAAAAACTGTTGGGCTGATGCAACTGATATTTTGTTCTTCTAGTCACTTCGCCGTCCGGCAGCTCCTGTGGTACTAACGTTGATTCAAAATCTGCATAGACCACTATTGGAATTCGGTATTGGTGAACTGTCTTGTTAAATTGTATTGAAGCTCGGGTAGGCGGTGGAAGACTTATCTTTACTTCATAGTTCTCGTTGCAAAGTCTTTTATGTTCCAATAACCAGTCCAATCCTCCACGTCTTGAATCTTTCCAAGAAAAGCAGAAACATCTCTTGCAAACTGTAATCCTATTTACTCTTTTGGTCAATTGTTTTACAACTAACGCTTCAAAGTCTTTTATCCATACATAATGGGAAATTTCACCCTTGGTTATCAATAGCAAATCCGTATGGTTTCTTTGCTCAACCTTTACTACCCGCAAAGGATAAACGTTGTTGGAATCATCCAGACCAAAAACATTGACTGAAACGCCAGGATTTTTCTTTTCAAATTTGTCAATATCTTTTAAAGTAACTGGGTAAGTAAGACCTTGAAAGTTGTAGCGGTGTTCATTTTCGAAGTATTCTCTACCAACTCTACAAGGATTGTTTTTAACATACTTGGTTAACATTGCATACTTGAAACATTCATTACCCTCATTTTGAACATTTCTACACGAGTTAGTGTTTTGGATTTTCTTTGGTAGAGGGATAAAACTACTACCTCTTAAACCATATCCATGTTTATGAACCCTAACATCCATACCTTCGATTGATGACAAAGTCCATCCAGATCCTCTTCCTTCATGTTCTTGGAGTTTGGTTATAAGTTCCTCCAAGCATTCTTCAATAATATCATCAATGTCGGAGGTGAAGGTAAGGGTTCGGTTTTTGGTAATGAATGCTCTCAATGCTGTTTCACCATCAGTATTGTTAAACATAGCCTCTAACACCATTCCAAATTTAATAAAATTTAGCCTTTGTAATTCTTCCCTCAACGTTTGACCAACAAGTTCCTTAGCCTGGGTTATGAATGTTTCCAATTCCAATTGAACGTTATTAATTTTGAAATGTGTTACAACTCGTCCTGGCAAGGCTGTGGTGCGCAGTTGTCTTACATCTTCCAGTTCTTCATCTTCCATATCCTCTTCTTCGGTGTCCTCTTCTTCGGTGTCCTCTTCTTCAATAGGTCTTGTAGCAGTAGATGGTCCAGCACCAGCAAATTGGATCACACTAGGTCTTCTTTTTTGCATTTGCTGTAGATAGCTGTCCCAGTAGTCCGTCTGCTTCTGGTGCTCTTCCAAAAACCGGTCAATTGAGTCTAAGTCTATTTCATCCATGGTAATATCTTCTTTTCTATCTTCGTCTTCATGTAATTCTCTGTGTATGGTGAAAAGATCTTCGTCTTGAAAGATTTCCCCACAAATGTCGCAAAGAGCCATTTCAAACAGTTTGGCTTTGAATGCACACTCTGTGAATGTCCACGCAATAATGAGCAGCGCACTCCGCCGGGACCCTTTATATCCGAGGCAGATAGGTGGGGAAAGTGACGTCATATGGAAACAGGTTATCACTCATGTGCTAAATTTAGCCTTTACACAACCGTTTGTAATACATTTATCAGTAGGCTTGATAAATTGATGATATTTGGTCTAGATTCAATAATTTGTACAAGTTTTTTCAAAGATGTCTGTTTGAGCAAGTTTATGTAGGTCAAGGTCATTTGGAATTATTATTTTGAGCGGGGGATAGAGCACTAAGCAGCATCATTTACTACAAAGTGCTCTATCCCCCGCTCACATTCTTTTTTTAACTTTTTGTTTAAACTTTTTACAAGGGTGAAACATCACCATCAGAGTCGGAATCATCCTCATCACGGAATAGGCAGCGATGACAATACATAATTCTTCTGGCAACTAACATCCTATCCATTGGACGATGTGGAGTGTCTTGTTCTTGTTCTTCTTCTTCTTCGATTTCCAATTGGAATTCCATTTCCGACTCAGATGACGACTCTAATGTTTCGTAGGCATGCAAGTCCACCTCATTGTCCGTTGAACCAGCTTCGTCAGAGTCCGTTTCAATATCCATTATCTCTTCCTCCTCCTCTTCTTGATCAACCGCAGGTAGTTGGTCCTCTACTTCTATAATTTCTAGAGGTATTACCTCCAGAATAGAGACAATTCTGTTGCGATGGAACACGGTGTTGTCAAGTGGAGCCATGGTATGGAAGTGTTGTATCCATCCAATTTGCTTACCCTTTTTATACCCCCACCAACTATACAATTTATGTGGGTCAAGGTCACGTAAAGATACCCTTTGAGCGGGGGATAGACCACTAAGCAGCATGCTAGTCCATTGCCGCAAAGTGATCTATCCCCCGCTCTATTCCGCAGACCACACTCAAGTCCAAGTCCACATCCAAGTCCGCATCCATATGTTACACTTTATTATTACTGCCACCAAGTAATTGTCACTCGCACATTTACTTGGTTTTGATAAAGGTACTGCACAAACTCCATATTGGTTGTTTGTTCGTTATACAAATGCATCATGAAATATGCAATCTTATCGATTGCGGCATTGTCCAACGGTTCGCAATTCACAAGTTCCAATGTGCCCTGGCTGGTCTTCTCCTCTATAAGTTCCACCACTTCGTTGATGTCTTCTTCCAAGAGGATGAACTCAACACTGAAGCTCTCCATTGTTGTTGATAGTGTCTAGACAAATGCTTGACTAAATGCTTTATTCATCAGTCCTACATATATACCAATTTCCCCCTCCTATTACCCATTCCCCCTCTACCTTTATATGGGTCAAGGCCATCCAATAATACCCTTTGAGCGGGGGATAGACCACTAAGCAGCATGCTAGTCCATTGCCGCAAAGTGATCTATCCCCCGCTCTGTATTCCACACAAGTCCTAGTCTTTACACACACACATAAGCCCCCAGTCTTTTACACTTACTCATATACTCTGTCCTCCCTGCCAATTAAGAGTTCCCCATGTTTGCCACTATTTTCAATTAACCTTTCCAAGTCCCAAAACACAATGTCCAAATTAACCAAGTTCGCTCGTCCAATTTGAAACACACTATTCCCCCCAAAGTCACTTGCTCTCACTTGTTGTCCTGTATACTGCTTCTTCAACAACCATTCTTTTAACATTATCATACACCTTCTTCAACATCCCTTTACAGTTTAAATAGTTTATGGTTACATACTCCCACTCCTTACCAATGATCAGTGATCCACTCATTTTCTAGCGTTCCACTGGAAGGTTCAAAGCAGAATGAAGTCGGGATGTACAGACCCCCCTCTTTTATACCAGTTAACCGGTTGTCCTTGCTGTAAAGTGGGTCAAGGTCATCCAATGCTACCCTTTGAGCGGGGGATAGACCACTAAGCAGCATGCTAGTCCATTGCCGCAAAGTAGTCTATCCCCCGCTCTGTATTCTACACACGCACACACACACACATGTCCCTGTCCAAGTCTTTCATTACATACCCAATATATATTCAGTTCCTTCATCATCACTATCACTCATCACTGCTTCCACAAACTCCACAGGATTAAAGTTAAATTGTTTCAATTGTTCTTTTAAGTTTTCAATTTGTTGGTCCTTTACTTCTAAAACACTGTGAAGGTGTGATATGTAGTCCGCTGCCTCGTTGATGCTTGCTACTCTCGGATCGCCTAACTTCAAGCTGGGAACTACACCCTGCAGCCTGTAGTACGCCATACGCCTTTCTTGCTCCTGCCGTTGACCAGGACTGAGCAAGCCTTGCCCGTCTTGGCTCACCTCCAGCAAGGTCCGTAGCATTGGAGCTTTGCAGGCGTTTGCCCGGGCAACAGTTATGCTGTGGAATGGTCGAGCAGGTCCACGAGTAGCAGGCAGGACGTTGGCAGCACGCCTTCTTGAAGAAATCCCACCTTTGTAATTGTACCGTGACATGTTTACACGGAGTACAGAAACAGACTGAAGCAAATGAACGGCTCATACAAGCTTAGTAAGAGCATTAGAGTGGGGGGTATCACGTGATACACGACATTAGTTGTAAGGTTAGCACTTTACTTTAAACAGTAATTTATATGGGTCAAGGTCATTCAAACTTTGAAAAATTTTTACCTCCAAACACTTGTAGCAAGCTACAAGTGTTTGGAGGTAAGTTTTTATTTGTTAAAGATTTTTGTAACTTAGTCTTCACCCTCAAGGACACGGTTTGAGATTGTCCCAGTGACTTTACATCACCGCCAGGTTAAAGTATTATACAAGTCAAGTGTTTTTTTTTTTTTTTACCTGACTTGTATAATACCCCTCTCCCTTACTTTAAGAGGGTTAAGACTAAATTTGGAAAAATAATTTGGAAAAAGACTTTTAAATATTGTCCAACACAACCTAACAATTTTGAATTTTTTTTTTAGTGGGCCCATGTCCTAGTCCATTTCCCACACGGTTTGGCATCCTTCCCTTCGTATTAGATAGGCTTTAGGGATGAAAAATTCTCTTTGTACCATCCGAGGTGGTACTTGCATTGTACAAAGGTGGCCTTCACCTTTTACAACAATTTCTACTTTTTTATTACCTGCTCCATAGGTCTGACCAATAAAATAATATTTTTCATCAACCTTTAGCCTTCTAATATCCCGCGGTTGCGGGCCGTGGGGATGTCTGAACTTGAACGTTTTAGGCTTAATATAAAGAGTGTAGGGTTTGAATTGCCGAAATTTGACTGTACTTTTAAGGTGTCGTTGGCAGCGATCTCCTTCTGCACAGGCAAGATTCTGGCAACACAAAACCCCAAACTTACTTGACATCCAAGCGTAATCGCATTTCTTACCCTTGCCAGCAAGGGCTTTAACACGCTTACGTTTTTTTGTTGGACTCTTTAGTGGAGTGTCTTGGAGCTTCTCCGAATTAGGCTGGCTAGAAGGAATGGGGGTGGAAGGGGGTAAAAGGGGCAAAGATTGGTCAAGAGGAATGGAGCAAACAATTTTGGGTGGGGTAGGGGAACGTGTTAGGTCTATGGTGGGAAGTTCGGGGGAAAGGATGGATTTTTGAGGCGATTTGGATGGCAGGTCAATAGTGGGAAGTTCAGGGGAAAAGATGGATTTACGGGGTGGTTTGGTTGGTGTGGACGGCATGGGGGATATGGGTAAGGGACATTGGGATTTGGTATAGGATAAAATTTTCCGGGTTCTGCTGTAGGGAGTGATCCTCGACCTGGACGTCTCTTCAAAAACCGCAGACTCCGATCCTGAGTCCGATAGCAGAGAGAGTGCTGGAGAGGCTACCGGGACTCGACCTGACGACTTGACGATGAGTTCTCCTGATGATGGCGGTGCACCAGCCTCTTCCACTGTCGGCGGTAATGGGGACAGGCTGGGCATTGATGCGGGCTGTGGTGGCGGCGGTGGCGGCGACGGCATCGTCAGGCAGCTCAGGATGTTTGCTGTCATCAGGTATTCCAGGATCGAAGTGGAGGATGATGAGGGTTGAGACGTGTCGGTCGAGGTTGAAGCTGATGGGTAGTTCTTCAGCTTAAGGCCCATTTTACCCATTGTAATGAATGAAAAGAATAGATGTGAAGAAAGAAGTAAAGTTCTAAAAAAATCTCAGGAGTAAGAGAGAACCTGTCCGTATGGGAGCTTGGACCGGAATGAGAAGTGCGTGCGGCCCGGCCGCCTTATATCCCCACCGACCACGGGTGAGCCCCACCCAAGGGTATAGGGTAGGGGTAGGGGTGGGGGCGGGGGTGTAGGGGTGGAGGTGTAGGGGGGGGCGGAGGTGTATGGGGTGGAGGTGTAGGGGGTGGAGGTGGTGAAGGGGGGCGGGGGCGGGGGCGGGGGCGGAGGTGCAGTGTCAGTCTTTACTATATTTAGGTCGAGGTCACGTAAAACTTTAAAAAATAAAGCCCCACCTGGGGCATTTAGGTTGCCATCGCTATAGTCTCTAAAGAGACCCAACTATGGACAACTACAGACTTGTGTGTTAGTAATGCCTACCCATTAAAGTTTAAAAGACAAAGTACTTTAATATATTTACTGTGTTAATAAAAACCTTACTGTTAAAGATTTTGAAAACTTTCATATATTTAGGTCAAGGTCACAGAAAACTTTTAAAAAAATTAAGCCCCACACCCCCATAGGGGTGTGGGGCACTTGGGTTGTCATCGCTGTAGCCTCCGAAGAGACCCAACTATGACAACAGGGCAACATCCAATGTCGTGTTCCCTTCGCCACGCGAGACTTGTAAACATTTACTGCATTGTCTTTTCAATAGCTAACAAAAGTTCATTTACATAATTTTGAGTTTCCAGGAGGAAACAAACTGAGGACACCCTAATGGCTTACGTCCTCGGTCCGAGTGCAGAGGCCGCCGCAACCTTTTGCATGCCAGCGTACAAACGGACATACTCCCACAACCCCAGCCGCAACCTGTTGCATGCCTGAGAGGAGCCTAACAATACTTCAAAGTAACTATACTCCCGTAATCTTTAATATTTTTAATTTAGCAATGCAGTAAATTTTTTACAAGTCCTTTGTGGGTCAAGGCCACACGGACATTAAAAAATTTCGGCCCCCGTACATCCATGGCGAACCACGAATGTTCGGGGGCCTTGGGGACTAAAAAACACAAATAGCTAACAAAGATTTATTTACATAATTTTGAGTTTCCAGAAGGGAAACTAACTGAGGACACCCTAGTGGCTTACGTCCTCGTCCGAGTGCAGAGGCCGCCGCAACCTTTTGCATGCCAGCGTACAAACGGACATGCTCCCAAATGCCATCCGCAACCTTTTGCATGCCTGGCAGGAGCCTAACAATTATGAAAAGTGGCTTTACACGGGGGCCTACTCCCGTTCCCTGTCGTTACAATTTAATTTGAGCTGTGAAAAACGCTCAAGGGGAAATGCTAAAACAAGCGTATACACTTTAGTTAAATATAACACACTTACAACACACAATTGAGCTCAACATGGTTAATGCTGGAACAAGCACATACACATTAAACACATGACAAACAAGACAAACAAGACAGACAGGAGACATAGGGTACAAGTAAAACAATCTCATATAAAACACTTCCCAATACCCAAACGCAAGCGCAATATCTTAGAAATAATACAAGTCTTAAAGTTAGAGTAGACTTCGCTAAACAGTGAAGGCGCCTTTCAGTGTTTAGTGAGGCCTATGGCGGTCCGTCCCGATCGTTCACGTTCAACGCTCGGGAGCGGACTGCGAGCCGGCTGTGGCCGGGCCGCCTTATATCCCCACCGGTCTCCCCCGGCATGGGGCGGAGGTCCACCCCGGGGGCGGAGGTCCACCCCCGGGGGGGGGGGTCCGCCCCCCAAAAAACGGAGACGGGGGCGAAGGGGGGGGGGGTCCGCCCTCAGGGGTGGTTCAAGGTCACCGACTACACTTTTACTCTAAGTGTCTGGTTCTAGGTCACCCACTACACTTCTACTCTAAGTGTTCGCAATACCCCCACCCTAATCGAGTCCCTAAGCTACGTGACGGCGTTCAGCCAGTATGTCTCAGGCTTGCATGCGGTAAGCATCGCTGCTCTTCGACTCTGTTCATGTAAGTGTTTTACAAGTTTTTGCCTCAAGGTCGTTACACTTTAACTCTGGACTAACATGGCTTGGATTTTCTCTGATTTTACTCAAGGTCACTACACTTTAACTCTGGGGTGATATCGACTTGTAGTATTTCAGTGTTTTGACTCAAGGTCATCACACTTTAACTCTAGCACGTCGGTTATCGTACCAGAGGTGCTCAATAACCTATTTTGTAATGTTTAGGGTGGCGTTTGCACGCCACGTGGTATCGCCATGAGTGTCAAGTCCAAATTTTAAGTTAGATTAATTTTACTGTGATCTTTTCCATTTCCAATTCGTTTTGCCAAAGAATAAGGTGTCGCTTTATAAAGTGGTATTTCTCTAAAGTTATAGGGGATTGCAGGGATACAATTAGTTTATTTAGGAGACTCTTAATCTTGGAGTTTAACGCAATTTCCACTTTGACTTTGCTTCCTCGGCTCTCACAGCCTAAGCTGTACAGAAATGTTTCTTCTAGTGCCAACTCGGGCCAAGAGAACAGTGTGTTGACTGTAGGACAGCTCATGGTGAAGTGATGCGATACTCCAGCGTGCAACCTCACCTTCCCCCACCACTGTGACCTTCCCCCACTCCTGCTGTTTCCCCCACCTCTTTTCCCTTGACTCAAGAGCTACAAGCAGTCTCTCAGTATTGTGCGGACTTTTGTGAGGAGAAGCCATGTCGCGGGACGCTTTAGGTAAGAAACTTAGCCGTGTTAAGACTTTATTAGTTGCTCACTGTCCACGACTCAAAGTTAAGAGGGTTTCGACTTTAGCTAAGTGGCGCAAACTGTTGCGCGGACACCCTAAGTTTTATACAAAACAGACTAATGTCAGTTTTACTGATGAAGATTTGTTTAAAATATTGGATGAAATGACTTTTCCTTGCAAAATTCAGTTAGTTACTCCCATTCCTGACAGTTTAGAGTCTTAGTCTCTCAAGCCGATATACCTAGAGTACACAGAGCCTGACAGTCAGTCACTCGGTGGCTGTCGTGGGGTGCGCATCGGTGTCGGCGCTCCGTTGTTAAGTTTTCAAGGTCACAGTAATATCAAATTGTTGGTGTTGTGCTGGTTCAAGGTCACCTGAGGGATAACCGATTGCCCATTTAGGCAGAGTCATGTCAGAAACTCGAATTTAGCTTGGCACTTTTGCCGTTTCTCGTCGAAAATTCGCTCCAAGTGGTCAAGGTCACGGGGACTCGGACTGAAACTCGGAGCGTAATGCGAGAAACGGCAAAAGTGCCAAAAAATTTTAAGTTTCGGCGTGACCTTGACCTTAGTGGAGTCGGTGGCGTCATTTTGATGACGTAAGGGGTGATGACGTCATCAGCACGTCATTTCTGTGACGTCATGGGTGTAACGTCATAGAAATGACGTCATTGGTGATGACGTCATCGATGACGTCATCGATTGCGTCATCGATGACGTCATCGGTGAGGTCATTGACCTCGATGACGTCATCCCTCAGGTGACCTTGAACTGAGCCAGCACCAACAATTTGACACTACTTCATCCCAATTTATGTTTTTTTTTTTTCTCAACTAAAATAGAACTTATAATTCATTGTTTTAAATGTGAGTTTCTTTCTCTCTCAGACTACTAATTTCGGGCCTATAATGAAATATATTAAAAGGAAAACAATAACCTATGCTCTCTCTGGCTGTATTTGTATGGTGTCGGTGGGGGGGGGGGGGGGGGGGTTGTATAAGTTTGGGTGGTATGCCAAAACATTTTAAAACCTCAGGTGGTACGCCGGCACCAAAAGGTTGGGGACCACTGCTCTAAAAGAATCTATATGTCATAAGAAGGCTAAAAGGAAATGTTACAAAGGAAATAATATTACGGCTTATTATGGCTGCTTTCATTGTCATCTCTTGTACGGAATTACAGCTTGGGGCAATGCTCCAATAGCCGAAAAATTTTAAAAACAAAAACAAGTTATTAGAATTACTCGTGGAGCAAAAAGAAAAGCGCACTGTTAACCACTTTTCCAAAAAAAAAAAAAAATATTATGATATTGCAAGCCATGTACATTTTACAAATTATTTTAAAACGTTCGAGAAAAAACTAACAATAAACCTCGAAATTCTTTTAACCATTCATTCATATGAAACAAGAAACAGAAATAAATTTAAAACATCTTGATGCAAATACGCAAAATCTAAAAAAATCATGAATTTATGGAACAAAAATTATTTAATACGATACGCTTGATTTGGTTAGAACTGCCAGTAAAAAAATTAAAAGAAGAATAATGGAAAAACTACTAAATAAAACACCATACAATGTTGAAGATTGCCTATCTAAAGATTTTTGGACATCATAGTTAAAATTAAAAATTATGTTTATAATTAAGTAATAATTAATTAATTAACTTAAACTTAATTAAATTAAGTTATGTAATAATTAAGTTTAATTAATTATTATTGCTATGTATTATCTGTTATGATACCTATCAATAAAGCATTATTATTATTATAAAATACTGTCGTTGCGAATATGGAGGATTTTGTTGTATATCATCACAGACAACCTGGATTGCCCGCCTAGATTGTTTTACATACTTGAATGATAAAAATACTAAATTGAAAACCACAAACTAACCTCAACAATGAAGGACTTTGCATATAGTATCAGCATACACATTAGTGTCATCCTGACTGCAATCCACTGAAGGTAATATTTTCCTTCACCGTTAATTTTCGACTCTGTTGGCATTTGCAATAGCAAGCCAACTATTAGCATGAAAAAAAGTACGATAATTAAGTTCTTAAACAACATCAACGCTTCGCCACAAGACACAACTTGGTATGTGATATACCGGCTGTACTGGACGACAGCATCGCTTGTGGCTACAATATTACAATATTACAATAACGTTTGGCCGCTGTGATCGGCAGTGTCGCAGTATGAGCGTTACCTCGTGGTAGAACATGGCTAGGGTTACCATACACTCCGGTATGAAAAAGAGGACACCTAGTACTCGACGCGAGCCGGATTAATCAATCACAAAAATATGAATTCCTGACACCCCCCCCCCCCCCATAATTAAATATAACAGAGTGAGAGACAGTAAAATGTTGAAATTTAGTACAATTCTAACCTTTTTTTAATAAAAATTTTCTTAGGATACTAAAGAAGGTGCAAATATTTGCCAAATCAGTAGGTTTCATTTTGTTATTTATTATATACAGTTTTATGCAAACTTATGATAAAAAGTATTGTGAAATGTTAAGAGCTCATAATTTTTTAAATACACTGTAGTTGATGTCTTTTAAGATTAACCTTAAATTAAATCAAAATTTAAGTAAAAATTGTTAACAAATATTACTAGTTAGTAATGAAATCTAGTTTCAACAGACCCTTAACAAAGACTTTTTCACAATTAATTAGAAAAGACTCTTAGGCACTAACAACTTATCATAACATATCTAAAACCCCATGGTTGCTTTAATAAAACTAAGATGTAACGAATAAAAAGCGATAACATATCTACTAAAACATAACCTCACTCACTCTCTCACTCGATGGAGTTGACAGCAATAAGTGACTACTGGCGGCACTTGAGCTTTACGTACAACTAAAACAATAAGGAATATCCTACAAACTGTTTAAATAGAGTAAAAAGTAAATATGGCATTTCTTTTTACTCAAAGTTAAACATTTTGAATAATTTAAAATGTGATTTAATAACAATCTGGACGAAGCGACAATATAGGACATACAATAGGTTAGGTAAAAGCATAAATAGGCTACAAACATTCTGTTTGCTGCTTACAAAAAGCCGGACAAATGGACTGATTGTAAAAAATCCGCCCGGACGTTTTTTTATGCTCTAAAAAGAGGACATGTCCGGGGAAAAGAGGACGTATGGTAACCCTAAACATGGCGATGGTGACGATCATTCGCTCGAATAAGCATTCGTTCTGGAATGTGATGAAACATTCGACGATGGTAGGGGATGACACTGTCTGTGAACATACCTGCATGTAGAAGAGCATAATGCCAACCAGGATCCCAGGCGCAGCATACGAATACACTCTGTGTTGAGTGTTTGCAGTTTTGGAAAGAAAAAAGTTGACTTCCCACATATTGTCGATCTTTTTTAATATATCAATGAAGTTTTTTGAATAATAAACTCCCAAAAATGCGCCAGAAGCTTCAATCGCCAACCATCCGAAAAGCATCAGAAGTACAATAAAAGTCCTTTCCTCACCTGACCAGTTGTAGACCAATACAAAACAGTACAGGGAATACCAGAAGAGGGAGATTATGGCTGCTGTACGGCAATTCCGATAAATGAGAGATCTGGAGTCAGCCGACAACAGCTGACTTGGCGAGGCAGAGAAGTGCCCCGATATGAAGTTGAGCAGCATGACGACACGAAAATGTCGGTATATACTTAAATTTTCCATTTTCAAAATATATAGTTTAAAAATAATAAAAAAAATTATTCAACAACGATTTTGTGTGGAAAAACGTTTTTTTTTACACAATTCTTCACTTATAACTCCAAAGGCAATTTCACAATCTTCATAACATTCTTTATAAAAATGTTGTTGATAATAACATTAATACACCAAAAACATTAATTTGTTAAACGTGCTAAAGTACACTCACAAACATTTTAGTAAAAGTAACCACTTCCTTAGCAAATAAGACTAAATGTCTTACAACTTAATAGGACAGTGATAAAACAAATGAGTACCATAACTAAATTTTGAATATACAGTATAAAAAATACTAGATTTTAACAAGTGCTTCACCACAAGTTTATAGTCAAGCTCTAAGTACAATATTTCCATGAGCCATTCGTATGAGAAGTAAAATCAATATTGTATAATCTAATCGTAATGTATTGTTTCATGATTACTTTACAAACCACCTGAAGTTAAATATTTACATTGCAACACTAAGTTGTCCAATTTTAACCTTCGCCTTTAATTTTGTTCTACTATTTGATTCATTTAGCCACCCATACAAACCGTAACCAGCTCTTTATATATGAACCTTCGTAAAATTTTGTATATCCTCCTCAGACCTGGAGGTATGTATAGTGTACACAAAATTTTGACTCAATTAAATCCTGACCCAAGAAAAATATTAAGGAAACATTTTTTACATGTTAAATATTGTTAATCTTATATAACAAAACACACTTCCACAAATATTTTATTTTTATCATTGTTATCAACTGTGTTATCAGTTGTACACTATGGTGTACAAATGGACGCTGTTAAGTCAAGTGGCTGAAATTTTTATTTCATGGTTATTGATTTTTTGGATAAAATAATGCAATAAAACTAGTATTAAAAGTATGTTTTTATTATAAGATATACAATGTAAATGTAGTACTGTATAACGTAAAAACTATTCAAATTCTACAATGTTGAAAATCAGTCTCTTAAAAACATATGACTTATGTCTCAAACTTTTCATCATCTTTTAGTTTTTTGACTGGATTCTTTTTTTCTATTCAATAATTGAAAATAGTTTCTAAAATAAAAAGTGTTTTGTATAAAATAATAATAAGTATAACAAATAAAATGTTTTAACTGAATGTAATTGAAAATCATATTCTTTTAACGAAAGTAAACTAACTCAGACTATTTTTCAGTCTTGCCGTTCCCGGTTTCATCATCACCAATGCAGTCGTCCATATCAAAAACTTAAAAATAGTAAAAGAAGTATTTTTAGCTATCATACTAAAGTATATAGCGGGCGCTTAATATCAAACTTTTTCAAATCGATCAGTCTAAATGTACAGTATTCTGTACACAAAAATGTAACTCTAAAAATAAAATATGTAGCCAAGATCTACATTCAAAACAACTGCATAGCAACATTAATCTAACATTGAACTAACATCCTGCATTTAAGTTTATTAAGAAAACTTAATTTAACTATGCAGAAAATAGTGAAATCCTGAGCGTGTCATGCACCTTTTCATGAATGGCAAAATACTGTCAACTCAAGGTCGTAGTATTATATCCTAACTAAGCCAACAGGTTGCAGCACTGTTCAGACTTGTTCTCAAATGTACAATGGAGTGTACAAACAGTCCCTTATACTTTGGTATTAATTTAAAGTGAATATAAAAACTCTTAAAAAACATGTACATTCCAGTGTACAAAACACGGCTATTAGTGCAAAAATTCCCAAAAGCTTAGGTCTGAGGAGGATATACTAGTCTTCATTATTTGTTTGCATAAACATGATATGTACATTCAGTAAAATTAGAAAGATCAAACTGTATCTATCTTCTTATTTCTATAAGGGTTTCGTCTGTTACGTCCCTTTTTCTCTAGACCTACTGAACCGATTTTTAAGATTGAGGTGTAATTTTAAAGCTTAGGATATACTGCAGTGACGAATCCTATACTCTTATACGAGCAATGTTTGCTTGTTTGCTTGCTTGCTTGCTTGCACAATTATCTCAAAAACGGCTCCGACGATTTCCTTCAAATTTTGGAATATGGGGGTTTTGGCCACCAGAAATCGATTGGAGCTGGTCCCATAGCTGGGAAAAATCCGGTTTTCGCGCTAGAGCCCTTCAAAGATCCCATGTTATCCTTATGGAAATTTTTTAACTGAACAAAAATCAGCTGATAACTGTAGATAAAATAAACCAATGTGTTACATCTTTAACCTGTGGTTTTAGGAAAATCATACCAATGTGCAGCAAACCTTCCGCCTGGCGAGTGAGCGGAGCGAACGAGCTTTGTGTGAGAAACGAAAGTAATAATTTTACCGAGCTTAAGCTCGGTCCCCCTGGTACTCGTAATTAAAAAGGTCATATTGTTTCGGGCTTTGCCCCCCTCGCCTTTGATTTATTTCTAGAGGGCGCTTCAAAATGTTGACCAACTTTTATTGCAAGTTCTTTAATGTGAATTGTAATTTAACAGCTGATTTTACCTTCAGATGAATTTTAAAAGCCAGATAGTAAACAAAAATAGGTGCCTGTCACTTCATAATCAACATTCACTTACTGTAGGTGAGTTTCACACATACAGATTCATAAATAAACGGTATCAGTTAACTGACACATACTTTCTCCCAACAATATAAAATAGTAGTTTTCATCACTAGGAGCAAAAGTGGGTCTTTTTGGTGCGCAATCGTGTTTTGAAAACGAGGCGCAGCCGAGTTTTTAAAAATGATTAAGCATCAAAAAGACACTTTTGCTCCGAGTGATGAACAACGTTTTTTATCATAATGCGAAAGTTAGACTTTTGATCGTTAAAAATATCAAGTATAATGTTTTATTTTCGAGGTTATATTTACAAAGTAAGTAATATGCAGTGTTTACATTTCTGTTATTTACAAACAATGCTTTTCATAACGTTTGAATTTCAAAATTCTGCTCCTCGACATTAATAAATCAATAGTAATATACTTAGCAAACAGCTGACTTTTCAGTACTAGGACCTAAAAAATTCTCCAGATGATTTTTCAGTCCTAGGACAGGAAAGAATCGGTTTTGGTACTATTAAGAGAACAAAAAACAGGCTGATTTCGTGCAGAATGATAAAAAAGATGTTAAAAGCTTCAAACATTAATGTCTTGATGACTCAGTCGGGTAACTACCGGCTGAGCAGCGCTCGTTTGACCCTACGCGCGTCTGTGACTTTTAACAACGTACTGCGTTTACCGCTAAACGAAAAATTGAATTTTCTCCGCAACCACTTGACGTAGAGCAATAATTTAAAATACTAGATTATTTAGTTTTTTGAGCTTGATTTAATGGTGATAAGTAAAATTTATTTCAAGACAACAGCTATTTTGAAAATCCAAAAAATTGATTTTTGAAACACTTTTTACTCTATAACTTTTGAACGCGAATTTTCTCGGAGATGCGGGTGGTGTCATTTTATTCGCCATTTTAAGCTTAATAAACCACAAAATTTTAATCAAAATCGTTAGAGCCGTTTTTTAAAAATTTTGATTTTTGACGATTTTTGAGGGTTTTTTAAGGTAAAATACCCTTAAAAATAAAAAATTCAAAAAAATGAAAAAAAAACGCCTGGAATTATCGTGGATTTGGACCTATGTACCAAATTTCATTAAAATCGGACCATTAGGGCATTCTCTAGCTCTGTTTACATCCTGACACACACACACACACACACACACACACACACACACACACACACACACACACACACACACACAGACAGACATCACTCCGAAAACCACTTTTTTGGACTCAGGGGGAACCAAAATGGATAAATCCACCAACAACTCAAATTCGGAAATTTTGACGATAACAATACTTTCTCCATATACTATGGTATAGAGGGAGAAAGTAAAATGCGCAATTTGCGCACGGGCCACCTCGTGTATTTATATACTTCATCAGATGATAATTAACTAATATTTGGTCAAAACCCCCTATGGCAACAGACCTGTATATTAAATCCCACGGCATTTTAAATTGAAAATAACTGGTATAATGGGAAAAGGAATAGAAAGAATTAAAGGAATGAAATAAATCAAAATAACAAATCAAAAGCTATAAGGAACGTAATTAACAGTATTACTGGGTCAAATCTATATAATATAGACAATGTTTCCCAAAATCACTTAAACGCAGAATGTTTTAACCATGCGTTCATAAGTAATGCAGAAAATATAATTAAATTAATAAAACAGAATCCAATATGTAATTTTAACTATTTTTTAGTAGCCTACAAAAAGAAGAAAGATATTACATGTAATCTGCAATATGCATATGTTGAGGAGGTTTTTAATGTAATATAAAGTTTAAAATCTAATAACTACGCCCAGATATTTTTGTCCAAGCCCAAAAATTTTGAAATTTGCTTCCAAAGAAATATGTAAAATGCTAACTGCATTATTTTAATAACTGTCTTGGTAAAGGACAATATCCACATATAAGTAAACAAATAGGAAATAAAAGTTATAAAATTCCACAAAGGTGGCATAAATGATTATAGGAATTTTTAGCCCTATATCTATAGTACCAGACATATACAAAATTATTAAAAAATTAATTTTTATACAAATCTATGACTTTTTTTTAATAATCAATTATTTACTGAGGGACAATTTGGTTTAAGGAAAGGAATAACATATGGCAATCAATATTTTAGTGAAAAACACTGTGAATAAAATTGAAAAATGGAATCCTTGTTTGCATCAGGTCCTTCGATATTCCAAAAGCTTTAGATACAGTTAATCACGATATTTTAATAAACAAATGTATGGTTTTGAAAATAAGACGCTGAATTTAATAAAGTCATATCTAGAAGAAAGAACACAGTGTGCAAATTATAATAATAAAATCTCTGCAGGTTTAAAGTAAAAGTAGGAGTTCCACAACGATTTTGCCTGGGGCCATTATTTTTTAACATATTTGTTGACATATATTGTCATATTGTTGTTTTAACATATTGTTGGAATGTTTTTGAGAATTAATGATCTGCCTTTCAGCATTGAGAATTAACTCTCGTCCTGTTTTTTGTATGCAGATGATATTGGAATCAATGTGTGTGGAAATTCTGATAGTGAGGTCATTGAGAAGTTAGATATTACAACATCAAATATTACAAATTGGTCCCAATCTTATAAATTAAGTTTGAATTTGAAAAAAAAACAAAAATATTGAAATAGCCTTATTAAAAATTATATTCCCTATATAAAAATATGGCCTCAATAAAATTTTTGGGTATATAATGATTGAATCGGAAATTATTTGGAAAGATCATGTTTATAAAATTCTAAGTAAAGACTCTAAAGGGATCTATGTCATAAGAAGACTAAAAGGAAATGTGACAAAGGAAATAATAATTACGGCTTATTATGGCTGCTTTCATTGTCATCTCTTGTACAAAATTACAGCTTGGGGCAATGCTTCTATAGGCGAAAAAGGAAAAAAAAAATAAAAAAAAATAAAAAAAAAAACTAAGTCATTAGAATTACTTGTGGAACAGAAAGAAAAGCGCACTGTAAGCTACTTTTCCAACAATTGAATATTCTGACATTGCCATTTATGTACATTTTACAAATTATATCAACCTTAAAATTCTTTTAACCATTCATATGAAACAAGAAACAGAAATAAATTAAAAACATCTTGATGCAAATACACAAAATCTTAAAAAAATCTTCAATTTATGGAACAAAAATTATTTAATAAAATACCCTTGATTTGGTTGGAACTGTCAGTAAAAAAATTAAAAGAAGAATAATGGAAAAAATACTAATGAAAACACCATACAATGTTGAAGATGTCTATCTAAAGACTTTTGGACATCATAGTTAATATTAAAAATTATGTTTAAATTAATTATTAATCAATTAATATCAGTTATTAATCATTAATTAATATTAATACTAGTTTTAATAATTATTATTGATATGTATCAACTGGTATGATACCTGTCAATAAAGCATTATTATTATTATAAAATACTGTCCTTGCAAATATGGAGGATTTTGTTGTATATCATCACAGACAGCCTGTAGGTTGCCCACCTAGATTGTTTTAAATACTTACATGATAAAATTAAATTGAAAAAACTAACCTCATCAATGAAGGGCATAGCATATAGTATCAGAATACACAATAGTGTCATCCTGACTGAAGTATACAGAACGTAATCTTTGCCGCTGTCGTTTAGAAAGGCCTCAGTTGGGATTTGCAATAACACGTAAACTATTTGCATGAAAAATAATGCGATGATAAAGTTCTTGAACATCATCAACGCTTCACCACAAGACACAACTTGGGATATGATATACCGGCTGTACCGGACGACAGCATCGCTTGTGACTTCAATAACGTTTGGCCGCTGTGAACGGCAGTGTCGCAGTATGAGCGTTACCTCGTGGTAGAACATGGAGATGGTGACGATCATTCGCTCAAAAAAGCATTCGTTCTGGAAGATGATGAAACAGTCGACGATGGTAGGGGACCACTCTGACTGTGAACATACCTGCATGTAGAAGAGCATAATGCCAACCAGCATCCCAGGCGCAGCATACGAATACACTCTGTGTTGAGTGTTTGCAGTTTTGGAAAGAAAAAAGTTGACTTCCCACATATTGTCTATCTTTTTTAATATATCAATGAAGTTTTTTGAATAATAAACTCCCAAAAATGCGCCAGAAGCTTCAATTGCCAACCATCCGAAAAGCATCAGAAATACAATAAAAGTCCTTTCCTCACCTAATAACCAGTTGTAGTAAAATACAAAACAGTACAGGGAATACCAGAAGAGGGAGATGATGGCTGCTGTACGGCAATTCCGAAAAATGAGGGATCTGGAGTCAGCCGACAACAGCTGACTTGGCGAGGCAGAGAAGTGCCCCGATATGAAGTTGAGTAGCATGACGACACGCAAATGTCGGTATATACTTAAATTTTCCATTATCAAAATATATAGTTGAAAAATAATAAAAAATTATTCAACAACGTTTTGGTGTGTAAAAAAGTGTTTTCTTAGACACAATAAATCTTTACTTATACAATAACTCCAATGGCTATTTCACATCCTTTCCAACATTCTTTATAAAAATGTTGTTGATAATATCATTAAAACACCAAAAACACTGTTAAACGTGCTAAAGTACACTCACAAACATTTAAACTAGTTACAAAGTAACAACTTCCTTAGCAAATAAGACTAAAAGTCTTACAACGTAATAGGGACAATGATAAAACAAATGAGTACTATAACAAAATTTTGAATGTACAGTAAAAAAAAATACTAGATTTTAACAAGTGCTTCACAAATTTAAGGTCAAGCTCTAAGTACAATATTTCCAGTAGCCATTCGTTTGGAAGTAAAATCAATATTGTGTAATTGTAACGTATTGTTTCATGATTACTTTATAAGCCACTTGAAGTTAAATATTGTTGAATATATGAAATTTCTATTGATCTGTAACATTGGAACAAAACTGCTGCTTTACTTACTGTAATTAATTTTTAATCATATGATCTTTTGTTTACATTGTTAGTTGTTGTGTGGATGGTTCTAGTAGTTGTTATGTTAATTTTTAATTGTGATTTGAATAATAAAATGCCGGTTGTATCTAGAAATGTTTATTATCATTTACTCTGCTAAATGTGTACTTGTAACAGGTTATGGGCCCAGACCCATTCAGTGCCTGATTTGAAAAATTTATGAGAGGAAAATAATAGAAAAGTAGTTGTAGTACATAGAAGTTAGAAGACTGAAAACCAACATGGACAAAGAGAAAGAGGATAATAGTGAAACAAAGTTAGAAGACTGAAAACCAACATGGACAAAGAGAAAGAAGATAATAGTGAAACAAACTGGATGTTGAATGAGAATAATTATCATGCCTGGAGTGTCAGAATGAAGGCCTTGTTAAGGAGAAAAGAATGTCTTGAAGCGATAACCGGATATGATGACTACCAAAGAGATGAAAATGACGAAATCGTGTATAATGAAGACAATGAACCAAAGTTGATTATCATTACACCGAAAGAAAGAGCAAAAAGGAAAAAAACTGGACAACTTAGCCCTTGAATTAATATATGAAAAAATACCTGATGAGACTTTAAATGAAATTGAAGATTGTGTGACTGCAAAAGAAGCTTGGGATCGCCTAGCCAAAGCAAATACTGAACTGGATTTTATATATGAAATTAAGCTTTTGAAAGATTTGATTAATGTAAAGAAAACTGACGAAATTACTGCTCAACAGTACATAAAAAATATTACTAATCTAAACAGAATAATATCAAGTTGCCTTGACATAAGTTTCACAAACAGAGCTCTTGCAGGCATTGCTGTGGCCGGACTACCTGAGAAATATGATGCAATGATTCGAACGATGAATAAAGACAAATTAGACTTAACTTATGTTAAAGCTCAGATTCATCAAGAAGACTTGACCTGGAAACACAGAGAAACAGAAGATGCATGTGACACTCAAGTTTTAGCAATTAAAAAATTTCAAAGAAAAGAAAGGAAAAATCGGGTAGAAAATGAAAGTAAAGCACTGAAAGGACAATAGACTGAACCAGCTTCAATTTGGCTGCCTGAGGTATAATTGACCGGCATCTGTAAAGACCCCGAAGTCTACCCAAAGCCAGCTGAGAAACGTGAGTGATGTGATCAGTGAAAGTGAGACCACTTTCAAGAATGACGCCCAAAGTCTTAGCAGTGTTGCTCACCCTCAAGTCTATGTCATCAAGTTTAACTTGCACGTCTCCATCAAGGATTCTTTGGAGAATAGTGGGCGGGGTAATGTGGAGAACTGTGCATTTATCAATATTCAACTTGAGACCATGTTTCATCGACCACTCACTAATAGCAATGAATACAAAAACGTAAAGAAGGTCACATCTTATGGAAGAAATGGTTAAGAAAGTTTCTGTTGACTTAGTAGCGCACTCCACCATGAGAGCGCGCACGAGACAATGACCTATTAGTCAGATTACATTCTGACTTTGGTGCAGATGGTCACCAGCAAAGAATCTCGTCCTCACGCTGCACTCACATATCATACATAACCTATGACAGTTTAACCATTACTGGACCAATTCTCACCATTAATGTAGGAACACTATTTCCGTCCGCCTACATTAGTGCTCATTTTGGAACATAAGTAAACAAATTTGAAAAAAGCAGGATACTATGACGACGTTTAAAACTTAGAGTTTTTTTTTGTAAACATATGATTCAATAAAATATCTTCATTAGAATAACATTAAAGTTGAAAGCCCATACGACAAAGTCTTAACAATAAAAGGATTTGATGACTTAAAATAACGATTCTTCTTGAAAAAAGCTTTACAATGACACCAAATAAGCTAGGTAACTAATGTTTAAAATAGTGTTTTAACGACACAATACTAATAAGAAACTAGGGGGCCTGTGCAGCGCAATGCGCTGCATTTATTAGGGTACCTGGTGATGAAACTTTGCTCCATGGTAATGAACAGAGTTACTTTGAAAAAAAAATTAATTATAGTGAAGATCAGATAGAACATTATTGGTGTTTCATCGATCGATCTTCATTACGAATTCTCCAACTTCCCAATGTGATAGTGTTGAGATGTGATGCTCGTTCTTTCAGGTCTAAATTAGCTCAGATTACGTCTTTTGCCAATATGTCTTAGAGGCCTTTGTCTAAACCCTCCTATAAAATTCAGAATAAATTCACAGATGTTGGATCCACATAGTTCATCAAACATAAAACGTAAATAACAACAGAATAAAAATCAACATTTCATTACCCCCCGGACCTGCATGAGTCACTGCGGCTGTTTTTGTAGTACTACTGTATGAGGTAGTCAATGACGTAGTGAATTAGTCCACATTACTATTTATGCCTAAATCCTCCTTAACTTAACTTTCCATGACATTACAAAATTTAAATAAAGAAATCACAAAATTAAGATAATTTACATCTTTGTTGGTATGGTCCATTTGGTTTTAAGTGGCATTTTTATTTTGGTTAACATTTCTCTTTATAAAAACCATTGTAATAAGCTTGTTTTCTATACTGGAGGTAAAAAACTTTTAAATATTATCTCTTTTACACAGGCTTTTTAATATGTGTAGCGTTCTGCATAAAACATGTTTATACTATAATAGTAAACAAAAAGGTAAACTTACAACGAACTATCCCTTTTCCTTCTAGTTTATAGCAGTTTGAAACCCTATACACACAAATTTAGTGTTCTATTTTAATATTTATATGTTACTTATCATTATTGACCAGTCGGATAACCAATAAGGCCCCTTTCCAAAATTTCAATTTCCAAAATCGTTTTCGTAAACGAAAATGAATTTTTTTCTTGGGTTAAGTTACAAAACTTATTTTTGTGCCCAAATACGCGTAAATAAAACTTTCAAGCAAAATGTACCAGCTACATTTTGAGAAAAGGTTAAAACCTCAGATTAGACACTCCTCGTATTAAAGTAGGAAATTGTGTTGATTTTTCACTTGCCTTGATTTTTCAGTACCAGTTCAATTTGATTCTATTTAGCTTTTAACATATGTATTTGTTTGTTTAACTATCAACAGCTGTTTTATTTATCAATCTATATATTAATACGCAAGCATGTTTCGTTTCCTCCTTTTTTCTCAGCTCGTGTGCATCGTAGAAGAAATCCGCGCACACCGTTAGAAAGGTATAGTCCTGTAGATGAGCAGAATCACACTCTAATTCACATCGGACTCCAGGGTTACGCCCCACAGGCTTTCAAAGTTCCTATGTTAATCTTATGGAGGAAGGAGAATTGGAATTATTAGACAGCTGTTGTAAAAACAACTGCTAGAAAAACAGGGAGAACATATGTTTTAGTTCTAAAATATTTTTAAGCTTCTTGGGTCCAGATAAACTGAACTTTTGATCGAATTTCGATCAGGAGGCGATCTCTAGTATAAATTGTTCCCCATGTTAATCTTATGGACAAAAAATGAACTTTGAAGGCTTCCCGTGGGCTTTAGAATTAAAATATCAAAAATCTAAAACCTTATTGCAAAACTACGAACTGAGACCATTCTTTTGACACCTCAAACTTTAAAATTGATCCAGAAATAAGGGAGGAGTAGCGTTAACAAAAAAAGGGCATCACGTATTATATATATAGATTTTACATTTCCCTCTCTCTCGTACTATGTTTAGGCCGATTCCTCTGGCGCTATCTCTATTTGGAGTGCTCAAGTTCAGTTTACAGCGCTCCTAGCAGAATAAAATGTTGGCCAATTTTTAACATGGGATGTGACCTTCTTAACGTTTTTGTATTCATTGCTAATAGCTGCCAAATCAGAGTTCACTCTTCTAATCGCTTGGTCCATTGAATTTATGTCGTAAGATATGTGCAACTGACAATCATCAGCATAGGCGTGCACATTGGAGAAGCGCACGCAGCTCGATAGATCGGCAGTGTAGAGGGTGAATAAAATGGGCCCAAGACAAGTCCCCTGTGGCACTCCCCTAACTTTTTTAAGGGATGGAGAAACATCGGCACCAACTCTAGTCACCTGTAGTCTTTCCTCTAAGTACGACTCAAACCAAGCGATTGCGCTATCCTGAAAACCAAAATGTTTCAGTTTGGCGAGGAGTAACGTGTGGCTTATGGAGTCAAAAGCCTGCGAATAGTCCAGCATGATAATAGAGCTACACCTGCCCTGATCCCTCGCCCCAAACAAATCTGCAAACATATTGATTAATGCAGTGCATGTACTGTGATTTTTTCTAAATCCTGACTGTAGTTTTAAAAGCAAGTTTTCTTTGTATATAAACTCTAAGATTTGGCGTATAACTAGTTTCTCAAGTACTTTAGAAATGGCCGGCAAGACTGAAATCGGTCTAATATCATTACAATTTGAAGGATTGGTCTTTTTAGGAATAGGTCGAACAATACTTTTCTTCCATGTTTCAGGGAACCTACCTGTTTGTAGTGATTCATTCATTAAACGTGTTATATAGCACCTATAGCATAAGGACTTACGGCTTTTATCATTAATATACTTATGTCATCTTCTCCGACTGCTCTGGAGGAAATCTCATTCATTGCCGATTTAACATCTTGTTCTGAAACCTTATTGAACCTAAATAAATCTTTTATTCCATATTTCCTTTCTCGGTTGTACATATTTATCACTTTATCATCTATGTCAACAAATGATCCCATTCTAACAAAGTAATCATTCATATCACTGACCTTAAACGTTTTTGGGAGTTCAGACATATTATTTTTTCCAACTATATCACTCTGCTTTATACATTTCCAAAAAGCTCTCGTATCTTTACAGTCTGCCAGCTTTTCTGCAAAAAATTCTTTTTTTGCTCTCCATATTGCACTATTTAGTCTATTTCTAACTCCTTTATACTCCGTCCAATTAGATTCATTCCTTGTCTTAATGTACTTTTTTCTAAATCTATTTTTTATTTTGGTTAAATTTTTCACTTCATCATTTCTCCAGGGTGATTTTTTCTTAGTAACACGTTTGGTTACTAACGGTGCTAATGAATCGTATACCATTTTAATATTTGATGCTACAAAATTATTAATACAATCCACTCCTGTCATTGCATCAACCTCATCCCATTCAATACTTTTCAACATGGCAATTGCATCGGGCACATTAAATCTTGAATAATCTTTGTAGGTAACAAATTTTTCAGTAGATTTCTCTCTACTGTTTTTAATTTTACAATAAACTAGCTTGTGGTCAGTGATTTTCTTTTTTCGGTGATCTAAGATACTTGATGCATCAATTACCCCACACATTTCCAATCTCGTTGATTTATTCGTTATAATATGGTCAATTAGTGTCGCTGATTTGGAAGTAACTCTTGTAGGTTCATTGATGTGTTGCACAGCATTGTATATTGTTAGCAAACGTCGGAGATGTTTCGCTTCATGACAGGACACTGACAACAAATCTATATTAACTAGGGGTACCTGTGCAGCGCAATGCGCTGCATTTATTAGGGTACCTGGTGATCAAACTTTGCTCCATGGTAATGAACACAGTTACTTTGAAAAAAAATTCAGTATAGTGAAGATCAGATAAAACATTATTGGTGTTTCATCGATCGATCATCATTACCAATTCCCCAACATTCCAATGTGACAGCGTTGAGATGTGATGCTCGTTCTTTCAGGTCTAAATTAGCTCAGATTACGTCTTTTTCCAATATGTCTTAGGGCCTTTGTCTAAACCCTCCTATAAAATTTAGAATCAAATTCACAGATGTTGGATCTACATAGTTCATCAAACATAAAACGTAAATGACAACAGAATAAAAATGAACATTTCATTACTCCTCGGTCCTGTATGATTTATGGAGCACTCACTGTGGCTGTTTTTGTTGAACTACTGTATGAGGTAGTCAATGACATAGTGAATGAGTCCACATTACTATTTATGCCTAAATCCTCTTTAACTTAACTTTCCATGATATTACAAAATTTAAATAAAGAAATCACATAATTAAGCGAATGTACATCTTTGTTAGTGTGGTCTATTTTGTTTTTAGTGGCATTTTTATTTTGGTTAAAATTTCTCTTTATAAAAATATAAAAACCATTATTGTAATAAGCTTGTTTTCTATACTGGAAAAAAAACTTTTAAATGTTGTCTCTTTTACACAGTTTTTTTTTTTTTTTTTTTTTTTTTTTTTTTTTTTTTTTTTTTAATTTGTGTAGCGTTCTGCATAAAACATGTTTATAGGCCTACTATAATAGTTAACAAAAATGTTATTAGTACACTTACAACGAACTATCCCTTTTCCATAAGGGATAGTTCCATAAGGGATAAAACTGCTGTAAACTATAAAGTTTACAGCAGTTTTAAAACCCATGAACACAAACTTAGTGTTCTTTTTTAATATTTATTTGTTACCTTTCATTATTGTTTCAATACCATGTCAAAAATTTCAATTTCCAAAATTGTTTTCGTGAACAAAAAATAATTTTTCTAGGGTTAAGTTGCAAAACGTATTTGTGTGCCCATATACGCGTAGGCCTAAATAAAACTTTCAAGCAAAATCTACCTGCTACATTTAGAGAAAAGGTGAAAACCTCAGATTAGACACTCCTTGTATTAAAATATGAAATTGTGTTGATTTTTCAGTACCAGTTCAATTTGCTTCTATTTAACTTTTAACATATGTGTTTGTTTGTTTAACTAACAACAGCTGTTTTATTTAGCAATTCAATATAAATTTTTCCCCATGTTAATCTTATGGACAAAAAATGAACTTTGAAGGCTTCTCGTGGGCTTCAGAATTAAAATATCAAAAATCTAAAACCTTATTGCAAAACTACGAACTGAGACTATTCTTTTGACACCTCAAACTTTAAAATTGGTCCAGAAATAAGGGAGGAGTAGTGTTAACAAAAAAAGGGCATCACGTATTATATATCTACTAGGGGGCCCGTGCAGCGCAATGCGCTGCATTTATTATAGAGTATTAAATCTTGCTCCATAGTAATGGACAGAGTTACTTTGAATAAAAATTAAGTGAAAATCAGATAAAACATAATGGTTGTTTCATCAATCGATCTTCATTACTAATTCTGCAATTTGTCAATGTGACACTGTTGAGATTTGGTGGTTGTTATTTTAGTTACAAATTAGCTAAGATTAGGCCTACGTAGTTGTTCTCTTGCCGATTTGTCTTAGGGTCTCTGTCTAAACACTCCTATAAAATCTAGAATAAATTCACAGATGTTGGATCTACATAGTTCATCAAACATAAAACTTAAATGACAACAGAATAAAAATCAACATTTCATTACAACTCCCCGGTCCTGTATGAGTTATTGTTATGAGGTAGTTGTCGACATAGTAAATGAGTCCACATTACTATTAAAAATTACTAAAGCCCCTATAATTCATAATTTTCCATGGCATTACAAAATGTAAATAAAGAAATCACTAAAATAAGGAGAATCTACATATTTGTTAGTGTGGTCCATTTTGGTTTGATGTGGTATTTATTTTTGGATTGAAATTTCTCTTTCCTCTTTGTACAAACCATATCTAAAATAAGCTTGTTTTCTACACTGGAAGTAAAAAACATTTAAATGTCAATTCTTTTAAACATGAGTTTTAATATGTGTATCATTCTGCATTAAATTTTTGTATAGTATAATATTAAACAAACAACCAACCTACAACCAACTATCCCTTTTCCTTATAATTTACAGAGTTCGGAAACCCATGCACACAAATTTTGTGTTCTATTTTAATATTTGTAAATTTTCGTTATTGTTTAATCAGACAACCTATTAGACCCACGTCAAAAATTTCAATTTCCAAACTTGTTTTGTAGGCCCTGCATGAATTTTTCTAGTGTTACGTTACTAAACTTATTTTGTGCCCAAATACACGTAAATAAAATGTTCAAGAAAATCTTCCCCCTAAATTTTGCGAAAAGATTCAAATACGACAAAAGACACTTCTTGTTTAAAGTATGAAATTGTGTTGATATTTCAGTACCAGTAGTTCAATTGCTTGTATTCAGCTTTTAACATGTGTTTGTCTGTTTTACAATCAACAGCTGTTTTATATTGCAATTCAATACAAATTGTTCCCCATGTTAATCTTATGGACAAAAAATGAACTTCGAGGGCTTCCCGTGAGCTTCAGAATTAAAATATCAAAAATCTAAGACCTTATTGCAAAACTACGAACTGAGACCATTCTTTTGACACCTCAAACTTTAAAATTGGTCCAGAAATAAGGGAGGAGTAGTGTTAACAAAAAAAGGGCATTACGTATTATATATATAGACTAGGGGGCCTGTGCAGCGCGATGCGCTGCATTTATTAGGGTACCTGGTAAACTTTGCTCCATGGAAATACTTTGAAAAAAAATCACTATAGTGAAAATCAGATAGAACATTATTGGTGTTTCATCGATCAATCTTCATTACCAATTCTTCAACTTCCCACTATGATAGTGCTGAGATGTGATGGTCGTTCTTTTAGGCCTAAATTAGCCAGGATTACGTAGTTGTTATTTTGCCGATATGTCTTAGGGCCTTTGTCTAAACCCTCCCATAAAATTTAAAATAAATTCACTGATGTTGGATCCACATAGTTCATCAAACATAAAACGTAAATGACAACAGAATTAAAATCATCTCATTACTCCCCGGTCCTGTATATTAGTTATGCAGCACTCACTGTGGCTGTTTTTTTAGTACTACTGTATGAGGTAGTCAATGACATAGTGTATGAGTCCACATTACTATTCTCTTTAATTTAACTTTCCATGACATTACAAAATTTAAATAAAGAAATCACAAAAATTAAGAGAATCTACATCTTTGTTGGTGTGTTCCATTTTGTTTTTAGTTACATTTTTATTTTGGTTAAAATTCCTCTTTATAAAAACCATTTTAGTAATAAACTTGTTTTCTATACTGGAGGTAAAAAAACTTTTAAATGTTGTCTTTTACACAGGTTTTTAATGTGTGTAGCGTTATACATTTAAAACATGTTTAGGCCTATACTAATAGTATACTATTATAAGGCCTTAATAAATAAAAAGGTTATTACACTTATAACCAACTATCCCTTTTCCTTATAATTTCTAGTAGTTTGAAAACCCATGCACACAAATGTAGTGATCTATTTTAATATTTGTAACCTTTCATTATTGTTTCAATACCAGTCGGACGACCAATAAGACCCATGTCAAAAATTTCAATTTCCAAAATTGTATTCGTAAACAAAAATGAATTTTTCTAGGGTTAAGTTACAAAGTTTATTTTTGTGCCCAAATACGCGTTAATAAAAACTTTCAAGCAAAATCTACCAGCTACATTTTGAGAAAAGGTTAAAAGCTCAGATTAGACACTCCTCGTGGGTATGAAATTATGTTGATATTTCAGTACCAGTTCAATTTTGCTTCTTTCAGCTTTTAACATATGTGTTTGTTTGTTTAACTATATCAACAGCTGTTTTATTTAGAAATTCAATATAAATTGTTCCCCATGTTAATCTTATGGACAAAAATGAACTTTGAGGGCTTCCCGTGTTCTTCAGAATTAAAATATCAAAAATCTAAAACCTTATTGCAAAACTACGAACTGAGACCATTCTTTTGACACCTCAAACTTTAAAATTGGTCCAGAAATAAGGGAGGAGTAGTGTTAACAAAAAAAGGGCATCACGTATTATATATATAGATAGATATATAGATATTAATATCACCCAGACATATGACGGAGTCCATTTCAACAGCAATGTCTACAAATAATGCCTGAAACAAGGATCCAAGACAGGTGTAGCTAACATGCGGTGGCTTGTACACCACGGCCACGCCAAGCTTGGTACCTTTCGTATGTATGACCACAGAGATAAATTCTATGCCTGGATCTACTCCCATTAAATTCTTCCTCTGGAAAGCCAAACCTTCCTTAACGTAGAGAACAATTCCTCCACCTCCTCTCTCAGCTCGGTCAGCTCTAAGGAGTGTGTAGCCAGGTATCTCGTAATGATCAGAAAGGTCACACGGCTTAAGCCAAGCTTCAGAGACCCCAAGAACATCAAAATCAAAGTCACATGTCAGTGCGGACATTTCGTCGAAACCAGTATTAAGTGACCGCATATTCAAATGTGCGATGCACAGGTTTCACAAGATCATGTTTATAAAATCCTAAGTAAAGTCTCTAATTAAAGGAATCTATGTCATAAGAAGACTAAAAGGAAATGTGACAAAGGAAATATTAATTATGGCTTATTATGGCTGCTTTCATTGTTATCTCTTGTACGGAATTACAGCTTGGGGCAATGCTTCAATAGCAGAAAACATTTTTAAAAAACAAAACAAAGTTATTGGAAAAAATACTTGGAGCGAAAAAAAAACTTTGCCCGTACAAACGGAGCTTGTTTTAGAGTATAAGATTAGTTATTAGTTATTAATTAATCTATCTTCTTATTTTTATAAGGGTTTCGTCTGTTACGTCCCTTTTTCTCTCGACCTAGGACTACTAAACCGATTTTTAAGATTGAGGTGTCATTTTAAAGCTTAGGATATACCGCAGTGACGAATCGTAATTAAAAAGGTCATATTGTTTCGGGCTTCGCCTCCACTGGCCTTTGGTTTATTTCTACAGGGCGCTTTAAAATGTTGACAAACTTTATTGCAAGTTCTTTAATGTGAATTGTAATTTAATAGATGATTACCTTCAGATGAATTTTAAAAGCCAGATAGTAAATAAAAATAGATCTCTGTCACTTCATAATCAACAGTACCAGGTTAACCGAGCCTTGCTCGTTGGTTTTATTCACTTTTGTTATAGTGTCATGGTAAGTTAATAAGACTATTAAATTCCCACCAACAACCGATTATACCTATTTGCCGTCAACAGCTGTTTGAAAAAGACTGCTTAACATTAATGTTCCTTTATTTTTGTATACGTTTTGTTGTTATTTCGTTACCAAAATAGCAACCCATAAGACCAATGTTAAAAATTACTATTCTTAAACTTAAATTTAGACCAAATTTGATTTTTCCTGGGATTAAGCCGGTTTCTTAACTTATTTTTTGGCCAAAACACTCTTAAAAACAAGGTTTAAGCAAAATGTGACCGCTAGATTTCGAGATCGTAGAACACACATCCCTTTAGACATTGCTCGTATTATAGTATAGGATTCCCGTACTGTAGGTGAGTTTTACTCATACAGAACCATAAAATGCACAATTTACGCACGGGCCACCTCGGATTAATATTAGTTTAATTAATTATTATTGATAAGAATTATCTGTTATGACCTGTCAATAAAGCTTTATCATTATTTATGTTTTATTATTATTATAAAATACTGTCGTTGCAAATATGGAGGATTTTGTTGTATATCAACACAGACAACCTGTAGGTTGCCCACATAGATTGTTTTAAATACTTACATGATAAAATTAAATTGAAAAACTAACCTCAACAATGAAAGACATTGCATATAGAATCAGCATACACATAAGTGTCATCCTGACTGAAATATACTGAATGTAATCATTGCCGTTGCCGTTTATAAAAGCCTCCGTTGGGATTTGCAATAACACGTAAACTATTTGCATGAAAAATAATGCAATGATGAAGTTCTTGAACATCATCAACGCTTCACCACAAGACACAACTTGGGACGTGATATACCGGCTGTACTGGACGACAGCATCGCTTGTGACTTCAATAACGTTTGGCCGCTGTGATCGGCAGTGTCGCAGTATGAGCGTTACCTCGTGGTAGAACATGGAGATGGTGACGATCATTCGCTCGAATAAGCATTCGTTCTGGAAGGTGATGAAACAGTCGACGATGGTAGGGGACCACTCTGACTGTGAACATTCCTGCATGTAGAAGAGCATAATGCCAACCAGCATCCCAGGCGCAGCATACGAATACACTCTGTGTTGAGTGTTTGCAGTTTTGGAAAGAAAAAAGTTGACTTCCCACATATTGTCGATCTTTTTTAATATATCAATGAAGTTTTTCGAGTAAAGTAATTTCCTCACCTAACCAGTTGTAGAAACATGAAAAACAGTACAGGGAATACCAGAAGAGGGAGATGATGGCTGCTGTACGCCAATTCCGATAAGTGAGAGATCTGGAGTCAGCCAACAACAGCTGACTTGGCGAGGCAGAGAAGTGCCCCGATATGAAGTTGAGCAGCATGACGACACGAAAATGTTGGTATATACTTAAATTTTCCATTTTCAAAATATATAGTTTAAAAATAATAAAAAAATTATTCAACAACGATTTTGTGTGGAAAAACGTTTTTTTGGACACAATTCTTCACTTATAACTCCAACGGCAATTTCACAATCTTCATAACATTCTTTATAAAAATGTTGTTGATAATAACATTAATACACCAAAAACATTAATTTGTTTAACGTGCTAAAGTACACTCACAAACATTTTAGTAAAAGTAACCACTTCCTTAGCAAATAAGACTAAATGTCTTACAACTTAATAGGAACAGTGATAAAACAAATGAGTACCATAACTAAATTTTGAATATACAGTATAAAAAATACTAGATTTTAACAAGTGCTTCACAAGTTTACAGTCAAGCTCTAAGTACAATATTTCCATGAGCCATTCGTATGAGAAGTAAAATCAATATTGTGTAATCTAATCATAATGTTTCATGATTACTTTACAAACCACCTGAAGTTAAATATTTACATTGCAACACTAAGTTGTCCAATTTTAACCTTCGCCTTCAATTTGTTCTACTACTTGATGCATGTAGCCACCCATACGAACATTAACCATCTATTTATATAGGAACCTTCGTAAAATTTTGTATATCCTCCTTAGACCTGGCGGTATGTATAGTGTACACAAAATTTTGACTCAATTAAATCCTGACCTAAGAAAAATAGTACCAGGGGGACCGAGCTTAAGCTCGGTAAAATTATTACTTTCGTTTCTCACACAAAGCTCGTTCGCTCCGCTCACTCGCCAGGCGGAAGGTTTGCTGCACATTGGTATGATTTTCCTAAAACCACAGGTTAAAGATGTAACACATTGGTTTATTTTATCTACAGTTATCAGCTGATTTTTGTTCAGTTAAAAAATTTCCATAAGGATAACATGAGATCTTTGAAGGGCTCTAGCGCGAAAACCGGATTTTTCCCAGCTATGGGACCAGCTCCAATCGATTTCTGGTGGCCAAAACCCCCATATTCCAAAATTTGAAGGAAATCGTCGGAGCCGTTTTTGAGATAATTGTGCAAGCAAGCAAGCAAGCAAACAAGCAAACATTGCTCGTATAAGAGTGTAGGATTAAGGAAACATTTTTTACATGTTAAATATTGTTAATCTTATATAACAAAACACACTTCCACAAATATTTTATTTTTATCATTGTTATCAACTGTGTTATCAGTTGTACACTGTGGTGTACAAATGGACGCTGTTAAGTCAAGTGGCTGAAATTTTTATTTCATGGTTATTGATTTTTTGGATAAAATAATGCAATAAAACTAGTATTAAAAGTATTTTTTTATTATAAGATATACAATGTAAATGTAGTACTGTATAACGTAAAAACTATTCAAATTCTACGATTTTGAAAATCAGTCTCTTAAAAACATATGACTTGTGTCTCAAACTTTTCATCATCTTTTAGTTTTTTGACTGGATTCTTTTTTTCTATTCAATAATTGAAAATAGTTTCTAAAATAAAAAGTATTTTGTATAAAATAATAATAAGTATAACAAATAAAATGTTTTAACTGAATGTAATTGAAAATCATATTCTTTTAACGAAAGTAAACTAACTCAGACTATTTTTCAGTCTTGCCGTTCCCGGTTTCATCATCACCAATGCAGTCGCCTATATCAAAAACTTAAAAATAGTAAAAGAAGTATTTTTAGCTATCATACTAAAATATATAGCGGGTGCTTAATATCAAACTTTTTCAAATCGATCAGTCTAAATGTACAGTATTCTGTACACAAAAATGTAACTCAAAAAATAAAATATGTAGCCAAGATCTACATTCAAAACAACTGCATAGCAACATTAATCTAACATTGATCTAACATCCTGCATTTAAGTTTATTAAGAAAACTTAATTTAACTATGCAGAAAATAGTGAAATCCTGAGCGTGTCATGCACCTTTTCATGAATGGCAAAATACTGTCAACTCAAGGTCGTAGTATTATATCCTAACTAAGCCAACAGGTTGCAGCACTGTTCAGACTTGTTCTCAAATGTACAATGGAGTGTACAAACAGTCCCTTATACTTTGGTATTAATTTAAAGTGAATATAAAAACTCTTAAAAAACATGTACATTCCAGTGTACAAAACACGGCTATTAGTGCAAAAAATTCCCAAAAGCTCAGGTCTGAGGAGGATATACTAGTCTTCATTATTTGTTTGCATAAACATGATATGTACATTCAGTAAAATTAGAAAGATCAAACTGTATCTATCTTCTTATTTCTATAAGGGTTTCGTCTGTTACGTCCCTTTTTCTCTAGACCTACACTGAACCGATTTTTAAGATTGAGGTGTAATTTTAAAGCTTAGGATATACTGCAGTGACGAATCGTAATTAAAAAGGTCATATTGTTTCGGGCTTTGCCCCCCTCGCCTTTGATTTATTTCTAGAGGGCGCTTCAAAATGTTGACCAACTTTTATTGCAAGTTCTTTAAGGGGATCCGCCTCCTCCAAAGTCAATTTTGTGAATTTTTGGTGATTTTTTGTTTTTGGTTCCAATAAATTGTACATATTCTCAGTAGTGTGTCTGCAAAATATCAAGCCATTCCGAGCATTATTTCTAACATTTTTTATGTTTTTATAGAACCGCGCGCTTCGCGAATATATATATAATAATATATATAATATATATAAATTTTTAATATATTTAAAAAATATTTAATAAAATAAAATTTTATTTTATAAAAGTATATTTTATAAAAAAAAGTAAGTGTATTTTATAAAAAGTGAATAAATAGGTAAAATAAGTGTATTTTGTAAATAAAAACTTTAAACGCAAATTTCCGCAAACTAATTTTTCCATGTTTTACTACATACAAGTTTGAATAACTTTTGAACCAGACTAGATAGAGTCTTGAAATTTTTACCACTTTATCTTGATAATATTTATAAACTTTTCACGCATGAAAACCCCCCTACAAGCAAAAATAATTTTTTTATTAATTTTAGAATTTTTTTTTGAAACTTTTAAAAAAACAATTTTTTTCTAACGGTTGGGTAATTTTTGTATATGAGCTAGAATAGTTTCCATGCGTCAAAAGTTGCTTTATTTCATGCAGAATAATACAAAACAAAAATTATTTGTATTAGTTGAAAAATAAAAAAGTTATTCAAAATTTAATATATCGCGAAAATCACGCGAAAAAACAGAAAAATTGCCTTTTTTTGGCAAAAAAAAAATTAAAAATTTTTTTTTTTCTATAAATTATCTAGTTTATTGTGTAGAAAGGTAAAAAAATATATATGATTGTAATATTATCAAAAAAGTTAAAAAAAAAGGGCTGTAGGAGGCGGATCCCCTTAATGTGAATTGTAATTTAACAGCTGATTTTACCTTCAGATGAATTTTAGAAGCCAGATAGTAAACAAAAATAGGTGCCTGTCACTTCATAATCAACATTCACTTACTGTAGGTGAGTTTCACACATACAGATTCATAAAAATGCGCAATTTGCGCACGGGCCACCTCGTGTATTTATATACTTCATTAGATAATGATTAAATAATATTTGGTCAAAACCCCCTATGGCAACAGACCTGTATATTAAATCCCACGGCATTTTAAATTGAAAATAACTGGTATAATTGGAAAAGGAATAGAAAGAATTAAAGGAATGAAATAAATCAAAATAACAAATCAAAAGCTATAAGGAACGTAATTAACAGTATTACTGGGTCAAATCTATATAATATAGACAATGTTTCCCAAAATCACTTAAACACAGAATGTTTTAACCATGCGTTCATAAGTAATGCAGAAAATTTAATTAAATTAATAAAACAGAATCCAATATGTAATTTTAACTATTTTTTAGTAGCCTACAAAAAGAAGAAAGATATTACATGTAATCTGCAATATGCATATGTTGAGGAGGTTTTTAATGTAATATAAAGTTTAAAATCTAGTAACTACGCCCAGATATTTTTGTCCAAGCCCAAAAATTTTGAAATTTGCTTCCAAAGAAATATGTAAAATGCTAACTACATTATTTTAATAACTGTCTTGGTAAAGAACAATATCCACAGATATGTAAACCAATAAAAAATTATATAAATCCACAAAGGTGGTATAAATGATTATAGCAATTTTAGCCCTATATCTATAGTACCAGCTATATCCATAGTACCAGCTATATCCAAAATTTTCAAATAATTAATTTTTATACAAATCTATGATTTTTTTTAATAATCAATTATTTAGCGAGTGACAATTTGGTTTAAGGAAAGGAATAACATATGGCAATCAATATTTTATTGAAAAACACTGTGAATAAAATTGAAAAATGGAATGCTTGCTTGCATCAGTTCCTCGATATTCCAAAAGCTTTAGATACAGTTAATCACGATATTTTAATAAACAAATTTATGGTTTTGAAAATAAGACGCTGAATTTAATAAAGTCATATTTAGAAGAAAGAACACAGTGTGCAAATTATAATAATAAAATCTCTGCAGGTTTAAAGTAAAAGTAGGAGTTCCACAACGATTTTGCCTGGGGCCATTATTTTTTAACATATTTGTTGACATATATTGTCATATTGTTGTTTTAACATATTGTTGGAATGTTTTTGAGAAATAATGATCTGCCTTTCAGCATTGAGAATTAACTCTCGTCCTGTTTTTTGTATGCAGATGATATTGGAATCAATGAGGGCGTTCACAAGCATCCACCGCAAAGCGGTTTGTTTACGTTTTTGCCTATCACGTGACAAATCCCACAAATGAAATGTCTGGAATTAGTCACGTGATTGGCAAAATGTAAACAAACCGCTTTTGCGGTGAATGAACGTGAACGTGTCCAATGTGTGTGGAAATTCTGATAGTGAGGTCATTGAGAAGTTAGATATTACAACATCAAATATTACAAATTGGTTCCAATCTTATAAATTAATTTTAAATTAGAAAAAACTCAAAATATTAAAATAGCCTTCTAAAAAAATTATATTCCCTATATAAAAAAATAGATTCAATAAAATTTTTTGCGTATAATGATTGTATTGGAACTTATTTGGAAAGATCATGTTTATAAAATTCTAAGTAAATTCTCTAAACGAATCTATGTCATAAGAAGACTAAAAGGAAATGTGAGAAAGGAAATATTAATTACGGCTTATTATGGCTGCTTTCATTGTTATCTCTTGTACGGAATTACAGCTTGGGGCAATGCTTCAATAGCCGAAAACGTTTTTAAAAAATAAAACAAAGTTATTGGAATTACTTGTGGAACAAAAAGAAAAGCGCACTGTAAACCACTTTTCCAACAATTGAATATTCTGACATTGCCATCCATGATCCCATCATTAATTTTACAAATTAATTTAAACGTTCGAGAAAAAATTAACAATATACCTCAAAAATTCTTTTTCATCACACTACATCGATATCACCTGTTTTCGACCCTCACTTCTACCTACGAAACACCTGTTTTGCAGGCCTAGGCCGGCAAAATTTTCCGGGTATTTAACAACAAAAACAACCAATAATAAATCAGTGACGTAGTTAGTAGTTCAGCTGATAGCAACTGTTAAATATGTATGACGTAGATGGGAAAATAGTGCTTTTCCCTTGAAATCAGCTGTAGTCACTTACCGTTAGAGTATTAGTTTTGGTGGCCTTAGCTTATGAACGATGTGGCCTTAGCGATGTGAAGTGGTTGCCTAGCAACCAGAAACTCAAGCAGTACATCTCGCTAGGTTAGTTGAAGTTGAGGTTATGTTTTGTTTGTTATGAACGAACGTTCATAACGTTGAGGTTACGTTTTGTTTGTTATGTAATTTTTTCACTTGTTTTACTGGGACGGTGGCGACGTCCTGTAATCCAGCTACTTGGATGTCACGAATTGTGGATAGTTATGAGCGATGGCTTGTGGATGCGATATTCCCTGGTGGGGATTAACGTCCGCACTAGTGAATACTAGTTCATCCATAAGTACCATCCTCATAATTAGACCGATTCGTATATGGGAGGTTGAAATTGTGGTTCGGATCCCACGTTAAAATGTAGGTCCCTAGATACCATTGGCTGTTGGGCTATGAATTAACAGTCCTGTCTAAGGAGAATGTTGGCCTTAGTCAGTAACAAGACTACAAGATCGGGCCACAATCATCCTACACTCATCCCTCATTCATACTTGGCTTTAAACTACCTATTGAGTTAGGTCGCCATTTCAATAAAGGTATTAAAGGTATTAAAGAATTTATTGAATTGTGTAGTGTGATGAAAAATATCGTTCATAACTCGGGCCGAAAGCGTTTTGCCAACCCTCGATCGTTTCAAGTTCTCGACTTCGTCTCGAACTTGAAACACGATCTCGGGGCCGGCAAAACGCCACTTTCGGCCCTTGTGACGAAATATACTATTAACTAAGTTATTCATATGAAACAAGAAACAGAAATCAATTAAAAACATCTTATTGATGCAAATACACAAAATCTCAAAAAAAATCTTCAATTTATGAAAAAAAATTATTTATTACGATACCCTTGATTTGGTTGGGACTGCCAGTAAAAAAAATCAAAAGAAGAATAATGGAAAACTACTAAGGAAAACACCATACAATGTTGAAGATTGCCTAATAAAGATTTTTGGACATCATAGTTAAAATTAAAAATTATGTTTAATTAATTAATTATTTATTAGTTATTAATTATTAATAAATATTAATATTAGTTTAATTAATTATTATTGATAAGTATTATCTGTAATGATACCTGTCAATAAAGCATTATTATTATTTTTATTTTTATTATTATTATAAAATACTGTCGTTGCAAATATGGAGGATTTTGTTGTATATCATCACAGACAACCTGTATGTTGCCCACCTAGATTGTTTTAAATACTTACATGATAAAAAATTAAATTGAAAACAAACTAACCTCATCAGTGAAGGACATTGCATTTAGTATCAGCATGCACATTAGTGTCATCCGGACTGAAATATACTGAATGTAATCTTTGCCGTTGCCGTTTATAAAGGCCTCCGTTGGGATTTGCAATAACACGTAAACTATTTGCATGAAAAATAATGCAATGATGAAGTTCTTGAACATCATCAACGCTTCGCCACAAGACACAACTTGGGATATGATATACCGGCTGTACTGGATGACATCATCGCTTGTGACTTCAATAACGTTTGGCCGCTGTGATCGGCAGTGTCGCAGTATGAGCGTTACCTCGTGGTAGAACATGGAGATGGTGAAGATCATTCGCTCGAATAAGCATTCGTTGTAGGAGGTGATAAAACAATCGACGATGGTAGGGGACCACTCTGACTGTGAATAACATGCCTGCATGAAGAAGAGCATAATGCCGATCAGTAAACCAGGCACAGTGTACGAATACACTCTGTGTTGAGTGTTTGCAGTTTTGGAACGAGAAAAGTTGACTTCCCACATATTGTCAATCTTTTTTAATATATCAATGAAGTTTTTCGAATAAAAAACTCCCAAAAATGCGAAAGAAGCTTCAATCGCCAACCATCCGAAAAGCATAAGAAGTACAATAAAAGTCCTTTCCTCACCTGACCAGTTGTAGACCAATACAAAACAGTACAGGGAATACCAGAAGAGGGAGATTATGGCTGCTGTACGGCAATTCCGATAAGTGAGAGATCTGGAGTCAGCCGACAACAGCTGACTTGGCGAGGCAGAGAAGTGCCCCGATATGAAGTTGAGCAGCATGACGACACGAAAATGTCGGTATATACTTAAACTTTCCATTTTCAAAATATATAGTTGAAAAATAATAATAAATTATTCAACAACGTTTTGGTGTGGAAAAAATGTTTTCTTTGGCACAATAATTCTTTACTTATAACTCCAACGGCTATTTCACAAGCTTTACAACATTCATTATAAAAATGTTATTGATAATATCATTAATACACCACAAAACATTAATTCTTTACCGTGCTAAAGTACTCTCACTGACATATAATCTTGTAAAAGTACTGTAACAACTTCCTTAGCAAATAAGACTAAATGTCTTACAAATTAATAGGAACAATGATAAAACAAATGAGTACCATAACTATATGAATATACAGTATAAAAAATACTAGATTTGCTACTTATTAAATACTATTACTTAGATTTGCTATTTACTAGAAATACTAGATCAAGTGCTTCACAACTTTTATTTCAAGCTCTAAGTACCATATTTCCAAGAGCCATTCGTTTGTGAAGTAAAATCAATATTGTGTAATCGTAATGTTTCATGATTACATTACAAACCACTTAAAGTTAAATTGTTCGTGTCTAATGTTAAAATAAATTCAGTAAATAGCTTCCATTTGTAATATCAGTCAATTTCATAATAAACATAGTACAACTAACTACATTGTGAAAAGAATCAACCAATAATCAGCTGACTAAAAGACATAGCAATCCTTCCCCTAAGTTTTTTTTCATCATACCATTGCGATAAATGTTGTTTTCGGAACGGTCAGCTGTGATCGAAACTAGTTGATTCCCGGTGGGTTGGATAAATGTGTTGGTAAACAATGTTTTCGGGACTAGACCTCGAAACAGTGGTTTTCGCGACTAGGCCGGAAAAAAACTTCCAATGTTTGACACCACTAGCGCTGCTATTCTGCTTACAGTAACTTAAACTTTGTTGACTCCAATATATAAATGTCAAACAGCTGATTGTTTAGTTGTAAATAGTTCAAATACAAGATAAACAAATAACAATGTAAGAGGGGGTATATAGGTTAAAATTTATTAATTTTTATCCAAACTGTATATTTATTAAAGGTGGTATGATGAAAAGTACTGTTCGTAACTCGTCCGAAAGTGGTATATCGGTGCTCGATCGAATTCAAGTACGAGGCTTCGCCTCGTACTTGAAACTCGATCTTGCACCGATAACGACCACTTTCCAGACTAGTGACGAAATATACTATTTCCTAATTACAGATTTCTGAATTGATCATTGTGTCTTTTCCACCAGGACTGCAGAGAACATATAAACAAAAGAAGCGCTGTTTTATTCCTTTGATGTTGGAAAATGGCGCTTTTGAGTCAGGCCGGTGACGTAATCCATCTGATATCCATAAGAATAACATAGGCTAGTGACGTTTCTGGGTAGGTACTATTTTTTACATTGTTTTACCCGCTAATGAAACAGCCCTTGTCTATTACATTCCAGAAGTTTTCCCCAGTCCTGCTTTTCCACAATCTTCCATCTTGTAATCTTACAAAGGTACATTATGTTGCCCAGTTGTCTTTCAACAGTTCCAACAATCCATTTTTCATTTGAGTTTACCGAATAATTCTTAACTAACCCTTTCTGTCCATTAAAATAATGTCTTTTTGGTTCTGCTGTGTTATAAGTATATAGGGTCTGTACTCTTATCAACCGTAAGATCTAACTCTGTTCTAATGTTTCTTCCAAACATGAAATTGTAAAGGGGAATTTCCAGTGGTTGAATGTTGTGTTTTCCTTAACTGTTTTAAAATCATGTTCAAACGGTTGTCTGTCTTTCCCCACCACTAGCATAAAGAAGTTTTTTACGGTTTGGACTTCCCTTTCAGCTTGCAAATTGGACTTCGGACAAAAAGGGGCAATAGTTTTATGTGTTATTTCATATCTCTTCAGAAAGTCTTGAAAAGGTCTTAATGTGAATTGAGTCCCATTATCTGTCACCAAGACATGAGGAACTCCAAAAGTTGCAAATAGTCTCTCTAACTGTGTAACACACCAACTAGTAGTTGTCATTTAGTTGGAATTACCTTGACAATTTGACTGTACTTGCGTTCTGCTTTCGTAATTGATCTAGACGCAAAAGATATGGGTTTCTCAGATCCATCCTTGTATTTACGTGACAAGCATGCTCCTAACCCCGTTGGACTTGCATCTGTGGCTAGAACCAAGGTTTCATCTGGGTCGTAATGTGCCAATGTTCGTTCGCTTGTTATTTCAGCTTTTACTTTTAAAAGGGCTTCTTCGCATCTCTTTGTCCAAGAAAATCTTTTTCCTTGTCGCAGTAGTTTGTTTAAAGGTTCAAGCAAAGTTGACATGTTTGGAACAAACCATGTATAATAATTAGCAAGACCTAGGAATGTTCTTAGTTTATTCAAATCTTCTGTACTTTTGGCTTTAGTTATGGCCTCTACATTTTCTGGTGATTTATGTAAGCCATTCTCATCAATAACGTGACCCAAATACTTGACGCTTTTTTTAAAATAGCCATAAATGTCTACTCTTTAAGCTATTATAATTTTTTTTATCCTTTAAGGGGGACGTTTTTTATCCTTTAAATATGCCCACAAGGAGTCAGACAAAATTCTTAAATAGCGGCATAGGTCAAGTTTGGTATTAAATTAAAGGTCTTACTTAGCAGAGGACAATGCTACAAACTAGACTTCAAACGGATGACCGAGACGTAAATGGCAGGCAAACAAAATGTCCATTAAATAAAACTTTAAAATGCAATAACTTTCTTAATACTCAACCTTTTGACATTGGGTTTGTGGCTTATTACTCCAAATGCAAGGACGTTTAAAATGGTGTATTATGTGACAAGGGCCAAAGAAGTTTCTTTTTATACACCCTTTAAGGGATGTCCCTCTTGGAAGTCTTACAGAATTCTCCTTTATCAGTTGTCACATCATAAATAATTTTAAACATCTTTGCATTTGGAGTAATAAGCCACAAACCCGACGTCAAAAGGTTGAGTATTAAGAAAGTTATTGCATTTTTAAGTTTTACCCATATTATTTTAACGGAAACTCTTTTTGCCTGTTATTTCCGTCTCGGTCATCCGTTTGAAGTCTAGTTTGCGGCATATAGTAGGTACTCTGCTAAGTAAGACATTTAATTTAAAACAAATAACTCCACCTATGCTGCTATTTAAGAATTTTGTCTGACTCCTCGTGAGCCGGCCTCCTTATAAGGAATAAAAAAGTGATAATAGCTCAAAAGAGGAGACATTTATGGCTATTATTGGTATACCAAGTCTTACTACTTTATATGTAATGTTAAAAAAATATTTCGCCATTTCGGGACTTTTCCATCACACTATATACTTGTCATTATTTGTTTGCATAAACGTGATATTTACATTTTGTATATCAAAATTAGAAAGATCAAACTGTATGATTAACTAATATTTGGTCAAAAACCCCTATGGCAGCAGACCTGTATATCAAATCCCACAGCATTTTAAATTGAAAATCTATCTTCTTATTTCTATAAGGGTTTCGTCTGTTACGTCCCTTTTTCTCTCGACCTACTTAACCGATTTTTAAGATTGAGGTGTCATTTTAAAGCTTAGGTTATACCGCAGTGACGAATTGTAATTAAAAAGGTCATATTGCTTCGGGCTTCGCCCCCCTCGCCTTTGATTTATTTCTAGAGGGCGCTTTAAAATGTTGACCAACTTTTGTTGCAAGTTCTTTAATGTGAACTAGAGATCGCCACCTGATCGAAATTCGATCAAAATTTCAGTTGATCTGGACTCTAAACTAAAAAAAAAACATTTTAGAACTAAAACATCTGTTTATCCTAATTTTCTACCAGTTGCTTTTACAAAAGCTGTCTAATGATTCATTCAATTTTCCTTTCTCCATAAGATTAACATTGGAACTTTGAAAGCTTGTGGGGCTTAGCCCTGGAGTCCGATGTAAATTAGAATGTGATTCTGCTCATCTACAGGACTATACCTTTCTAACGGTATGCTCGGATTTCTCCTACGATGTACAAGAGCTGAGAAAAAAGGAGGAAATGAAACATGCTTGCGTATTAATATATAGATTGTAATTTAACAGCTGATTACCTTCAGATGAATTTTAAAAGCCAGATAGTAAACAAAAATAGATCTCTGTCACTTCATAATCAACATTCACGTACTGTAGGTGAGTTTCACTCATACAGAATCATAAAATGCGCAATTTGCGCACGGGCCACCTCGTAACTGTATAATGGAAGAAGGAATAGAAAGAATTGTCTGAACATAATCAGCTGATTAGCTGACTTTCTTCATTTTTCATAATAATTGTCTTAATAATAATAACTAGAAATTGCCTACTGGTTGAAATTCGGCCAAAAATATCTCAGTTCATATTGAGCCAATTACATTTAAAATGTTTGATAACTGAAATGTCTATCCTTCCCGATTTGCTAGAATTTGTTGTTATCAGCTGTCTAATGATTAATTCAATTATCTTTCTCCCATAAGATTAACATTGAAGATTTGAAAGCCTGTAGGGCAGAGCTCAGGGTTCCGATGTGAATTATAATGTGATTGGGCTAATCTAGACGACGATACCTTTCTAACGGTATGCGCGAATTTCTCCTACGATACACTAGAGTTGAGAAAAAAGGAGGAAATGAAACATGCTTGCCTATTAATATATAGATAATACCCTCCGTCGCAGCAGATCTGCGTACCCAGCGAATTTCCAAATAAGTAATATTAATTATAACCAGACGAACCTGTAATAAAATTTCATCACGTACTCATAAATAGGGAAATAAATGTCTATTTTAATAAATGTTTATTTTAATAATTTTATTAAAATAAACATTTGAAGGGTGCAGGGGAAGAACGATCAAAGTCCAAAAATACAAAAAATTGAAATACCGGTATATTTTGATTCGTCTAAGCGTGTTTTAAAACCACGTGCATTCTATAAACGTGAGTAACGAACAGATTCCGCACTAGAATACAAAACATTTAGAGTATGCAGGGGAATATCGGTCAAGCTCCACTGCGTTCATGGGAAGAACGGACAAAGTCCGTTAAAAATCAAAGTTAAAGTCTCTTAAAATCTGTTAAAATCACCGTTAAAAAAACAAATTTTTATTGTTTCAACCATAAAATGACAACCAGTAAAATTAAATACTAAGCACATTAACATTACTATCGATATATGTTATCATACTTATATGACTCTTTAAATTTTAAAAACGCTCTCCTGAAAACTTTACATTTTGTGAGTTTGATCGTTCTTCCTCTGCACCCTTCATTTATTTCCCTATTTAAAGTATTAAAGTATTATTTCCCTACTTAAATTTTACTACAAAGTAGTATTTTTAATAAAATAGGACCTAGTAACAACAACTACTACTTAGAAAGATTTGCTGAAGTTCAAAGCAAAATTTAATTTAAAGAACAAAGTTGAGCAAGTTTACGAGGCATTACGTAAATTGAATTCGAGTACTAGCTTGGATATTTACTCGGTAAACACTGTTATTTTAAAACAATCTGCACCATATTTGAGTGAGTTGTTAACCACTTTTGTACAATACCAGGTATTACAAAATCTTTATATCCTACTTCATTATAGAAAGAAAAGATTGTTCCCATTTATAAATCTGGGAAAATTGATGAGTATGCTAACTACAGACCAATAAGCATTGTCCCAGCAGTCTCAAAAGTTTTGAATTCTTGTTATTTGAACAAATTTATGATTATTTTGAAGAAAATAATTTATTTTCAAACAAACAATTTGGATTCCGAAGATGTCATTCAACTTCTAATGCATTACCGTTATTAATATCTAGCTCCATAACAGATATAGAAATTGGAAAAATTGTTTCTTTCATGTAATTTGATGTATCAAAACGTCTAATACTGTCTGCCATGAAGTTTTATTACGTAAATTGAAATATGGTTTTATTCCCAAATATTTAAGACTAATGGAAGCTTTTTTGAATGAAAGATATCAATCAGTGTTTACGACCTGTACTCAAAACTCAAAAAGACCATTAGTGGAGTTCCTCAAGGATCTGCTTTGGGGCCTTTACTCCTTAATATTTATGTAAATGACATTCCCATACATATGTGTCTTCACTTGAAAGAGGCATCAAAAATCAGGCATAAAAAACTTGATGATGTAGGCATTAAAATCAACAAAATTGAATGAAGCAGGAGAAAAAAATATTGAAGTTACAAAAAAGGTAATAGATTGGTGTGAACTGAACAAAACTACATCTCAACCTAAATAAAACTCAAGATATAAAATTTAAGATATAGTAGCAGTTTAAAATGTTATAATATCTCAAAAACAATAAAACTCTAAGGCTTTATTATAGACTAGGGGATTGTAGGGGCAAAGGCCCCTAAAAATCAAAATGGTGATGTTGTCTCCAAAAAATAAGTTTCAATTCATCACCTCGTTGTATACAATTACTCTATTTCATTTGAAGTTGTATTATGATTATACGTTTGGCTTTTCTAATAGAATATTACCTATTCTTGACGAAACATTTTTGAGTTATGAAATCAGTAATTTACCAATAATCTCCCCTCTATTAAAATACAGTAGTCTATTTTATGGGAAAAAGCTAAAGCACTATTATACAACCGGACTCGGTAAAAATAGTTTTAACCTTAAACATGTTCATAATAAGTTTGAATACTCAAATAGGCTAAATAAAATAGTTCAATCCAACATTAGCCCTTTAATACTGAATACTCCTTCACCCTGGACCCCTGTGCCCCCCATTCCCCCACACTCGCCGTGTCCTCCACGCCTCCCCGAGTCCCCGTTCAACACTCGGGTCCAGTGTTTCCTTCCTGTACCTCAACACCCCTAGGGCCCGAGTAACCACCATGCTCCCGGACCTTGTGCCCCCATGTTCCTTTTCCCCCATTCTCCCATAATGCTCGCAGTTCTTCAAAATGGTCCCCGTGGTCTCTATGTTCCTAATTCCTCTTCTGTGCCCCCCATTCCAAACCAGCTTTCTTGCCACTGACATCTCTTGTGTCCCTTGTGCCTCATATGCCCGTGCCTCCATGCTCACCATTTCACCCAGTGCCCGCTATGTCACTCATGCCTCAATCTTGGCCCCAATGCCCCCTAACCCCCAGTGCCACCTACACCCCTCGTGCCCCCCCCCCCCATTCCCCTGCACCCACGGTGCTCTGTGCCCACATGCCCACCCGTCTTCCCCGTGGTCCCGATGCCCTCTATGTCCCCCATGCCTCCCACGTGCCACCCCATCGACGTCCTTTTGCTATGATTGTAGTCTATTTTGTTCTATTTGGTCAATTAAGTATAACATTGGTGATACACTGTGTTGTCCGTTTTCGCACACTATTATTTACATGAAAAGCTCCCCGTCTTTATGTATTAACGGGCGTTTATTGTTTTCTCTACGAACTACGTAAAGAAATAAGCAGAGAAGGGATCAAACCAAAACAAAACATTAACATTCCTTTAATACCTTTAATACCTTTATTGAAATGGATTCGGACGTTATCCAATGTTAGTAGTTTATATAATATGATTCAGTCGGAAATAAACAAACACTCAATAAAACGATTCAACTCTAACTACTCTAAACAACAATTATATCAATCATAAAACGCCTAATCCACTTTTAATCGTGGTATATCAGCATATAAAAAATCATTCTACTCCTGTCTCCTTAAAGACATTGATTGGGTCACGAAGAAGACATCCGTTGTGAAAAAGTAATTTGCCCATGACTATCAGTGTTCTCCTTTTTTATAGTGTATTGGCAATTTTTTAAAGCTATAACCATGTATTGTTATCTTAACTGAAAATATCTGCTCAATCAACAGCTGAGTTTATGATAAAAAATATTTACTTTAACATCTGCTTAATTACACGTGTAGATCTAAAAATCTTCTTCTCTTTAGATTAACATTGGAACTTAAAGGTCCAATGGGGCAAATCCCAGGTAACTTTTGATAATTCTGGTATTTTTCCTTGCGTCCTTGGCCCAAAAGCTTTAAAATGAGCCATCATACGTTACCCTATCTTTCTTCTAACTCGAGATATTTCGTGGGGACCGATTCGCTTACGGAATTATATATATAGATAACAAACTATTTAATACAATACCCTTGATTTGTTTGTAACTGCCAGTTAAAAAAAAAATAAAAGAAGAATAAAGGAAAAACTACTGTACTAAGAAAAACACCATACAATGTTGAAGATTGGCTATCTAAAGATTTTTGGGACATCTTAGTTAAAATTTAGAATTATTTTTAAGTTTAATTAATTATTATTGCTACATATTATTAGTTATGATACCTGTCAATAAAGCATTATTATTATTATTATTATTGTTATTATTATAAAATACTGCGAATATGGAGGATTTAATTTTATATCATCACAGACAACCTGTAGGTTGCCCACCTAGATTGTTTTCAATACTTACATGATAAAAAAATTAATTGAAAACAACAAACTAACCTCATTTATGAAGGACATTGCATATAGTATCAGCATACACATTAGTGTCATCCTGACTGCAATCCACTGAAGGTAATCATTTCCGTTGCTGTTTAAAAATGCCTCTGTTGGCATTAGCAATAGCAAGTTAACTATTTGCATAAAAAATAATGCATTAATGAAGTTCTTGAACATCATCAACGCTTCACCACAAGACACAACTTGGGACGTGATATACCGGCTGTACCGGACGACAGCATAGTTTGTGACTTCAATAACGTTTGGCCGCTGTGAATGGCAGTGTCGCAGTATGAGCGTTACCTCGTGGTAGAACATGGAGATGGTGACGATCAGTAGCTCAAAAAAGCATTCGTTATGGATGGTGATAAAACAGTCGACGATGGTAGGGGACCACACAGACTGTGAACATATCTGCATGTAGAGGAGCATAATACCGACCAGTATCCCAGGCACAGCATACGAATACACTCTGTGTTGAGTGTTTCCAGTTTTGGAAAAAAAAAAGTTGACTTCCCACATATTGTCGATTTTTTTTAATATATCAACGAAGTTTTCCGAATAAAAAGCTCCCAAAAATATGCCACAAGCTACATACGCCAACCATACAAAAACCATCATCATAACAATAAAAGTCATTTCATTACCTAACCAGTTGTAGACAAATAAAAAACAGTACAGTGAATACCAGAAGAGGGAGATGATGGCTGCTGTACGGCAATTCCGATAAATGAGAGATCTGGAGTCAGCCGACAACAGCTGACTTGGCGAGGTAGAGAAGTGTCCCGATACGAAGTTGAGCAGCATGACGACACGAAAATGTCGGTATATACTTAAATTTTCCATTTTCAAAATAAATAGTTTAAAAATAATAAAAAATTATTCAACAACGTTTTGGTGGGAAAAAATATTTTCTTTGACACAATAATTCTTTACTTATAACTCCAACGGCTATTTCACAAGCTTTACAACATTCATTATAAAAATGTTGTAGATAATATCATTAATACTAATAATATCAGTAATCGTAATGTATTGTTTCATGATTACTTTACCAACCACCTGAAGTTAAATAATTTACATTGCAACACTAAGTTGTCCAATTTTAATCTTTGCTGTTAAATTGTTCTACTACTTGATTAATTTAACCATAATTTATCATTTTCTTGTATGGATTAACAATTTAAGTAATAAGAAGTATATTTTCATAACTTTAATAAGTTATATTAACTTACTCACTTTCAAAACCAAATATTTTGTTGATTAAACATTAACAGCCATTGGAAATTTGCTAAGTATGCAGGTCTGCTGTGACAGGGGGTGTTTTTAAAATAAAAAATACTGTACAGAACTATTGCTCACTTGACCACCATTTTATTCTCATTCTGTTATTTAATGTTTTGTTGCATTATTTTTTATCATTGGCATTTGCTTTTCTTTTTTTGTTCACCAAATTTTATAGTAGCTCACGATAAAATTATTTCCTAATTGTATAATAAGGACATCCCTCACACTAACGCACAAGCTCCTCTGTAGCACACACAAAATTTTTATTTCTCTAAAGAAATCATTGTCATTAATTACGAATTATTTCCTGTAAATTTCATAAAAATAGGTTAAAGCAAACAGTTTTTATTTGATATTATATAGTCGTATGTTCAGGGGATTTTCAGCACTTTGAGTGCGGTTCCGCGCGCAGTGTATGGAAATAATCGCGATTTTCCAAAAGTTTGTTTTTTTAACACGTATGTACCTTTTTCTCAAAAACGGTTAAAGGTAGGGTCCTGAAATTTTTACCACACTTTCAGATCACCTATTTACACATTTTTATAACATTTCATAAAGATAAAAACCAAAACAATATAATTAACCTCATTACTACATTATATTTTTTGAAATTTTTAATATATTAACATAATTTTTTACTGTGTTTCTAATTTTTAACAGAAATCAACCAAATGTTATAAATATTTCCATAATAGTATGATCAATACAGGGTGAAAATTTCATTCTGATATCTTCTATGGATCCTGAGAAAAAGGTACACAAATTTAGTGAAATTAACATGGCGGAGATACAACCTCACGGACCCCCTTAAGAGTTTTTAATGTTAAATTTATGCATTTTATTGACTTAAAGCTGTTTTGAGTTTATTTATTTTAAAGGGATGCCCCCAATACATGATAGAGTAAAATCAGTGGTCACTAGCTAAATTTAATTTGGCTGCTGGCCATCACAAGGGCTTTATCAAACATCTATCTTCTTAAATCAATAAGGGTTTTTGTCTTGTTTGTTACATCCCTTTTTCTCTCGACCTAATTAACCGAATTTTAAGTTTGAGGTGTCATTTTAAAGCTTATGATCCAGCGCATGTGCAAATGGTGGCTAAAAAGGACATTTTGTTTTGGGCCTCGCCTCCCTATCCTTTAATTTATTCCTTGAGGGCGCTTAAAATATTGACCAACTTTCATTATACTATTTTTAATTGTGAATTGTAACTTAACAGGTGATAACCCTTAGATAAATTTCTCAATCAGATTGTAAACAAAAATACTAGTCTGTCACTGTATAATCAACTTAAATATTGTATGAAAAGTCATATAATTCGAATTTTATTAGTGAGTTTCTTACAAACAGGAAAAAAATATATTACAAAATGCGAAAGTTGGGAAGGGGCCCACTTGTATTTGACAATTTTTCCCCAAGACGTTAACAATTTCCCGTTACGCAATGCCGCTAGTGAGGTTTCCCCTTGGATGTTCGGTGTTGTGTGTCAGAATTACGCTCAAGGATCAACTCCCTAACAAGGTAGATAATGTTTCACCCCTGGGGTGGCGCAGAGCATTGTTGTGCATAGTGAAACCGTGACCGCGCTTCGGGCGTGTTCTGTCCACCACAAGATGTAAGTCCTGTACATGATTTTGTAAGTAAAAAAACTACACGCTATGCTAGTCATCCCAACTAAAGAGCAACTCACAATTATATTATTACCTATTTCAATTTTTCTCTATTTTAATTCCTTGGTGAAAGTGAGTGTACTACGAAACGAACTAAAAGAGTTCAGATGAATTAGTTGTTATCAAATAATGGAACAGTAATCTGAAGAATATTATGCTAATAATGATTAATACTTTATTTAAACTATTTTATATGTGCCTTACTTGAAACTACTTTTACCCAAAATGCTAAACAATAAAAAATGGATGGTTTTATTGACAAAATTATGAAAATTAAAAAACATTGAAATAAAATTATGTATGTTCAAATTAAGTTTAAAATATAAAAACAAGCATTTCTTCAGCCAAAATAAATATTTCAAAAACAAAAACATATATAGCCTAATAAAAGTACTTCCTAACTTAAACAACTTTTGGGAATCAACTTTAAAACTCCACAAAATGACTAAGGCCTATCCATAATTCTCCTTTTCTTAATACGCAGGGAAGTAGCTAGAGATTTTAGTGACCGGGGAAGGAACTCGATTTACCCCCCCCCCCCTCCCACCAATTGAGAGAGGGCTGGAGTTAGCACGGTGCCACACTAAACCACAATTTTAATTTGAGCAAGATTTTCTTCTTTTTTTTTTTTGTTTACAGCTTAGCTGTTAGATATGCGGCCCCCTAAAACCCTGCGCCCGGGACATGTGCCCCCCCCCCCACCCCCTCCTAGTTACGTCAATGTTAATACATAATAGATTAGCCAAAATGTTTGGTTGGGAATTTACTCCCTCAATCAACAGAGTGCTGTGCGACAAAACACATACATTCTTTCTTTTGTAATTTTTTCCATAATTTCTCCCAATCATTTCCTCCATCTTCTTGATTTCATCGTTTGTCAAGCCCATGATGTTTCATGGGCTTGACTGATCTCATGATGTTTCATGGTTCAGTTATTGATTGATCTGATTGTTGATCATTTTGACGTTGTCTATTGTATTATGTAAATGTGCTTACAGACAATAAAGAATTTTGAACAAAGTATTACCTTCTGACATTCCTTGTCGCTGTTGGTTAGTTTGCGACGCGTTTCGTCACTACAGTGACATTTTCAAGCACCGCTAGTGCGAAGATGCTTGAAAATGTCACTGTAGTGACGAAACGCGTCGCAAACTAACCAACAGCGACAAGGAATGTCAGAATGTAATACTTTGTTCAAATTGATTTCGACATTCCAGTAGTAGGATAATGAACTAAAAAAATAGAACTCTGATTTCATGTTTCAGGCCTCTTCAGCCAAAGTCCAACGAAGTTGTTAAGAAATCAGATCCAACAGTGGGAGATGTCTACCCTCAGGTAAGTAATCCAACACCTGTCATCTGATTTTAATGTTGGTTTCAATGGTGCAATTTATGCAACCAATGAAAAGCACAAATATCACTATAATATAACCTAAAAAGTTGTTATTTTTCTGATGTGCAGATAACTTATAAAGTTTTGTTGAATAATAGTTAACAAATCCGCTAACTAGGGATTAGATTTAGGGTGAATCAGCGCGCCGGACTTCGGAACCATGGCAGAGATGTCCAAATCCGCGTTCTCCCAGTGACTTGTATCAGTACTTTTCACCTTGTACTGTAGCAGCTCACCCCCTTACTTTGTCTAATACGATCCACGCACAGATCAATAGTCTATGTGGACGGGACAAAGTAAGACCAAAAGAGGTCCGCCAACCTCTTTTATAAAAAAAATAAAGGAAAACAGTTTTGAATCGCATGTTTGTTAAGTAAGAAGAATTTGGTTGATGACGTTATTGTTACAAATGAAACTTGAAGCTTTTACTCACTTTTTTACCCACACTATGTTTTTACTCCCAGTTATCCACCGTGGTTGTATCACATCTTTTCCCTCTTGTCGCAGGTCATCGTGGCGTGCCTTCTTCACTCCGTGTTCATGCAGACAGGCATCAACGTATCCTACTCCGCCACCACGCTGCCTCAGCTCCTTGAGGAGGGGTCAAGTCTTCACGTCACTGATGACCAGGCCTCCTGGATAGGTATGTCGTCGAGAGTTGCGTAAAAGAAAAGTTTCTTGCCACACTGGGGTAATAAACACAAAAAGAAAATGTTCTTCCTTGATTAGTTTTTACTGATCGGCTTGAAACTTTCCACCTTTTGATTCTAGAAATCATTAGCGAATAGTATTAAGTAAGCTTTGCCTATTTTGGTCATAAAATGTCATTTTTAATTGTTACAATTTTTTTAATTATTCTCTTTTCTTATAGTTCTGCCTTGGAAAAGTATAACTGGACCGCGGGTTCAATGGGCGAAAATCGTGGACGTCTCAGACGTCCTCAATGGACGTTCTCATTGGGTGGCAAAAAGCAGCGGAACCGAGCGACGGATACCAAAACAGCGCTTCAATAAACCTGTATTTTTACCTACTAAAGCATAGCATAAATACGTTAACTTTATATTAAAATTTTCTGCTTGAAATGGTGATTCTTACAGTGTTTAATATATTAAGAAAAGGTTTTGTAAATAATAATACATAGTTTAATCAAACTTACTTTTAATTCAATTCAGTAATGACATGAAAAAAGTAGGATGCAGGAAAGTTTTTTATTTTTTGGCGAAATAAAAACTGTCAGCGGGAATATTGTAGCTAATATTCTGAATTTTATTTTTTATCTCAAGCATTTCTTCGTGAGACCAGCAGATATCGTTGTACAAATTATTTTATAGAGCATTTGAGATTTCATGGAAGCGCGCGCGAGTATCTCGCACCTCTTTGTTATGATATGAGCTGATATTACGGCGCAGTTTTTATACGGTAGAAGTAACATTATTTCAGAATGCTACAAATTGGTGTTTGAAGAGATTAATGGGTGGAAGAATAAAAGACTTTAAACACTCTTACACTGTTTATTTACAATCCCTGTTAAATATATCTAAATAAAATTAACTTGTTAAGTTTTTGTCTAGTTCCTGGAGATACATTTGCTGCGGCAGTTACTTTCTTAGCTAAATCATGGAGACTAATTAAAAAAAAATAAAATAAACTTATCATCTTAATTAATTTTATACAATGAGGGTCAACCCCACCCACATTCCTCGACTGATGGATGTTTAAAAACCGTTGTCCCAGTTAATTGCAAGCATGCAATGCTATCTTGTTTACAAAATTCATAAAAAATTGTGTTTGGTTACAATTGTTAACAATTGAGTCTAAAGTTTTGACAATGAGCAATACGTCTTTACTTAATTTTTAAGAATAACCATATTTACAAAGTCAACGTACCTTTCATTTTTACTATAATCTCTTAACAAAATTACATTCAAACAATGTTGACATGACACTCTCGATTGCAATTTCCTGGCAATAAATCTACATATTGTAATATAAAACATGTTCTTTAAAATATATTAAAAATATTACTGTACTAAAATTATATAACAGCTCACTTGAAAAATGAGAGGCCTTTGTTCTGTCCGTCAGTTTGGTTAGTGCAATTAAATTAACAAGATTTTACCATAACTAAAAACTGATCACAAACATCAGCTACATCCTCTCTTCACGGTGACTTAAACACCGACTGATTTTTATATATTTTTAACAGACGATAGGATTTATAGCACGGTATCGTGTTTGTTGTGGTTCGCGCGCTCGTGGGTATCCAAGAATCAGCGCTCGCGCCGAATCCACTGAAATAAAATATTATCTGTAGCGGAAACTGCTAATGTTAGAAAAGATTACTTGAGATAAAAAAATTTATTTAGAATGTCATCTACAACTTCTTCGCGGACACTTTTTACCTGACCCAAAAATAAAAAACTTACTACTTTTGTCATGTCACTAATTAAGATGAACCAAAAAGAGTTATAGTTTAACTAATAATAAAAATTAATAGCAGACCATTTAAAGTTGAAATACATACCATTAGATTCACAATTTCATTATAAAAATTTTAATATAAATTTAAACTTTTTATTTTTATTGCGAATGGCTGAAATGTCAGGTTATATGAAGCGCTGTTTGGATGTTCTTCGCTCGGGTCCCGCGACATCGAAGCCTTTTGCCACCCGTTGGGCTCAAGACTTCAACGTTTTTTAGTTCAGTTTTGCATGGCAGCGCTCGGTCCAGTTATACTTAGTCCGAGAGTTCTGCCCATGTCCTTATGTCGTACCTACCTGATTTGTTTTCTTGCTCTCATTACTCTTCTGCTTTTCACCTAAAGAACGATTTATAATAAATAGTTAAGTCTACATAATATCTTACACTTTTGGAAAAGTATTTTGTTCTGTACTTTGACATATCGAGCCTCTGATAAACTCAAGCAGTACAGTGGTTTTCCAATTGTAGAGAATTTAGATGAATTTATTTCAAACTTTCCAAAGAGCCTTATTCTTCTCTTTGATCCATGTGCCTTGCATTAAAAAACAATATTTTTAAATTGGTTCCATCAAACTAACCGCATAGCTGATAGAATGTGTTACCTTTAGAGTTTTACTGTATATAAAGTTTCCTGAGGTGGCCTTGGCCAGTTCCAAATGCATGAGCCTTCTTGTTCTCAATCCCCTCTCTTGAAGTAGAAGAGATTTTATGAAATCTTGATTCTTCACTCACAACTAACTTTTCTTTGACTGTCTAAAGCAGAAGCGCAAGATGCCATCGGTGCTCTTTTCTGGCCCATTTCTTGTCTTAATTGCATCTTGTAGTTGCCCAACTGATGGTGCAGAAGAATTCTGGACCATAAAGGAACTTTATTCAAAGCCCCTTCTGTAATTAGTCAATTCTTTCGCTCGCTCTATGACCAATCTCACATTCTATTAAAGATCATCTTGGATGATGAATCCCCAAACAACTCCAGGATGTCTAGTATGTATTGATTATTCCGTCACCTTTTCCACAGCTAGCCTGGTAGCCATAGCCACCCTCGTCGGGTCGCTAGCATGCGGCCCGCCTATGGACGCGTACGGCCGCAAGGCTTGCGCCATCTTCACCTGCGTGCCGATGATCCTGGGCTGGATCCTGATGGCCTTCACCCCCAACTCCGTCTGGCCCGTCTACGTGGCCAGGGTACTCACTGGATTTGGAGGAGGTGACGTTCTAAGACTTTTTAATCTAAGAAGATTAAACTGGAATTTTCCACTTTTTTAGATATATTTGAAAAACTTGTTCCTGCAAGAGTAATCTAATTATCAAGGTTAACTGGAAGCAAAATGATGTACTCATAATGTGTCATGAACAAAAAAATGTATTCTTCTCACTTACATTGTTGGCTTTTGGTAATGCTTGTAAACAGTTTTAATAGCTGTAAGAAATACAAACAAAACAAAAACAAGAAGCTTCAACTAATACAAATATACAAGGGTAGACAAACCTTCAATCTCTGCCTCATAAAATGATCTCTAAAAAGGATTAATTTATAAAAAAAATCACTGCTGCTTCATCTGCAGTCCATCTACTTTGTATATTGAATACAATTCTTTACTTGATGAATGTAAAGAATATATTGGTAAAATTAAATTAAAGTGATTGCCATATGAAAAGCAATACACCCCTCATTCTTTTGAAAGATAATGTTCATCTAAGATTTATGAAATGGAAACATTTTGAATAGGTTCCTACAAAGTTGATGGTATATTTTAAATTGATAATTGCTTATATAGCTGTTGAACAAAGCTTAAGGCTCTTTTAAAATTTATGAAATTCAATGTAACACGATAGTTTTCCAATCTACTGTACTAAGACTTTACTGTATTTGAACTAAATTTTGCAAACCTACTAATCAACTCAGGAACCTTTTACATGTAAATTATAGTAATATGTTTACCATAGCACTCTTTATTAGAAATTAAATATTTTTTCTAGGTAAGTAGGTAGGTTCGTAATTAGAACTAAGTATGCTCTCAGATTGTGACGGGCAAAGTTTAACCACCATCTGATGTACCGTCGTCTCCGCAGGCATGACCACCGTCTGTCTGGTCTACATCGGGGAGATCTCGCATCAGCAGTTCCGGCCGATGTTGTTGTCTCTCAATAGCGGCTTTGTCAGTCTCGGCATTGTCGTCACTAACGTCCTCGGAGTCTACCTCCACTGGCGCACGGTCGCACTGTGCTCCGGCGTACTCTGCACTGCTACGCTCATCGGTCAGTTGAGCAACTTCTTTGCATTCTAATTTATTTATTAATTTTAAAAATTATGGATTTTTTAAACCATACAGATATACGTCTTGGTTAAATTTGCAAAATTAACTCAGTTAAAATCCTAGTATTTAGGCCTACACCTCTTTAGATAAACAATTAACAGAAATTTGTCACAACTGACACAATTTGCCATAATTGTGTTGGTGTTATTTACAACCATCAATTTTGCTATTTATAATATTTTTGTGTAGGCATCTGGGTATACTGCCCAGAAAGTCCGCAGTGGACGATTAACTACCGGCCTGAAAAATACAATGACGCTAAACGGGCATTGGAGAGCCTCTACAAAGATCCCAAGGTGAGTGGAACGATTACAGACTGACTAAAGTAGTACACTTAAAAACTCAATTTAGAGTAAATAAACCAATGTTATTTGCACAAGTACATTCAATTGTTCTGCATGATTAGAGCAAGTTCGGTAAGACACCCATTTGCTTTATATGTATTAACGAAGTACTGATAATAACAGCGTGCAGTTATTATAAAAATATAGTTTTGTAGATAAAAGTAAAAATCAACATATGGAGGTAAAATTTCACACCCTATACAATGAAAATTTCCCGTGATCTCTACTTTAAACAGGGAGAAATACCAATAGAATGTACCACAATGAACATTTATAAATCATTATACTAGCTTTGCTTTATAATTTAATAGTTGTATTAGGACTTTAGCATAAAGTTTGATTATATTCGGTCTGTCATGATTTTTTCATTGGTGATGTAACTGTTTCAGTTAGCAGAGATCGAATGGGAGCGGCTCGTTGAATCACACCACAACCGTCAAGCAGCCAAAAAACCAAAACAAGGCGAAGGATTTTTATCTGAGTTCTCCAAATTAAGAAATCTGATTCCTCTTCTTGTCCTGACAACGATCTTCCTCTTCCAACAACTTTGTGGCTCCTACCCAATATTCTTCTACGCAGTCAATCTATTCCAGTCTATCGGAACCAGTGTGGACAAGTACCAAGCACTTGTGACCCTCGGGGTTGCCAGACTTATCATCAGCTTTATCACTGCGCTGTTGTCCAAGAAGATCGGCAGAAGACCGCTTATGATCGCTTCTGGTGTGGGGATGACCATCAGTAGTATTGCCGCTGCAATATTTTTCAGTTCGAGACCTTACGAGGGACTTTTCGCTCATGAGGAGACAAACAGAACTGACTATTCCACATTGGATACTGACTCAGATCCTTACGCCTGGGTTGGGCCAGCCTCTATTCTCATTTATGTAAGCATGTCTTCATTTGGGTTTCTGATCATCCCTTGGAGTCTGATTGGCGAATTGTTGCCAATGTCAGTCCGCGCAAATGGTAGCGGGTTCATTATTTGCTTTACCCATATAATTATGTTCGGCGCTGTGAAAAGTTTCCCTTTTCTCTTAACAACAATTAAAATTTGCGGAGCGTTTTACTTTTTCTGTTTCATCTCTGTGACTGGCACAGTTTTTGTGTACTACTTCCTACCGGAGACTCTGGGTAAGAGTTTTGATGAGATAGGGAAGCATTTTGAATCTTTTAAGAGGAGGAAGGTGGATCGCACATCTGGATCGATAGAGGCTAAGTAATTTTTTTCTAGTCACCTCATTTATGTATCTCTTGTCAGATTGTAAGCTTCGTGTTATTTAAAGGTATTTAGAGCTTAATTACAGATAGACCAAAAGTTCAGAGCTTTTGATACATACAACCACAAAATATTTATTGTCTTCACTTTGCTTAGTTTTGCAATAGTTAACATAACCAACTTCAACTTTTAGTGAGGTTATGAAGCAATGACATTATTTAAATTGATTTTTGAGGATATTGTTGTACAAAGAATATTATTTATGGGTTTGGCTCATTGCCTCTTGGTTAGGGGAGGGGGGGGGGGGGTGGCAATGTTTTGGATCCATGGATGGCAATTAGTAAAGACCTGATCTTGTCTTTTCCAAATGTGATCAATATTCAAATTTGTTCTTACAGAATTGTAACTTGCTGACTTAGATGATTTTATAAAAGAGCCTAATTAATTAACTTACCACATTATACATCAATCAGCATTGAACTTTTGTCCTATCTGAGCAAAAGTGTTCTTTGAAACCTATTTACATTTTAAAGTGATATTTGATGCTGATAAGATTTAGAGATAGTTTCATAGATAAGATATACGCTAATTTGATGGTAAGATAAAAGATGATTTTGACTTATAATTGATATTAAACATATTGAATGTAAATATTCCTTGAACAGAGAATAGTAGCAAATTTAGAAGAGAACAATTACTGTACAATGAGTTTTAAAATGCCCCTTAATTTACTTTTTTTCCTACATAGTCACGAAATGACTCAGATGTATGGAACCTTACACAAAGAGCTTTATAATAATTTTTTAAATACTAATAATAAATTACTCCCCCGGAATCAGAAGAATGTGTTATATGCAAATTAACTCCATTGAAAATATCTTTAAGGATAGGTTTTTAATGTGTAAATTAAATTAAAGGTTCCCTTAGTTAGAGTTCAATTGCACAAACATGTTTTTAATGGATAACCAAGAATGGCAGACGATAAAATATTTGCATAAAGTCATTACTGAAATTTAAAATACCCCCCGTCGCAGCAGACCTGCGTACTCAGCGAATTTCCAAATTAGTAATATTAATTTTGGCCAGATAAACCTGTAAACCAAATATCATCACATGCCCACATATAGGAAAATAAATGTCTAATCTCCTTATGATAAAAATATAGGGAAAGAGTATGCAGGTATGCTGCCATGGGGAACACTAAAAGTAGGTTTAAAGCTTAAAAATATAAATATATTTCGACCATATGAAGCCTTATACTTCGTTTCTTCAATATCTGTCCATTGCTAAAGGAGTTTGCCTATTCTCCATATGATTAACATGGGAAAAGAGTATGCAGGTTTGCTGCCATGATAAGCATAACAACTAGGATTTCTTCATCATAAATGTATTTATCTCAACTAAATAAAGGTGAATACCAAGTTTCATCCAAAAATATTGGTTAATAAGTGGAATATTAACTTATCTTTACTCTCCATAAGATTAACATTGGAGCCCAAAAATACAATGTACTGTCTTTAGACTTTTGAATATCTCGGTAACCAATTGAGATAGAACAAAGCTTCAAAATACTAAATTGTGTGTTTTTTTGAGCTAAATCCAATGGTCAAAATGTAAATTTAAAATTTTTAATAATTACATATGAAAAATGCAAAAAACCCATTTTTGGGGTACAAAACCCCCCAAAACTACCCCTTCCGGTAGGTCGATATGTTTGGTTTACGAACTCATCCGAATAAACGTAGGATTACACATCTCTACCAAATTTGGTGTCGATCGGACCATTTTTACGAGAGTTATCGTGTCTAGGGACACATATATATATACATATATACATATATAAATATATACATATATACATATATATATATATATATATATATATATATATATAAATTTTAATGACTATTATTTTTGGTCTCTGGGCACCTCAAACCAAAAAAGTAACATGGTCCCGGGCTTAGGTCTTACCATGAGACCTACGGTAATAGCTTATTCCCTATGAGAAATTCGCTAAAAGCAGTCAATATCTTCTTCTGGAACACTAAAACTTGTTAGGTAGGCTTATGGTATCCTGCTGAGAATTCAAAGACCTGTAAAATTATGTATGGCAAATTAAAGCCAAAGTTATTCAAATATTTGTGCATATATCTTAAAGAAAGACTTTAAAACATATTCACATAGGAAAAACTTGTTTGTGGGGAGGTATTTAAAACTCACTCAGTAGTATGTTAGGTTTTTTGTACAAGTGACTGGGTCACATACGTTTTCCTTCACTGCCATCAAATACGGTGCAATGAGGTAGACTTTTAAAAATTTTGTAGATATTAGACATGATTTTATGTGTCTCCAATGAGTGATCTGAGAACAAATCTACATTGAGTGCTCAAAGGTGCAGACTTAAACTCAAAAATAAAGTTTTAGATTCATTTTAGGATTAGAAGTCAAAAATAATTTTTGAGTTGATAAAATATTTCAAGTTAGTTTTAGTTATTATTTTTTTTTTTTTTTTTTTGTGATTTGGAACACAAAAGTGAATAAACTTTTTAAGTTTATGTAGCTAAAAAGTTGCAATTTCCCACCTTGCATTGTTTGATTACAACATATTGATGAGTTCTACTATTGGTTGGCAATATAAATTGCAATTCTTTTTATACCACCGATATCATGAAGAGTATGACTCCCAACAATGCAACTAAATTGGTGTACAGTAAACTTCCTCTAATTCAGAAAATTTTTTATTCATAGATATAAAAATAACTAGGAATACGCTCGTACCTCCCATAAGCGTCTATTCGAAGAAGAAATTTAAACTTTTGCATTAGGGACCGTCACATTCAAAAAATTTAATCCTTGAAAAACAACTTTGGTTTTTTTTTGTGGGACTACTTTACTCTGCTCTCGTTCTCCGTTCTGTTCTGAATCCAATAATTTGGACTAGACTGGAATTTAGCCTTTAGACTAATCAGCATGTCTCAGTCTTGATTGTTAAGACTTGCAAAGACGTTGCCAAAATGTAAACAAAGAACCGAAGACTAAAAATGCCTCCAATGTATTTATTATGAAGAAAATTAAAAAGTTACATTTTAGGTTTATTTGATTAATATCCAACCAAATGTTTTCAACAACGAACTTAGCCTTAAAAATTGCATAAAGAATATTAGACTGAAATTTAATTTGAGACTGATCTGTGACTTCTATCAAGAGTAATCGTCGATCGTCGGACATTACATTTGCAATATGAGTCACTCTAGAGCCTATTCTTTGAATAGTCAATAATAATTGTTCAAGTTTGTTTTGGAATTGAAAGTCGCGACGGAACAACACAGTGTCATACAAAGCTCTTTGGAATGCGTGGAGGGGAGACGAGTCATATTCATCCGACATCGGATGACATTGAATAATTCTCATTTTAGTTTTTATAATCATGTAAGTTATTTTTCATTATAGTTTGTTATGCAATGTTGTTATACTGTAGGTAGTAAAAATATTTTTAAAAAGTGACTATATGTAATGAAAATTTTAATGTAGTTTTTTTTTTGAATTCACATTTTCCTGACATTCATCCTGGAGAACCGGAATATTGTGTAATCCGGTATGTGTTAAGTTTTAGACATGCCGGATTAGAGGAAGTTCACTGTAATAATATCTTTTTATGTAAAAGTTGAATAACGGTGTATTATTCAAAGGATGATATTCCCCTCTGTGATCGATAGTTTTGTACTTTTAAGTCATTTTGTATGTTTGTATTAGAATTAATAAATCATTAAGAAATGTTTTGAAATAATTTTTATTTCCTTCTATCAAAAAGACTTAGCACTGACTATGTACACTAACGTGAATAGACTTCTCATAAAATGCTTTTTGTTTGATACCAAATATTGGAAATTTTGTGTACGCAGCGCCAGATTCTGATACCAAATATTGGAAAGTTTGTGTACGCAGCGCCAGATTTGCTGCAATCTACTGGATTTACAGTGCTGCCAAAACACTTTACCACAACATAAACATAACCTCAGTGATAAAATAATCCATCCTTGGTTGAGAAGAGTGGTAATACTGATTTATCTATCATATGTTTCTTGTACTTCATGTGCGCCGCAGAAGAGCGCACCACCGACAATAGGTTTCAAACACGTCTATGCCATCAATCAATCAAATTGATCAATAAAAAATTCTTTATTCATTCTGTACATACATACATGAATAGTGTCACAATAACAGTGTTACAATGAACAGTGTTACAATAGTATAAAAGAAGTCTATTCACGTTAATGTATATAGTCAAAGGCCTTAGTTACATTAGGTTGTACATTATCTGTTATACAAACTTCATTGATAAAATTGGTCAACTATGGAGTAATAAAAACAAAAAGGTAGCTTATATGTTTTATTATAACAAATATATAAAATAAATTACACAACAAACACAATACAGGTAGTTTCAAAAAGGGTAGAGTATTTCATTCTCGGAGGTTTTTTTAAATTAAATAATTCATTTTCTTACAAGAGATTTGCTATGACATATTTACAATTGTTTTTTTTTAATAGGTAAAAAATAAAATAAAAATATATATTCAAAATAATATTTGTTAGAGAATTATAAATCTTGCGACCAGTCAAAACATGTACAGTTAAAATTTTTACAAAATCAGAAGCAAGAAATGAAAATTTTCAATAAATATTTATTGAAACACGTTTTCTGACTGTAAGTAACATAGATGTAGAAAATCTCTCTCTTACACTTCACTGAGTATTCTGACAAGACTCGTACAACACACTGCTGACTGATGAGTCGTTTGTGAGTCATGACTTTACACAACTACAAGTCGTTAGCAAGTCACAACACTAAACCTGTCCCTGAGGAAGTTGAAGCACTGAAGGGTCGAATGGTTGCCCCTGAAACGGAGATCCTTCCGCGTCCCACGCCTTCTTCAACATGTCTATCTTCTCCTAAAATCAAATTAATTGGGTGAGTAGCTGACCTAAATTAATAGACGTTAGCCTAATAAATAAGAAACCATGGCAGCAACTGTGGGAGTTTGAATTACCGCTCTGACAGAAATTTTATCAGTTCCACCCAACAATAATGTGGCAGCCTCCTGCATGTTCCACCAGTAGTAAAGCAAAGTAAGGTAAAAAGCAGCTGCTTAACACAAAAAGTGTTTTATGTTACAAAATCATGATCATGAGTCGGCTTAAACCTTCTGCAAGTTAACTGTATCAGTTGGTGTTGACCATGCACAAAGGTTCAACTTTTTTGTCTAGCGCAGTTTTGGTACATTTTAAGATATATGTTTCCTAAACATAACTTAAAATCATTTAGCAGTGATTTTCCCTGATATCCGTGTTAAAAAAATTGTTTTACCTAGGTTTGAAGAGTTGAGAGAGAAATCTTTAAGTTTCACTAAACAACTACTAAACGGCTTAAAGGATGGCTAGACAAATTTTTTAATGTTGGATATAGTCACAATTATAGTGATTGATAAAAAGGGTGTCCACAAAAGAAGTAAACAACTTTGTATGTCAATTTGACAAGAACTGTGTATCCGACATCGCTGCGGTTTGTAACAATAGTTCGGAAAACACTTCAAGTTTTTTCCACAAAGCTGACTGATGTCAACAATGCCAACAATGTGGCAAAAGCCGCTGTTTAATGATTTGGATGAAAATAGTTAATACGCTTACTGAAAAGTCTTTCTGTGTGTTAAGATTTGAAAGGACTCTATCTGCTACAAATGTGCAACGTCGTTTTCGAACAAAATATCGTAAAACCCCTCCAAATAGAAAATTAATATATGATATGCATCGAAAATTAAAAACGAGTGGTTGCTTGAGAAAAGGGAAGAGCTCAGGAAGACCAGCGACGTCTGATGCTCAGGTTTGGCCAGAATTAAGACTTTAGGATTGATCTCTCCAGAGGAAGCTGTGGCTCACATATTGAGTACTTGTAATATACAGGAAAAACACTTGAAGTTTTTATCTTTGTAATGGTGTGTATTACTCTTTATAAATTATTTTAACTCCACTGTATTTTTTAAACAAAGTTGTTTACTTCTTTTGTGGACACCTGGTACATAATGAAACTATTTCACTTTATTGAAATAGACGATATTGCACTAAAATTCGCTACAATATTTTAAAGTAAACAGATTAAATTTATGTTTGCTGTAATATAATTACATATCTAATCTACTAGCAAAGCTATCCTGTTGGATTTTTTTTAGTAGGTAATTTTTTAAACTATCAGACATGAATTTTTGATTTTCATGATACTCATTCACTCATGCCTATGATCCAACAAAGTAAGGTAGTATCTGTTGCAGGCAATCTTCTTTGCTCCATTTTGGAGGTATTCCGCCGCTCCAAAAAGCTTGAATACAAGGCTCCTATGATACCTTAAAACATCATAGAAAGCAATAGCAAGGAGTAACCTCGTTTGGCTCCTAGAAGCATCAGTCCACCCCGAAACAAAGTATGATTTATGTACCGTATTGAAAATCATTATGGTTATATATTGTTTAATATTTCAGAACCATTTCTATAAAAGTTTATCAAAGGCTTATTGGAACTGTTAATCATTTAACTATATTATTATGACATAAACAAATTTTCAAGATGTTTGGTAAAATACCTGGTGTTCCGGGGGTAAGATGCCCATACGCTTCTGTTCCTCCCGAATCAACATTTTTTCAACCTGAAAAATAATATTATTTACATTGGAGGTTGTTTTACTCTCTACAACAATTTTAACTGTATAAAAAAAAATTATTTTTGCTGTATTAACACCAGTGGCATTTTAGCAAGTGTGCATTAAAAACTTTTAGGCAAAGCGGTCCAAACCCCTCAAAGTCTGTTGAAACAAATTAAACAGCAAAAGGGAAATAATCTGTCACCAAGAGAAACCAAGCAATTAGAGTAACAGGTTTGTCAACATATTTGGTATCTCGACTCAGACTTAGAAGACATCTAAGGGATTTGCTTTTCGAGTTAAAAAAAAGTAAATAATGATTAAAGTTTTCATAACCCATTATGACCCAGTGTTACCATTTGGTAACACAAATATGTCGCAATATTTTAAACCAGTTCTGGCATGATATACCATGGTTCTATTGGCATTTTAGTGTAAAAATATGGTCATTTTGCATATTTCAAGGCTGTAGTGGCACACACACAGTAAACACTAGTAAAAAGTAGCAAAATCAGTGTTGACCAAGGTGCAACTCTCAAAGAATCAACCGATCCCGTCAACTTCCACGCAAACCTACCACCGTTTATTTAACGTGGGCCCTCCCGCCATCGTTGCCACAGATCGGCTAACCCTTTTAAGAGTTGCACCACCAGGTCAGGTTTGGTCGTGAGCGGGGATCGAACCCGCGCTTGCGTAGACACCTGGCCAAGGTGCATACGCATTAGCCACATCAGCTATCACGACCGGCAGCCCAGGCACGAGGATTAGGGTCTTGAACAGTGCGCGCTCCTAGCGGGAAAAGTTGTAGGCCGTTAGTGAGCGAGTTTGCTACGAGAGCACAGCACTAATCCGCCGCATTATATTTAAAGGAAATAACTTGGGTTAATAAGGGTTGAAAGATTGATGTACCTATTCAACGATCACTCCATCAAATGATTTCAGTTCACAGTAATATTTTACCTGCATTTGGTCATAATCTGGCAGTTCGCTGACATGTCTTGACACGTCAAATCGGCTTGTGTCCAACTTTTCTTCAGTCTTCAAAACACTGTCCCACCACTTTTCATTGGCCTTTTGTAGGTGAATCTGTCAGTCACGATGAGAATCATAATATGGATATATTTTTAAAGATGTATGTATACCTTATTAACATATAATCAAACTTCATCATATTTATAAAATGAACAATTACCCAATAATTTGCTGTAAATTGTAAATACCAAAACTAATATCGTTTATAAATTATCACAAATGGATCGGGTTAAAACAAAAATAAATAAATAAAATAAAAATAAAACCAAAATTAGACTAGTACTGTATGTAACATCAGGATTTGCATAGGTACTGTAAAAGCCTACTTACTTTTTTTATGAGGGAGAAGAAAATTTCTGTGTATACAGCACAACAAAATATTTAGTTTTTATTTATTCCTAACGGTGAACTCATGTAATCACATTAGATAAATATAAATAGGCCTCGATAACAATATTTATTACAAGTTCCAGAAGGAACTAAACATCTCACTTGATAATTATTAATAAATTGCCGCATTTATTTTGATATTATGATACAATTTATTTCAATCAGAGTGAGAAGCTTGGTTCAGCACTATTGTGTTTCAATGTAATAATCTACAGTGACTGGATGAATGTGATAAACTTTGAAACTCTTTGCATTTGAAAATTAGTTATACACAGTGGTATTGGGTCCACAAGACACCAAGGCAAGTAGCTCAATCCAAAAACCAGAAGGCCAGTTTACAAACATATTCCTTTTCTATAATAAACTAGTGTACATGTTGCTCGAAATCGAGCAATTTAGTTACTATACTGATAAAACATTTCATTTCCTATAACAGAGAATTGTTACCAAGAGTTTATAAAAACTCTTGGTAAACATTTTTGTAGACCTATATACACTTTGCAATCGTTACCAAGATGACCTTGGTCTTTTGCGTAGCTTAATGCCATAGTGGCTTAAGGGCCGAAGCCCCTATAGCCAGCTGCCTTTGCAAATCATTCAAATAATAAGAATTAGACCATAGCTGTATGCCGATGTTTCGCAAAATAATTCCATGGATGATTTTTATTTCAATTTTTATATTTTGCGAAATCTTTGTCGTCAACCACCTACCTCAGAATCTCGAAGTGAAAGCATAAGTTAAAAAAAAAAGAAATACCTCCGTCGCAGCAGATCTACGTACTCGGCGAATTTCCAACAGAATTTCAGATTATTTACTTTCCCCATAAAAACACCATAGAATCGAGTTTGTAGGCTTGCTGCCATGGGGTGTTGTTAGAAAATCTAAGTTAATCAATAATTGGTGAATGTAAACACAAAATTGTATCAAACTATGGCAATTTTTTCCCCCAATAAACCCCATGGGTGTGAGTATTTAGGTCTGCCGCTATATGGGTTCTGTAAGCAAGTATAAGTTAAACCCTATCTAGATAATGTACATACCAAATTTGATTAAATTATGTCAATAAATAAGTAAGATATAGGATTTTCTTGATTTCCCATAAGAATAACATGAAAAACACATTTTTGGATTTTCCCCGTAACCAGTTACGCTAAGATAAAAATTCAAAATACCGAATTGTTTGTTTTTTTAAGCTGTTTTAAATGAATTCAGTTAAAATTACTGAATTTTGAAAATTAAGGTCCAAAAATGCCAAAACCACATTTTTCACCCCTTTGAAACCCCATAAAACCCCGTTCCCATAACCCGACAATTATTCTTGAAAATAGACCTGGTCTTACATCTTCATACCGAATTTCATCAAAATCGGAGGTCCCCTTCAAAAGTTGTCTTGTCAGTACCACGGACACATAATATACATATATTTGAAAATGAACGAATGGTGTTTTTGGCTTCTGGGGACCTCAAAATGAAAAAGTAAAGTGGTCCCGGGCTAAGGTCTTACCATGGCTACTACCGTAATAGCGTATTCCCAATAGAGAGATTTGCAAAATATCGGATCATAATTTGAGTGAGAATAATTTTTTAATATAACCATTATAATGGAAATGAGATTGATAACGTGCCCGGCAACCAGCACTAATGTCACAATTAATGAAACTCCTTTCAATAATGTTCAGCACCGTTTACATTATATGGATTATGAAACTACAGTATTTAATTTTCTGGATTAGCCAATCATTGATATAAACAATCAATTATAAGTTGAAGATCAGTGGTGCTTCTAGCAGGTTTTCTTATCAATAGTGACACCAAAATTGAACATAGTAGGCTATAAAAATTAAAAATAGTCTTAATCCTTGGCGTTATCTGGTTATCGTTTTAAAATCAAACTATAACAGACGTGATGTTAATGTGATGTTCTTTATCTCCATGCTTTATTTATAATTTCCTCATAGCTTTTTTGGACATGCCGCTTTTTTCTCTAGTCCTTTTGGCCGAAACCTTAAATTTAATGCCATTTAGTTAATTCTACAATTTGTGAAACGCCCACAGCTTTGTACTAAATATTTTCTGAATGAATACTTAATGAAATTCGTTAACCAGTATGCCTTTTCTCAACATAACCCCTTTCGTGTGGAAAGGTAGATATTACTTTCGCTAGTGTCCAATGTTTACACTTTACAGCTGTTTACTTGAAAATTAATCAATTCCCTTACCAATGTTAATCAAATGGGAAAATTACGAACTTTAAGGACTTGTAAGGCCCTTCCTTTCAAATGGATATGTACCAATTTACTTTAGAAACAACTTCACGGCGAGCTTTATCCAATGACACCAAAATTATTGAAATCGGTTAAAAACTGTGGGAGGAGTTCCTTGTACAAAAAACCGTGTCGCGTATTAAATATGTATAGATTGCATGAAAATAGTCCGAAGGAAATTTTAACACCTATGCCCTCTCATCCCCTCAAGTCCTGTTGTCATTTACTACACCGTACATAGAATACAATGCTCTTTTACGAATATGTTACATAGCATTATCATACAATATGTTATGGATAGCAGATAGAGGTATTGCGACCCTAATTAGAACCATCAACCCTAATTAGACTATTTTCGTATAATTTACTATAAGGGAGTTTTAATGTAACACGTTCTCGGCAGCACAATTTTTGTATACCTACTGACATCCTGATTTACTGAAACCACCATGGTATCAGTGTTGTCCAGGAAAAACCCACGTGGTCATTGAATGAGCAGTCCTGTGGCAGTTTTCAGATCTCTATCTCAGTCCCTGGCTTAAATAGTATATTTCGTCACAAGGGCCGAAAGTGGCGTTTTGCCGGCCCCGAGATCGTGTTTCAAGTTCAAGACGAAGTCGAGAACTTGAAACGATCAAGGGTTGGCAAAACGCTTTCGGCCCGAGTTATGAACGATATTTTTCATTACACTACACAATTAAATAAATTCTAAACAAGTGAAAACATTACTTTTTTGTTCATAACAAACAAAATATAACCTCAACTTCAACTAACCTAGCAAGATGTACTGCTTGAGTTTCTGGTTGCTAGGCAACCACTTCACATCAGCTAAGGCCACTAAAACTAATACTCTAACAGTAAGTGACTACAGCTGATTCCAAGGGAAAAGCACTATTCCCATTTATGTCATACATATTTAACAGTTGCTATCAGCTGAACTACTAACTATGTCACTGATTTGTTATTTGTTGTTGTTGTTGTTGTTGTTAAATACCTTCCATTATTCTAAATTTCTCTGCTACCGTTTCCATTACCGCCCTAGGCCGGAAAATTTTGCCGGCCTAGGCCTGCAAAACAGGTGTTTCGTTGGTAGAAGTGAGGATCGAAAACAGGTGATATCGATGTAGTGTGATGAAAAATGAATCGCATAGTAACAAACTGCAGCTTGGGAGCAATCACACCCACCAAGATGGCAATAGGGTTCTATATGTAAAACATATTAGTTTCATCAAATGACTAAAAGTCTATTGTCCTGAAATTCTGATATATTTACCTCAAAAGAAACATTTCCCAGAGAGAAACTTTAATGTAATAGACAGTTAAACTTTATAATACCAAATGACCTATCACCTAAGTTTGGAACCAATGCCAGCACTCACCGTGAGATGTTTCCCCGGTGTGAGTGTCCAGACCGACTCCTCCCGCAGGTGCCTGTAGCTCAGCTCCCCATCCACCAGAGTGCTCCACTGTCCCCGGGTGTCCCGCGCACTTGCGGTCACCCGCGCGGCCCCCACCTCCACCCGCACGTCTGCCCCGCGGGTCACGTGCTCCGGGACCGGCACCTGCAAACAGTGACGAGCGTGACTTAGATAACTGTTACTGAAAAATAACTGGTTTAAACAGTTAACAGTTTTTCAGAGTAACAGTTGCTGACTAAAACAAATAGTGATGAGCGTGACTTTGTTAACTGTTATTGAAAAATAACTGTCATAACAGTTAACGGTTTTTATGAGTAACAGTTGCTGACTAAAACAAATAGTGATGAGCGTGACTTCGTTAACTGGTACTGAAAAATAACTGTTATAACAGTTAACGGTTTTTCAGAGTAACAGTTGCTGACTAAAACAAATAGTGATGAGCGTGACTTTGTTAACTGTTATTGAAAAATAACTCTCATAACAGTTAACGATTTTTCAGAGTAACAGTTGCTGACTAAAACGTTATCAATTCATAGACAACAACTTGGGGATCATGAACGATTATCATTTAGACAGCTCTGCAATAACGGAATAACTGACTGTTCTCGTAATAACGACTACAAAAAAGAATAATTATCATCTAGACAGTTCTATAGAACCAGAATAAGTTTATGGTTGATAACAATATATGTTGAGGACCTCGATGAAGATGCACAACATCTGACCTGACGCAGTGGCTCCTTTACTAGCGTTATTTCATCAGACTGGACCTGCACTGAGTAAAACTTTTATCCATATCCATCCTTAGAATGACAACTTAGAAAATGATTATGATGTGTTTGAACTGTAATAAGAACAATAGCCGTAATTTTTGTTTACAATTACTAATTATATAAACATAACATATTTATTTTCTCTTTAACCGAGTCGATAAATTATTTCTCAATAACAAGTTAGACTAAAATGTTCTTAGAAACGGTTAGCATTTAAAAAGTTAAAAATAACGGTTAGCCAAGACTGTTATAGGATAACAACTACTGAGAAATGATGTTTGAGAACAATTTTCTTGACTCCAAAATAACAATTAAAATAACACTTTAATGAAAAGTAACCGTAACAGTTACCACAGTTAACTAAAATAAAGTTTTAGCTCATCACTGTTTTACAAGTGGCAAGCAGGCCAGTTATAAACATATTGATCGGACAGCACATTAAAGACAGTCAAAGTTATACATTTTGAGAAAATTGAGTTTCAATGGCTTGTGGTTTTAAATTTTAAATAACTTCACATAGGATATAGTGTGGAAGTGAGGATTTTTGTGTAGTAATTAATTTTGTCTCTCCCTTTTTAATCCTATCAAAATTCAAAATAATTGTTGCCAATACTACCACAATTGTAGTTGATAGCAATAGTTTTTTTTTTCTTTTTACACAAAACTTGTTAAAATTAGGTGTATTAAACTTAATAAAACCCTATTATTACTGATATTTTGTCTATAGGCCTATGTGATTATATTCCTCCTGGCCCTCTCAAAAATAGGAAAAAATAAGAAATAAGCTTGATTGGTAATAATATGTGTCATTTGTGTCTATACAAAATACATTATTTAGGCCTACAAGGCCTAATCTTGTCTATTTAAAGAATAGGCTCTGGAGTGACTCATATTGCAAATGTAATGTGCGACGATTACTATCGATAGAAGTCAAGGATCAGTTACAAATTTAAGTTGAATATTCTTTATGCAATTTTTAAGGCTAAGTTCATTGTTGCAAACATTTGGTTGGATATTATTCAAATAAACCTAAAATGTACGGTAACTTTTCCCTTTTCCACATAAGAAATGTATTGGAGGCATTATTAGTCGTCGGTTCTTTGTTTACATTTTGGCTACGTCTTTGCGAGTATTAACAATTAAGACTCGGATGTTTTGATTGGTCTACTGACCGGCACAATTCCAGTCCAGTCCAAATTATTGGATTCAGAACAGAACAGAGAACGGGAGCGGAGTGAAGTAGTCTCATAAACGAAAACAAAGTTGTTTTTCAAGGATCAAATTTTTTTAATGTGACAGTCCTTAATGCAAAAGTTTAAATTTCTTCGCCTTAGACGCTTACGGGAGGTACAAGCGTACTTCTAGTATTAAAATGTATTCCGAATTTATAGGCTCTAAGCCATATAATCAATAAGAAGTACTCGACCAAAAGTACTTTTGACCAATATAAGCCTTACTAAAATCATTTAACTGAATAATTAAATTCATTTAAATTTAATTATTCAGTTAAATTAGTTTAATTCAGGCTGTAGTGATGCTGATTGTTTCCCATCAATTGATAGGCAAAATAGGATTTAATTAAAAATATTATTGAAAAAATAAACATCTATAGATAATTTACAACCTAATAACATAATAATAAAATTATTCATAAATAATCAATATGTACATACAGTAATTGTCTTAAATAATAAAATCATAAATTTTACACACTCTTTCGTCCTTGTCTGTTTTGTTCTTGGTGAGACACCCAAACTGAAAAGGAGATAGGCCTACCAGAGAAGGGAGAAAGTTCAAGGAAGGAAGAGTATAACTAAAAACCAAACAATAATAAGGGATAGGCCAAAAAACCAATGTGGATAAATGTAGAGATGAAGAAAGAAGAATGAAGAAAGACGAAGAAAGAAGAAAAAAAATTGAAAAGGATTGAAAAAAGTTTAGAGTATAAATTAAATTACCAAAAATCTAGTTGAAAAATCCGGAATGGTGAAACAGATAGAAAGACTTAATGTAAATTCTTCATAAAATATAAATTCCCATACAATGTTAATAATTGTAAACGGAATAAAATTTACTATTGTACGTGTTGCTCGATATCGAGCAATTTTATTTGGATGTTTTTGTTGTTTATACTTTTTAATCAGTTCATTAATCAGTGCATCCTCCAAGGATTCATTAATCATAACGTCTTTGGTATGAATATGTGTGCAGGTGGTGTTGGTTCTCACTGGAAAAAATACTGTGTTTACTCGTTACAGCTGTTAACCCATTGGCTAACAAGCCCGAGTATACTCGTCGCGGCCGTGAGTGGCCCGGACGTGCGAACGCGAGTACACTCGTGATTGCGTAATGATGTAAATAAAATACAGGTTCTCCATTATTATCGTGATTTGTTAAGACTAGAAGTGTTTATACACTTTATTAAACATAATATATAGTGTATCAACTAGTTTTAATCTTTTATTTACGTGTTGACATAATACAATACTGCATATCAAATCAGCTGATCAGCTGGCGATGTTTAACACAGCGCGCCATTACTTTGTTGTTTACATCAATCAGTGTTTTGCCGTAACCTAAAACTTGTGATCGATGTATTTGTGTGTTGATATTTCGACTAAATGAGTAATTTTCAGGATCGTACCTCACTACTATTGTTTGAAAGTGATTCTGAGGTTGATTTAGATGATAATGAAAACTGCGACGACGAATTATGAATTATATAGTGGGAGTTTTCTTTTACTTTGGCGCAATTTTTCTTTGTATTCAAACTTGTTAAGTGAACCAAAAAAACATTCTTTACATATTTTTATTCCAATAAGAATTTAATTTGGAGGTATAATTGTTTTACTGTGTAATTTTGAGGAATTTTCTACCTAGGAATGCTCCGTCTACAAATATAGGTAAAACGCCAAAAAAGGATGATTTTGGAAAAAATTTTATATCCAAGTCAAATGTACATATATTGGAGTAATTTTTTATTTTCACGTAAAAAAATAAATAATCAACTAATATATAATCATTTTTGGGCTGAAATATTTTTTTTAGTTCTCTACATGCATTACGCTTTCAAAAATTATCTTTTTTTATATAGAACTATGTGTACATAGTAATATATATAAAGTACTTACCATGTATATACTGTGACAAAAGTAATATTTTCTTAAAGATTAATAATTTCTAAAAAAATTAGTGAAAAAATCATGAAAATTGAGCAACAATTGTTGCTACAGTGATAGTTTTAATAAAAGTATTTATTTTTGTCTTGTTTCTATGGAAATTAAGGGGCTTGTCAGGTGTCTAATGTCAAGGAAGCCAATGGGTTGACTTGAAAATCTTTTATATTTCCTCATCAATGTTACTGGTAATCAAATGGGGAAATTTAAAACTTTAAGGGCTTCTTGGGCCCTTCCGCCCTTCCTTTTGGATAGATATTTACTAATTTACTTTAGAAACAACTTCTCGCCTAGCCCTATTCAATGACACTAAAATCTTTAAAATTGGTTGAAAACTGTAGGAGGAGTTCCTTGTACAAAAAACCATGTCGCGTATTAAATATGTATAGATTATTATTATTATTATTATTATTTGTAACTAACCTTTGAAAATCAGTACAGGCTATATACACTATTATTCTAAATGAAGCAATCCTTGCAAAATAAGGTTGTGATAATTGGGTTTACTTTATTCAGCCTCAATACAAACCTTTACTGGAAATTCTTTCATTTCACTCCCTTTTCTGCCACATATGTCGAAGTAATGTTACAAAATTACTATGGTTACCTTGATGTCCACCTCGGTTGCGGTCTGCGACCACCTGTAGGCGCCGCAGTCGGCTCCGTTGTACGTCTCACTGCTCAGGTCTTCACTGTAACACAATCGGTAAAATGGAAAAAATCACTCTAAAAGAATATTTTTAACATTATTACAAGTTAGGCTAAGTCAAAGTTAAACTAAAGTTAGTTGATGGCTAAAGTTGTCTTTGGACTGATGTGATTTCCACCAAGCATTTCCGTCAAACTAGTCATATTAATCCTTAGAAAACTCCCTCAAACAGTAGCTTTTTACAACAATGCCAAAATCAGATTTTATTTGGAGTTATCTTTTATACATCAAATACAACTCCAAATAAAATATACAAAAAATACAACTCCATGTAATATATACATAAAAGACAACTCCATATAAATTCTCTGATTTTGGCCTGTAGGCTCAGGTAAAAATAGGGACACTTTTCAATTACGTAGACCAGATCTCAATTTAAAATTTACATATAAAACAATAATAAAACCAATTATTTTCATAGAAACTAGAGATATTTAACTATATACAGGATAACTTGCAAACATATTATAACTTTTAGGACTCTTGCAGAGAGGCCCAAAATTAAGCTAAGCATGTCACGAAGGAGTGCTTGGAATGGACTGCCGGCCGCCGCCCTCGCTGTCACTGCAGACCATCACGTTAGGTTGGCCTAACTTAACTTAACCTAAGCCTAACCAAACCTAATTACAGGTGTGCAAACAATGTTGCCACGCTCAAGGTCAGTGAGTGAACGGGCAACCTTGGCCTGGCTGGGGAGGGGAGGGCGAATCGTATCGCTATCAGACAGTTGAAAACAATAAATTAAATAGGCCTACTGATTTTTATAATTTAGCTGTTCTGACCAGGTAATCTGACACATCAAGTTCAAATTGAGTTGTGATTAAAAGGGCCAACTGACAGGGTCTACTGCCAAAGAGATATAAAAATCAGTGACTTTATAGTGACTTTTGAGGGTGAAAATTGTTAAAAATCAGTGACTTTTCTGTCTCTAAGATAGAAAATTTTAGGGGAAAATTGTCAGTCGCAAAACTTTTGCTCGGAATCACAATTTATACTAACAATGTGTGACTTTTCTTGCATTTTAAAGAAAAATCAGTGACTTTTTGGTGACTTTGGTGACTTCAGTGACCAGTAGACACCCTGATTAAACTAATTGAAAAGTACCCAAAATAACTGACAAATGTGTTACAATAAAATTTTAACAAGTAGTATATTAACCTTTTGGCGAGCTCAAAACAAAACAGTCACGGTAACAGAATAACTGTAGGCTAATGGCCAATAACCAATGGAGAAATTTCCTGAGACCACGTTATTAACAGGCTTGGGTTTACCTACCTAGCTGTATGGCACTTCTTCGACGTCCTGTCATCAGTTGGCAGCACTGGTGGGATGGGTTCAGTCTCAGCGTCTGTGGTCATAACTTCTTCCTCGTGAATCACCATGTCAGCTAAGTCACTCTCCATTGCCGAACTGCAATTAAATAAAATACTTAATCTTTAAATCTTTCTTAGATCTTTTAAAATCTTACTTCTTTAAATCTTTTCTAATTAAAAATATTTTTTATCTGATTTAACTGTATGAAGCCTAAAGAGTAGTCATACATCATTGAGTAAAAATGGCAAAGTTATTTCATAACTTATACAGTGGAAAAAGTATGTTAAAGTAATGTTAAAGTATGGAAATGCTGAATAACAAGATCGTCCAACAGGGCCGCCACTATCTTGCAACCAATGTGATACAATCTAAAGCTTTCAACAATCCATAGCCCGATTTAATCAGATTCCTCTACAGTTTTCAACGATGACGATAACATAACTTCTATTTGATGCGATATTTAGTTTATCTAATAAATTGAATGCACACAGCTGTTTCAACAATATAAGTTAGTTGCCTTGTGACAGGTTTGAGATCTGTGGCAAGTGTTTACTTTTTCCATATCTTGTCCACTCTAAAAATATAAATAACGTAGCCATATTTACTTAATGCCTACATTTATCAAAGGAATGCACATACTTTGAATCATAAATAAACCTGTTGGATAAGGTACTTCTGGATAGACAAACCACAATCTTGGCCTTAAAGATTTGGTATACCGTACCGTAGATCAAGTTGCATAGGCCCAACAGCCAAAATACATACTTTTTTTTTTTTTTTTTTTTTTTTGTATCAAGAGCTTCAATATTGGTTAATATTATATAAATTTAAAACTAAAACACAGTTACCAATATTTTTGAAATTTTAATTCGTTGTGAGGCCTTTCGCTAGCAAGGCTAGCATCGTCAGACAACTCACAAACTGAAAGGTTATAATAATATTAAAATATTATTATAACCTTTCAATTTGTGAGTTGTCTGACGAGTTGTCTGAAGGTTATAATAATATTAAAATATTATTATAACCTTTCAGTTTGTGAGTTGTCTGACGATGCTAGCCTTGCTAGCGAAAGGCCTCACAACGAATTAAAATTTCAAAAATATTGGTAACTGTGTTTTAGTTTTAAATTTATATAAAATACATACTGTACGTAAGCAACTTATTAAATTTATCCACATTAATTTTTTTTCAATTCACTTATAGTAATAAAACAAGTTTGATTTTATTCACACTAATATTTGAAGGGCGCACGGTAAAAACTATCAAAGTCAGTAAAACACCCATTATAGGCTACTAAAAAAAACAGTTCCCATTATACTTATTGTGAAAAACAGGTTTTTAGGTTTTATTCAGTGATCAGCCTGTTTTTTGTTCTCTCAATAGTACCAAAACCGATTCTTTCTTGTCCTAGTACTGAAAAATCATCTGGAGAATTTTTTAGGTCCTAGTACTGAAAAGTCAGCTGTTTGCTAAGTATATTATTATTAATTTATTAATTTTGAGGAGCAGAATTTTGAAATTCAAATGTTATAAAGAGCATTGTTTGTAAATAACAGAAATGTAAACACTGCATATTACTTACTTTGTAAATATAACCTCAAAATCTTAATAGTTAATATTTTTAACGATCAAAAGTATAATTTTGCATTATGATAAAAAACGTTGTTCATCACTCGGAGCAAAAGTGCCTTTTTGATGCTTAATCGTTTTTAAAAACTCGGCTGCGCCTCGTTTTTAAAACACGATTGCGCACCAAAAAGACCCACTTTTGCTCCTAGTGATGAAAACTACTATTTTAGGTTTTATTCAGTGTTAAGGAGAAAACTATTTTTTGTATAAGTGCAGAATAAATAATGTGGTAGGGAATACATTATTGAAAATATTCTTCTATATTTGAAAAATATTTTCTTTCTTATAGAATGAAAAAATAATAAATAACCCCAAGCGAATGCATAACTTGCAATGCAATAACGATCATAGTCATCTGACAATGATGTTTTTTTCCACAGTATGACTACCTCTACCTAATAGAACTACCTTCACATACTGATATGTTTTGCACAGCAGTTGCATAGTACTGCTTGTAATAATTTGTTCTTACCATAATATAAACCATGTTTAAATAAGTCACCAAAATAGAGAAAAATAAAACTAATTTATTATGATTTTCTTTTTGTTTTTCAAGGTTACACAGTAGACTAAATCATTATAAAACATTGTAAAAACATCATTGGAAAAAAACAACATAATAACCCACATAAACAATGACTTCTATAAGCGAAACAGTGCTGAAAACACTTGGACGACTACAATCGTTTTTCCCTGAACAAGACATAGACTGCATAGACCATGATCGATATTCTACTGTTTTAGTTGACTATGATCGTTTTTATATTGTATAGCTATAATTTCTTCAGTGGTTTTTTAACTGCTATATGATAGTCCTATGCAAGTGCTTTTTGTAATGTCAATATTGAAAAAAATGGAATATGATCCTTATTTCCCATGCTACCTTTATTTAAAAGAAAGTGTTACTGTAAAAAACTTACTCTTGTTTACTTGCTGAGCAATTAGCAATTTTTTGCCATTTTCTAAATGTATCCCTAACGGCCATTTCTGCAACTCCCGGTAGAAATCCAACCTTGCCATCTTCACTGTCCTTTACAATGTACAAATCGGTTCTGAAAAATATAAATTAATTTAATACATATCAAGAATTCTTTTTATATATTATATTGCCCAATGATGACTGTTAGAGTGGGGCTTGGCAGGAGCATTGAATTGCAAAGAAAATTTTATATTCAGGTGGCAGCAGAAATGCTACTAAGCATGGATAACTATACAGAATTAAAACTATTTTAATAAAATGAACTTCCTAGTAGCTTAAAACTTCAGAACTCCTGGAAATTGCTAATGTTGGAATTTGTTGAATATGTGAATACAAAATGATTTGTCAACCGTTTTCTTAAAACCCTAAGCTTATCACATAACTTTCTGAAAGAAAATCACTGTGTAACATTGTTGATTTATGTAGGTTAAAGGCAATAAATTAATTACCTGATGAAAGTTAAAATCTTTCAAGACAAACACAAACTCAATCAATTAATGACATTAATCAGATTCCTCATTTCATAATGAGGGCGTTCACAAGCATCCACCGCAAAGCGGTTTGTTTACGTACTGTTCTATGAACATTGAGTACAAATTAAATATACGATTTTATGTTGAACACGTTTTTTGAGTTATGTTTCCCTACAGGCCGCCATTTTTATGAGAATGTCGTCAAATGCATAAAAACGGCTTGCTACACGTAGATTAGACTCAGTCAAGTTTACAACGTGATGTGGCAGTAAGGTTAAGAATGTTATTGCTAATATACGTCTAAAATACTTTCAAAAATCCCTTTTAGTGAAAGTAAACCATGAACCTAATCAATTGAAAAATAAACCATAAACCATGACTACAAAGTAATGAAAGGATGCTCCTGTTAACGGCCTGACCTAGGCCTATGTCTATTTGTAGCTGTCAAGACGGACAGAATAAAGTTATGTTTTATCACGTGACTTTATATCAATAGGAAAAGTATTTCAGACTTTTATTGAGCAATAAAATACGGTACCTACCTAACTTAACCGCCTTAAAGTAGTGGCATCCGCATAGCCTTCAGTAACTTGCTGCTTAAAGCAGTTATTCAACCTACAAGTTTGTGGGGCCAGCTGTTATGAAAACTCAGGTAATATAATGCTAAAACTAGGCCTAAATTAAATTTTAAACATCGCTAAGTAGTTACAAAAATTAGGCCTAGATTGATAGCCTAAGGAATTTTGCATCTGTTTTAGGTTGGGTTCCTCTTCATTTATTTTAACTGTGAAATTTACGGCATAGTTTTAAGGAATGTACCGGTGAACCAAGCATTTGCTAAGTAGCCTAAATTTGGCAAAGTTGTGAGACTAGCTCGGTCGGTCTGCTCACTCGCCCCTATTGACATGTCAATGCAATCAATTAGCCAACTTTGTATTTGTATAGTTTATGGGAAATAAAGAATTTGAATGAATTTGAATATGACAATAGGCCTATGATGCTCATTCGCTTCGCTCACTTGATATGAAATTGCTGCACTCTGGTTAAAATTTTAAAAACTCAGGGGTAGGACCTTGACTAAGTGGGGTGTAAATCAGAGGCTAGATTTCTAGTGTATGATTTACACTTATTTGTCTGGAGAGTGTACTACGATTCAGTGTCGAATTTTCCTGTAACTGCTAAAAGGCCTCCTCCATCTTTGGACTGTTAAGGCACAATTAATATTTGTTCATAAAATTACACGATAAAACTCTTAATTTCAATTTGTTTTATTTTACCAAAACTAGAGCTAATGTTTGGCCTTAAGTTAGGCATTAGTTAAATTTTTACATTTTAAATTAGGCCTAAAGCCACAAACATAACCATACCTCCTGTAGAGAAACCCAAAAATAGAATTTAAAAAGGGGATTACTTGTCCTTCTTCTTTTAGAATATTGAACAATAGCTCATCATGTTTATCTATTCGACTCATCTGGGCAGATTAATAAACTCATAAAAATAATCAAACGAACAAAACACCTAAAGGTTGATAACCCAATGACTTTTGCAAAAAGTAAACATAAACAAACAATTTGAGGGCGTTCACAAGCATTCACCGCAAAGAGGAAAGAGGTTTGTTTACGTTTTCGCTAATCATTTGACAAATCCCACAAATGAAGTGTCGGGAATTGGGACTTTCAATTTGTCACATATGATAGGCAAAAACATAAACAAAACTGTTTGCGGTAAATGCTTGTGAAAGTGCTCATTGGGTAAATATGGTGTCGTTATTTCGTAACTTATAGAGTGGTCAGGAGATAGGAAGGAAAGTAATGCTTGGTACACAGGTCTCAGGGCGGAATTATACACAAATCTCCACCAAACCTTCCTCACTTCTAACTTCTTTTAACTTCTCTCAAGTAGCATACATACATATCCCACGTCGTCCCGATTGACCATATTCGGCATAGGACCAGTCTTGAGTTTTTGAGGCACATCTTCCAGATGCTGTCATGGTAGGCAGAGGCATATGTGTGGGGGGGGGGTGAGAAGGTCATATCAACGGTTTGGGTCAGGTCAGGTAAGATGGAAGTTGGTAAAAGCATTTATCGATGAGGTACTTTTTGAGCTCATATTTAAATCTTTTTAAGTTATTAATCTGGGCAATTTGTGGTGGAAGTTGACTGAAAAATTTTAGGCCAATGTAATCTGGTTTATTTTCAAAAAGCTTTAAATTGTGAGGCACAGACGGGTTAATATTTCTATTTCTAGTGTTGTGAGAATGCTGGTGAGCTGTAACAAGGTTGTTTTCTTTAATATAACTAATAACTTCAAACTGGGTACTGTTAGAATTTGAAGTTCTTTAAAGTGATCGAAACAAGAGTCAGTTGGCTTAAGTCTTAAGATACATCTTATAGCTCTCTTCTGAAGAACAAAAATTCTATTTAAGTTACATTTACTGGAAGAGCCCCAAAGGATTACAGAATACCTAATCAGACTCTCAATCAAGCCAAAATATACTAGTTTGGATAATGAAATATTATTCAAAGAAGAAATATTTTTTTAAACAAAAATGTTCGAGGCAAGCTGCTTTGCAAGTTTATCCACATGTTCGTTCCACCTGAGACCACCGTCCAATCTCACCCCCAGATAATCCACAAATTGAGCTTCCTCAATGATCGTGTCATCGAGTACAACAGACGGAAGAGTGGTGCCTGCATTGTTCAAACGTTTTCTTTTCTGATCTGTCATAAAATGTATAAACTGTGTTTTTTGGGGTTGATGTGAAGATTGATACCTGAGAAGTATTGTGAGAGAATGTTCAAATTGAAAAAGGTTTCTTGCTCTAGACAGCTGAGATTTTTATGAGAAGTTAGCAGAGACGTGTCGTCGGCGAAGACTGTAAGAAGATTACCAGGAAGAAAATCAGAGATGTCGTTGATATATAAGAGGAAGAGAATAGGCCCTAATATTGATCCTTGCGGAACTCCGAATGATACAGCTTTTGAGTTTGAGTAAGAAGATTTTCTAATGCCATCTTGGTCAAGAAAGTCTATTTTGGTTTTGTGGGATCTATTTGAGAGGTATGAACTAATCCAGCTGAGTGCTTTGCCTTTAATGCCAATTGCGGTTAATTTATTTAGAAGAACTGGGTGAGAGACGCAATCGAACGCCTTGGACAGGTCGATGAAGCAGCCCCCTCTTTACAGTCGATGTAAAGAGCGTAAATATACTATATTCTGTTCAAAAATCCAATAATTACCTGTGAAATTATTGGAGCAAATTATTGGAAATTATTGAAATTATCGGAACGGTAATTATTAAATTTTTGAACAGAATATAATTTATTTACGCTCTTTACATGCTAAAATAAGCATAAAAACGTAGAGCTTCTTTATTTGTTAAGGTTTAATAACTTTTAAAAATCTCTAAAAATAACGAGATTTTGGAAATTTTCATAAACTATAAGTCCGATGCGCAAACGGAAGATGTTAACCGATTTAAATATTTTATATGCACTTTTTATCCTTCTTGTAGTAGGTAACTTTTCTGCACTAAAGCGTTCCGAAAATAAAATAAAATTTTTTTTCGACCCACCCTACTGGACAGTGAGGTAATCTTCCTGGGATTCTCATATGTAGATAAACTTTCTTTTGTAATATCAAGCAACATTTTTGTACCTAAAAATATAGCACCATCCTCAAGAATTTAAATATTAGTAAAATTGTCTACTTTAGTCTCAAAGAAAGTAACATTAGATACTCTATAATTTTATGGGGCAGTTCCAGTAAGCAAAATCTGAACAAAATCTTGGTGTTGCAGAAGTGCAATTCGTAGTATGTTAAACTTGTCACTTACCACCAGGCCCGAATTATCCACTAGGCCAAGCTAGGCCGTGGCCTAGGGTGTCAGCCAGGGGAAGGGGGCCTCAAACGGGCTTTTTTTACTATTTTTTGGTAAAAAAATTAATTGCAAATATAATTAAATTCTGGTTTTTCACAATTTTTTTATTGAATTCTTTGATAACAAGAGTAAATATAATATTCTGCTAAAGATAAAGAAGAAAGATCTATTTAGGCGAACAAGGGGGGAGCGGCGTAAGTGAGGAGGTTGGTGGAAAAACTACCTCGATCAGGTGACTGCTCTGGTCGTTTTTCGGTCAAACCCTTAAAATTATCCGTTATTTAATTCTCTTTGAAGCAATGTTTGTTTCATGTCTATATCTTGTGTTTTCACTGAGTTATGATTTTTTCTGAATGCTGTCAGCTGTTGAACTGTTGTGTAGACAAACGAATGGGTTATTGCGTTGGTTATTCCAGGGGCGAACCCAGGATTCAATTTGAGGGGGGGGGGATATTTTTTGCCGAAGGGTACGGCGGGTCCGGGGGCCTCCCCCGGAAAATGTTGCAATTTTTTAGCGAATTTCCCATAGGGAATAAGCTATTACCGTAGGTCTCATGATAAGACCTAAGCCCGGGACCATATTACTTTTTCGTTTTGAGGTGCCCAGAGACCAAAAATAATAGTCATTAAAATTTTTATATATATATATATATATATGTATGTATGTATATATGTATATATATATGTATGTGTCCCTAGACACGATAACTCTCGTAAAAATGGTCCGATCGACACCAAATTTGGTAGAGATGTGTAATCCTACGTTTATTCGGATGAGTTCGTAAACCAAACATATCGACCTACCGGAAGGGGTAGTTTTAGGGGGTTTTGTACCCCAAAAATGGGTTTTTTGCATTTTTCATATGTAAATTTTAAAAATTTTAAATTTTTATTTTGACCATTGGATTTAGCTCAAAAAAACACACAATTTAGTATTTTGAAGCTTTGCTCTATCTCCATTGGTTACCGAGATATTACAAAGTCTAAAGACAGTACGTTGTATTTTGAGGCTCCAATGTTAATCTTATGGAGAATTGGGATGTGTTAATATTTCACTTATTAACCAATGTTTTTGGATGAAATTTGGTATTCAGCTTCATTTGGTTGAGATTCATCTATTTATGGTAAAAAAATCTTGGTTTTTAAGCTTATCATGGCAGCAAACCTGCATACTCTTTTCCCATGTTAATCATATGGAGAATAGGCAAACTCTTTTATTTATGGACAGATATTGATGAAACTTACTATGTGGCTTTATATGGTCGAAATAAATTTTTTCTATGCTAAAATCCTACTTTTAGTGTCCCCCATTGCAGCATACCTGCATACTCTTTCCCTATATCTTAAGGAGAATAGACATTTATTTCCCTATTTATGAGCACGTGATGAAATTTTGTTTACAAGTTTAGCTGGTCAAAATTAATATTACTAATTTGGAAATTCGCTGAGTACGCAGGTCTGCTGCGACGGGGGGTATTAAGCTAAATGGTTAGTTTTAGTGAATTTCAGAAGTTAAAATTTAACTTTATGCAGACTTCTACTCAGTCAGAATTTGGAGTGAAACTAATGGGTTCCGAATATTAAATAAAGATATCAGACAATTATTTAAACTTGGAAAAAATGTATTGACTTTATATTACTATGGGAAATAAATAACATTCAAACGAAGTACAGAAAGAAGTTATAGTCTAAAGTTTATTAAAAACACCAAAATACATTACATTAAAGTTATCTGTTTTGGATGTAATATTACTTTTTTTATCTTTTTGCATTGTCCAATTAAAACCTGAAAACTGCCAGTAACTAAACTGGCAGACCTTTACAATACCTGCTCATAATAATTAAACACTTCCATAAAAGTTTACAAAGGCAATAAATTTTATTTTAAATGAAAATGTACAATTCCAGATAAGAGTTATAACAACAACAACAACGTAAACAAACCTACAAAATGGTTCACCTGTTTATAAAACCATATCTATACTTATTTAATACGCTAAGCAGGCCCGTGCTGGCCCACCAGGACACCGGGACGTATCCCGGTGCGCCCTCCGCGTAGAGAATTTTTTGCGCCCTCCAGTCCCAAACAAAAATTGTTTCAAAGATGACTCATGTAACAGCTTTAAACGTCGTCTTAGGTAAACAAATCAATAATTTATATTAATATAATTTAATCCGGATCATTCATGGACTAGGATAATCGACGATATTACCGAGCGAAAGACTGAATTCCACTACTATGGAACTCATGGTCCATACGGCAGGGCGCAGGGCGCCCTCGGCCTCAGCCAGTGATGAGTGTATAGTCCGTTTTTTTAAGCCTGATCCTTCACGAGAATATTGGGGTGGGGGAGGGATTTAAACTGTAAACAAAACATTTAAACTAGTGACAGACATGTTCGAGTACCAGATTTCCTCAAATAACGTTTTAAATAAGTTATAATGTCTGTCAGTAACTCCTACTCAGCTGTTATATTTTTAAGCCAAACCTATTCCTTGTTAAAAAGTAACAGTTCTAAAATAAACTGATAAAAAACAACTGCTACCAATAATATTGTAAAACTGATACACAATATGTTGTGATGTAAAATTAACCAGCTGGTATGCAACAGTGAAATAAAACAAAAACAACAAAAAAACCAAAGGGCTCCAGCCAATGGGATATTAGCAAGGATAAACAAACCCCCACCACCATCTCTCCCTATAGTCAGGAGCAATAGAACAGGCGTGTCAAGGTCAAGTCTTTTAATAAGCCAGCTGATTTTTGCTCATTTAACTACGATGTTAATTAGCTTGGCCTTCACCCGCCCGTTCTATTGACGCCGACTATAGAAGGATCAGCTTTAAAAAAAACGGTCTATAGGAGGGGGGGGGTGGAACGAGAGCCTGCCATTGCCATCTTCATTTCGTCTGCCTGTTGATATTTATCACTATAGTCAGTGTCAACAACCTCAAGCAGTATGCCTATTTGTGAAATGTGCGGTACATTATTCTGCGATTTTTGTTCTTCTCGTGCAAGTTTCTTATTCCTTATAATAAAGGTATCTTAAGTGGCGTTGTTTTTCTGTTGTTTATATTAAGGCTGGAACAACGAGGTTAACCTCGTTAACATAACATCTTCATCTTCTTTCAAAAAATCTTCAATTTTATAATAGCATTTTTCTATTAGGTTTTCTTTTAAAGTCTTCTTAAATGTTTGATTACTTTCGATTTCTCTAAGTTCTTCTGATAGATTATTGTAAATTTTAGTTATCATATAATTTGGTCAATTTTGGTAGAAAGTGGTGTTGCAAGTAGGTGTGTCAATAAACTTTTTTGTTCTTGTATTGTTATTTTAAGAAGGCTAAATCACTGCAATGACATCTGGGTCTGCCAAGCAACTAATGTCAAATAGTGAATAACTTTGAACGAAGATCGAACGCGTGGCCGAATCTGGGCAAGGTGATTTTCACGTGGCAGGAAGTCGACTAGAGTAGTTTGCCGGTCTTTATAGTCACCGCGACTGCCAAACGCCTAGCAACAATGGTGAAGGAAGCTGTGAACTGTGATTACTGTGATAGGTAACTGTAATTTTGAGGTTATATATGACTCGATCAATAATATTACCGGTCATATCGAGGGGGAATTGTCCCCAGACACAATGTTTTGCTGTTTCAAGGCATATCAAGTCTAAAACCAGGAATGGTGAAATAATGAGTATCTATAAATTTACTTAGGCTAATTAATTGTGATGCGCCTTGTCAGTAACTGGGATCGCGTCGCCGCGCCGTGTCGTATATGGCTGCACCGGTGTGGCACCTTACAAAATTTACATCAAAATTATCGAATGCTATATCGAAAATTGTCTCGCCTTAATTTTTTAGTGTTGGATACTTTTTTTGTTAGTACGTTGTCATTGAGTGTTCAGTGTTATATGCAATAAAGAAATTATTTAGTAAATTCTGGCAGTGTTTTCTGACCTGTATGTCATCGAAAAATGTCTTCAGTTTTGGTTGTTACTAGGCCTACTTTATTGTTACTGTATTTTAATTATGTTTAGTTTTAAGAAATTAACTAGTAAATTCTGCCAACTAAAAAAATGTATGTATAAAGTATTTATTTTCTTAATTAATTTTTATGTTAGTTATCTATTGTTAGCATTTTGTTATTATGCGATTTTAGTATCATGAAATTGAGAAATTAACTAGTAAACTCTTGCAACTTTTTATTGAATGTATGTATTTAAAATTAATAGTTTGTGGCAGTTGTTTTATTGTTAGAATGTTGTTGTGGTTTGTTTATCATACCAATGACCATTTTTTAAAAATGATTATTTTTTCCGATTTGTATTTCAAAATGGCGTCCATTTTAAGTTTTTAAATTCAAATTCTTCAAAAACTGTAAATTGTAAACGTTAAAGCGTTTTAGAACACATGTTAATGGGAACTTTTTTGCTTATTTTGATGTGGGCAATTACCTCCGGACTTTCTGAAATGTTATATATATATAAAGTGGATTTAAATATAGCTTTAAATCCAAGCTATACCAAATCGTTTGAGGTGTGTATTTAGGGGTTAAAATTTCAAAATATATTCACTATATTCTATACTCTGAGACCCAAGGTAATTTTCCTTGTGACAACAAAAGGGTGGAAGGGTGGTGGATAGGGGGTTACACTGCCGCCCTTTGGCCATGGCCGTCCACCGCCCTAAGAAGGGAGCCAGCACGGGCCTGACGCTAAGGGTTTTTTTGTCTTGAGAACTCCTCCTACAGTTTTCAACCGAATTTCAAGTTTTTGGTGTCATTGGATAGGGCTTGGTCTGTAGTTGTTTCCGCCAAAAACTGATGAGAATCGGACTAAAAATAAAGGCGCTATGCACGATTGAAATCTCAAAATTTCCCATTTAAATAACATTGGGATTGAATAAAGCATTTTAAACATCTGTTAGTAATCAGCTGTAAATACGTGTTGTTTTGGTGATTAAAGATATTCACAATAGTGGACTGGCCGGATGTCATTAATTTTGAGCTAAAAGTAATATTTGTATTGTATTAAAGTAAACTGCTCGATTTCGAGCAACACGTATACTAGTGGTTATTAAATCAAGCAGAATAAAGGCAAATGTAAGATAATATTAAATTGCAACTCAACACCCCTCCTCAATTTAATAATCTTACATTTAACACAACACAAAAAATTAAAACAGTCCCCGTTCATTCGCTACAAATAACAAGTCCTAACTGTTGCAAGTCGACCCATTGGTGCATACGTTTCTTCATAATCAAAACCTTTCCTCTGTGAACATCCTTTGATCACGAGTCTAGACTTGTACCTCTCGATATTTCCATTACTATCTTTCTTCAATTTAAATACCCACTTACTGTTGATAGCTTTTCTCTGCGGAGGTAGATTAGTGTAAATCCAAGTTTTGTTTTCTTTAATAGAATTAAGTTCTTCATGTACAGCTCTGTACCAGTGTTCCTTATCATCACGTATTGCAATATCTTTAAAACTTTCAGGTACATCATCGACAAAAGATTCTGCATTCAGGGATAGAACTGCATAGTCGTTGAGGTATTGGGGAGTGTTTCTCTTCCTTGTTGAGTGTCTTGGTACAATTTTAGGCCTAATTTCGTCGTCAGTGTCTTCCTCCTCTTCCGTTACATTTTTAATTTCATCAGTGTCTTCCTCCTTTTCTTCAATTGTCGATTCCGGTATTTGAAATATTTTTAATCTTTCATCAGTAGACTTTAATTCTTCCTCTGTGTTTTTATGTTCACCGCCTTTGTCCAAAGATTCCTGTTTTAGTTCTGATTCTGGGATCCAATCCTGGCTAGGTGTGCCGTCCAAGTCAAACTTTCCTTCATAAAACACCACATTTCTTCCAGTGATTATTTTTCCTTCTTCCGGACACCACAGTCTATAGCCATTGGGACAATATCCATTAAAATAGCATTTTATAGATTTGCTATCGAATTTCCCGGCCCTCAATTTTTTGGGTAATAGCAGATACGCGACACAGCCAAAAACTCTCAACTTACTCAAATCGGGTTTCTCTCCATACCATAAAGGAGCAGGAATCTTTCCTTTTAATGCTGATGTAGGACTTCGATTAATCAGATACACGGCAGTACGTACAGCCTCTGACCAGAATGTCTTGTCTAATTTACAATGAAGTAGTAAACAACGGGCCTTTTCAATAAGTGTTCTATTCATACGTTCCGAAACTCCGTTTTGTTGAGGGGTATACCTTATTGTATACTCAAACTGTATTCCTTGTTCTTCAAAGAATTGTTTCAATTCGTTTGACATGTATTCCCGACCATTGTCACAACGAAACCTACTTAGTTTCAAATTGAAATGAGCTGTAGCCATGGCATGAAACATTTTTGTGTACCGAGTAACTTCCGATTTTGATTCCACAGCATATGCTACTGTGAAATGAGTGAAATCGTCTATAAAAGTGAGAACATATTTCTTCCCGTCAAATGATTCCGGTGAAATTGGTCCACACAAGTCACTGTGGATCAGTTCAAGAGGTCTGGTCGCACGTTTTCTACTGTGATTGTATGGCAGCTGTGATTGTTTACCCTCGACACAATCTATACACTTTTCTGTGGGCATGGTTGATGTGTCAACTTCCATGCCATCAACCTGTGACCGAAGACCTTTGATACCGTCATAACTCAAATGTCCAAGCCTATCATGCCATAGTTTCAATGTTGATTCTGCTCGAGAGACTGACAAAGCATTGCATTGCAAAAAATTTAAGACATACAATTGAGAACAATTCCTTTTTGCTACAGCAACTACATCATTTCCTTTCTTAATTAAACCTTGACCATTTTCAAAAATAATACAATAACCATTCATTTCTAGTTTTCTAACTGAAAGCAAGTTATAACTTAGACTAGGTACATATAAAATATCTTTAATTGTTATACCAATTTCCTTCTCATTTACAACACTAGTTACTTTAATTTCCCCTTTACATGTTGCTCCAAAGCTAAAAAAGGCCCTTCCTCTTCAGTGTCGACCACATTTACTGACTTTGAGTTCTCTTTTTGTAGCTTGACCCTACAGTTAGCTCTTTTATGTCCGGGGTTTCCACATCGGTGACAAGTAAAATTGAATTTGAGCCTATTTCCAGAATTTCCTTGGTTTCCTGACTTGTTAACAATTGTTGATTTTCTTGATTTTCCCTGATGAGGTTGAGTCTGAAAAGCATTAGAGGGTGGTGCGCTTTCAAATTTGTGTTTCCAGACGACTCCTTTCTGTTTTGACTCTTCATCTATAACAGCCTGTTTTTAACAAAACTCAGTGACAAGTCTTTCATGGAAAGAGTTTCAATCGCAGTGACAACCACGTCGTATTCCTTGGGCATCGTTAAAAGTAGATGACACACAGTATCTGATTCCTCAACAGTAGCTCCAGTTGAACGTAAATCTCGAATTAATTTGTCAAATTTTAGGAAGTGGTTAGCTAAAACATCATTAATTGCATCAAACTTCATAGTTAATAACTGTTTCCTCAATAAAAGCTGACTTGCAACTCCTTTCCTCTCAAAAATGTTGCATAAAGACAACCACAGATCATAGGAGGTTGCTTTATCTTTAGCATATTCCAAGTGACTGTCAGCAATGCGTTGAATGATCTGAGATTTGCATTTCCTATCTTGCTTAGCTAACTCATCCAACTTTTCTTTCTTTTTCTTACATTGTGCATCTGTATCATCTTCCAGAAATTCCACTTTAGTAAGATAGGATTCCTTCACTAGAGATACCCAATAACTCAAGTTCCTCTAAAAGAGTTTCCATCCTAAACTTCCAGTTGTTAAAGTTTGTTCCATCGAATAATGGGATCCTATACTTATCTGTTTCCATTGCCATTTACAGTGACCGGCTCACGAGAATGCACTTGATCCATTAGTAAACAATCATATGGAATAACAATCCAGCCATTCAAATTGAATATTCACCCAGATGTATGTACTAAACTAAAAACATCGTCTTTTTTAAATACCCCCGTCGCAGCAGACCTGCGTACTCAGCGAATTTCCAATGGAATTTTGGTATATTTTCTATTACCACATAAAATCCATGGGGATGAGAGTATGTAGGTTTGCCGCCATATGGGTTTTGTTGGTAAATATAAGTTAAACCCTACCTAGTGATTGTACATACCAAATTTTATAAGGCTATGGTGTTCTTTTTATTTTCCCCATAAACCCTATAGGGGTGAGTACGTAGGTTTGCCGCCAAATGGGTTTTCTAAGCAAATATAAGTTAAACGCTTCCTAATGAATGTACATACCAAATTTTATCAAGATATGTCAATAAATAAGCAAGTTAGAAGGTTTTGTTGATTTCCCATAAGAATAACATGAAAAACATACTTTTTGGATTTTCTTCATAACCATTTAAGCTGGGTAAAAAATTCAAAATACTAGATTGTTTGTTTTTTTAAGCTCTTTTAAATGGTTTAAGTTAAAATTGTTGAATTTTCTAAATAAAAGTAAAAAAAGCCAAAAACCCATTTTTAACCCTTTTGAAACCCCATAAAACCCTGTTCCCATGGTCCGATCATTCTGGTTCGCGAACTCAACCTAGTAGACGCTGGCTTACATCCTTGTACCAAATTTCATCAAAATCGGAGGTTCCGTTCAAAAGTTATCGTGTTAACGGACACATAGATATATATATATATATATAGATATATATATATATATATATATATATACATATATATCAATTTGAACGAACGGTGTTTTTGGCTTCTAGGGACCTCAAAACGAAAAAGTATCATAGTCCCGGGCTTAGGTCTTACCGTGACTACTACCGTAATAGCGTATTCCTATAGGAAAATTCGCTAAAAATATATAAATTAAAAATAAACATTGTCTTAAGAGATAATCTGAAATGTTTACCATCACACATGTGTTCTGTTTTAAAACTGTAGCAATTCTTCTTATAGGAAAATTCGCTAACACTCTCTTTTTCTCTATATTCTCCATTATTTCCAAGTGACAAATAGATTGTAGACGAAAGGTTTGAACACTTGTCAGTAATAGATTTTAAATGCAGTACATTGATTCAGTAAGCTACTTGTATATGGTTATTGCTATTAACATGTACAATGAATTTTACTATAAGGACTGAATAATAACTCATGTGAATGGTGCAAGTATGAGAAGGTATATTTCTATGAGGCCAACTAGGTATTTAGGATGGTGCTATTCTTCGGACAACTTAAACAGTAATATCTGACAACTCTATTATTTTTTGTTTGTCGGGTTATCAAAGTTCCTCTGTGATATATTATATTAAAGCATTCTTCTTAGTAAAGATATGGTAATGGATTTATTGAAACTACACATGCCTGTAAATTATTGATTTGTACTTCAAGTTAAATATACATCTGAAAACTTTGATCTCATTATATAAAATAAAAATTACTTTAATATGAACACTAAAATTGTAGAATGAGTTTGAAATGTGTCCCTGAAATTTCTTTTACAAAACAAATAAAAAATAGGAAGTGTAATACACCATAATAGAAACTACTAGTACTGTATTGGCAGGTATTTTACATTTATTGTCTAATCCTTCAATTATTGTGCTGTGAAATTAATCATAGAGGGGTTCCTTACAATTGACTGGTTTCAAAACACCCCCACATCGTACTTCATTTCTTAATGAGAAGGGATCTAGAATCAAAATCTTAATAACAATGATTGAGATATGCGGATAATTATTATCAGTATTGCCATGATACAGGATGAAAATAATTTTAATACAACATCTTGAAAACAGTTTTAGATCAGACTTTATGAGGGAAACCTGCAAGGGGATGTTGAGGCATTTCAAACTCATGATAATCAATGTTTATTTTCTTAGAATCTAATCTAGGCCTCATTTGACTTACTTAAATAACATTACACATACAGTATGTTTGAAAATAAACAGCTTTGCAAAATATATCAAAAAATTGTGAAATATAATAATAATAACTATTTACACCCAATGTACTATACAAAAATCTAGAAACAAAAATGTCCCCAAGATTTAATAAATAACTCTTATAAGCATAGACAATAAAGATCAAGACTGTGGATATTATTTTTACACTTAAAATATAAGACTGACGTTGAATAAATGAACAGGGATATGATAGAACCATTTAACATGGAGTAGGATAATGTCAGTTTGTACGTAGCGCTGGCATGTCACGTCTGGATGGAAGTGAACGGACGTTGCGACTGGTCTGGGGTAATGCTGGACAATCCGTCTTGATCCCTTCCACATCCAGTCACACTGCGAGAGAGAAACAGTCTTTACTATCACATTTCTAAGGATATCTTTTTATTGTTGATATAAACCAGAAATGTATGATAAAGTGGAGTGTCGATATATCGAACCTGAAGGGGAATGTAAAAACTTTGTAATATCAAGGTCTTCGACTTACTGAGGTTCGTTTTATCAAAGTTATTTTTGACATACTTTGATATACTGAGGTTCACGACCACCTCATAATACCGTTACTTATCTCCAATAGGCCTAGTAATTAAGGACTAAATACGGTTTTACTGTGATTGCAAAACCAACATTTCGATATTGCACAAAAGAATATAACAGTCCACTGTAACATTATAAGTTTTTTTATAAATCCTATGGAATTTTTATCACAAGCTGATCAGGACAAAACTATAAATGGTGACACAAAAAACTAAACAGTGCTGCCAACACACAAAGAAACATCGATCTGGACTAAAAGATGTTTGTACTCTTAAACATGCAGTAAACATGGGGTTGTAAAATTAGTACTTACGAGAATAATGTACAATGCATTTGAACCAAATTCTATCGGCCGCTTAACCAACACTTTAAATTATGAATGGATTAACACTGACACAATACGTTACTGCAAACTTGGAAAACAAAAACAGCGCTGTAAACACAAGGCAACGTCTGCAGAGCGGCAGGTTGCAACACAAAAGAAATTGGATGGGTTCAATTCAATTTGTTGTTCTTTTTGTAACTTCGATATGAAGAGGTTTTGCAGTCAAAACTTCGATATGTAGAGGTGGTTAGGCCTTCCATAAAATTCTTTATTGAGGTTATCCTGGCTTATCCATTGATATATTGAGGTAGAAATAACATTAGATTGATAGGCAGGTTCAAGGGAGATGAGAAAACTTAGTTACATTGAGGACTTTCCTGTATTGAGGTTTGATATATCAAGGTCCCACTATATCACTTTAACTAAAATGCAGACAATCAACTGTGTAAGAAGGTTACAATAGAACTTCTCATATCCAACCTTCCCATACAACTAACTCCTCCCGATAACTGACCATTTACAGATTATTATATATATAACCAAACCTCATTTAATAAGCCAATTAAGACTTGAAAGAGTGTTTTTCTACATATTTACATATTTTGTTTTTATGCCATAAATTGTCATCCCAGCCTTTTTGTTGGTGAGAAATGTGCTCTGACAATAATCTTGCACGGTTTTATGTTTTTTAAGGTTAATAATGTTTTTTTTATCGCCATTATTTACAGCTCCTACTGTTATAGTACCGTACTGGCTTTTGCCAGATGACTTTAGTGCAGTCCTGTCATGGTCAGATATGAGAGATCCTACTGTATAAGGGATTCAGGAACCCATAATATTTTCAGGAGTACAGAGCTTATGAGATGAGTATAGATTAGGGAGATGTCGTAAATATGGATTACGGCTGTACGTCACAGCGTTTTATGTGGCACCACCCAAGAAATTGAAGGTAAAAATCTTCAATCACTGAGCACTATAGAGATATTTTATACTAACAAAATGCATAATTAATTTGAGTTGTTCCTTTGAGACTTTGGGTTAAAAACAGATTATATTCTGAATTAATGATGATGATAGTATTAAAAATTGTTTTATTTTATTGAGTAAAGGGTAGAGACTACAGTTTTGTCACCAAAGAATATTGTGTCACAAAAAAATGGGGATATTAATGTTTAAAATAAGAATTAAAAATTTTATTTTCATTATTGATTTTTATAAAAGTAGTGATGGAGAAGAACCCTCCAGTTTACAAATTTTTATCCACAATGATAATATTTTACAAAATTTATATCCTTGAGTGACCTTTTTTCATAACAGAGTTAAAACGATTTGTAAATTTTGATCCAGAAATCCTCACCTGTAGTTCAGATGTCTGTGGGTAAAGGACACCGTGTGCACTGGAGCGTTAGAACCATCTCCGATGACTGACTCTAGGATTCCGTTGTACACCAGCAAATCATCGACCAAGATCTGCAACCGAGTATTGTTATGAAGAAAGAAAGTTCAAAAACTCTGTTTGAACAAATTTAATATTTTACAATGGTCTAAAATTAAATACACATATGATGATTTTCTTAAGATGGTTGCACTAAAAATATTAAAAACACAGTCAAAACAGAACAAAATTAAAGCATTCTAATAATATTATACTTCCTGAATTCCAATTAAATACATAGAGAGAGTTAGTTATTGCTCAGTGAATATTAAAGCGACTGTAAAGAAAATTTTACCCCAAATTCCTTCACGCCACGAGAAGGAGTTTTAGTGTAGTTCCAAATTTTGATCACCGACACTGCCACCGGACTGTCAAAAACAACGTACACTCTGTTCAGCTGAAACAAAGAAACAGCAGATAGGACAGCATGTTAAACGATATGTAAACTTAATAAAGGAACAAATTTCTGGATAAAACAACTAAAAATGGCAAATTTGCTAAGTCGACCCTTTTTTTTTTTTTAAGAAAACTAACTGGAAATCTAAAAATAATCCATGCATTGCAGAACAAATGCATTAAAATACTTTGTTTGGAATCTTTATAAAGAATCAAAAAACCTTCAACTGCAAATGTTTTATAGATGAAAATGTTCTTTAGTTATTCAGAATCTCAAATATTTATAATTAGGAAATTCACACCACATATAATATATATATTTTTTTAACAAGTAATTCCTTACCGTTTAGTGCACTTTGGATTCACCCCACGTATCCTCGGTATCCATGGTCAAGAAGTTTGCATTGTCAAATGATTTTTTGAAATTGGCATGAATTGTGGTGATTTTCCGGGCTGCTTTTTAGGGGGAAAATTACCTCAGCTGTGCCTAGTATTGAAGTTTTTTTTGCATTAACCCAAATTAAATTCTGCACACTGTGCTCTTGAATCAAATCATAAAACTATGAATCTTCCCGTAGTTTATTTAGAAAATTTTATTACTTAAAAAAACTTGACAGAAGAACTCTTGTAATTATTCTTGTATTATGTATGAATATTGGCATAATAGTTTTCCACTGGTTTCCTAAAATTCAAATCAGCCATACCCTATATTGTACAGACAACTAAAAGTTCATTGAAGCAAGTACATAATCAAGTCCTACAATCAAGTTAAGTCATAACCACTCCGCCTCACCTGTCCTGGCAGTATAGGAGCCAGCCAGGCGTGTCGGCCGTCGTTGGAGTTGTTGATCCCATCAATGAGTTTGTCTGCTGTTCTCACGTCACTCTCCATCCCCACCAGCTCACGCACGCTGGCCGGATGTGCGCTGATATCTGCACAACCAATGGTGGAGTGTGTTTTATTTTTATATTGCAAAACAAACAAACCCCACCCTCAGACTTGATCACCACTCTCACCATACTCGCAATAGAAATAACTTTGACTTGCCACAGCACCACCTCAAAAAATACAGTAACACTCCACTCTATACCGGCTCCCGCTTCTACAACCTCCTGCCCGACCACCTAAAATCCATTACACCCATAGCCACTTTTACCAAAAAACTTAAACTTTACCTCATTGAAAGACCATACTATAACATCACCGAATTCAATAAAGAACACACCTACCATCATCTCAGATAGGCCTAGGTCTAACCTAACCATCCGAGCTCACTTCAAGAAGAAGGAAGACGGATGGAAGTTGATGACTCCCCAATCAACCGATTGTGGCGAAGACATTGTATGTAAGAAAGTATTCTTGAAATATCAATATTCCAGGGGTCTGTAGAAATGATACATCAGAACAATACTGTTATATACCAATAATGCTTTTCAAGCCTAAATGAAATAAGTAAACACAGACCAAAAAAGCTGGTGTTGTTTTTTAATACATGGTTTTAAGTTAAAGCTCTACAAAGTTAATGTAATGCAGAGTTTGTTGGCGATTTCAAAATAATAAACAATTACACAATGTATTTGGGTATTTTGTAAAATCAAAGCAGACCCAAATTATAACTAATCATTTTATATTAAATTATCGCATTTAAAATCAATACAACAACCTAACAAATGGAATGGAAACTTAACACTTTGAATACTTTAAACAATCAGGTCTACTTTAATAATTCATGAAATTTTCAAACACCGGTGTTTTACACAAAGTTTAAAAGGTTTTCAACACCATAAACAAGATTCTACTGTTCAAAGAACCACTTTTCAAGCATAAAAGAGCATAACATAAGTAATTAAATATACCAAATGTCCACAGTCTTGCCTTGATTTCATAGCTTTTCTGTATGGACATCATATTAACCACAAGCATTTTCGAGGGAATTTAATCCAGTTTTTGTCCTCATTAATATGTTAATACCTAAGTTTAGCTGATTGCCCACATATGTAGTTTACTTATAATGCACTACAAAAACAAATGGCCTAACTAAAATACCACCTCGTTCACGACACTTAACTGCTTTGGATTTCTTTATGTAGAACTTCATTAAACATTTCTTTTTTTATTATTCCCTAGTACCGAATTTAGATACTGTAAAAGAAAGAATAATAAACGCAATGATGTCCACAACTCAGGAAATGTTATCTAAACTAAAAATGGTTGATGGTAAAAAACACTAATAAAATACAAATTTTACTTGGAAGATTTACAGGTAATCCAAGGCACACATATAGAAATGTATTGGGTTTTTGCATAGCTGTAAAAAAAACTTAAGAAGTCACTTATTAAAACTGCATATAAAACGTCGTGTTATAACCTATTATTTTCATGATGTTCGGTTTCTTTATCAGGGCAAGACTTTATGGTAGATATAAGTTAAGAAACTTCTGTGACTTACGTGAAGGAGTGAGAGTGATAATGGTCCCGGCAGCGTTGTACATTTGTAGACCGTTCAGTCCAATGTAGTAGAGATCTCCCCACGTGGAGAGAAGCTGCAACTGGAAAACGAACCCTTGCGGCAGTTCTGGTGGTTCGTAATCCAACGTCTGGCTGACTGTGGATAGAAAAGTCGCAAAAATAACACAGTGTTGTACCTCTGCTGAGCTAATTTGATACCAATTGATGTATTACATATTTACTCATTTTGTCCAAATTAGAACTTGTATAATACACAAGTGAATCTAAAACCCGACAATAGATTGTGATTATAACAAACTCAAAACATCTTTCTAGCCTGTTGCTCTGATAGTGGGTTGCTCACTTTTAGTTGATATGTCCACACTGCTGAGGGCTGGAATTCCAGCCTTGTTGTTGTGGTGGATAAGGAGAATCCAGCCCTATTGCTAAATAAATCTGTCTGTAACGGCCATTTTACACAAGTCACCGGCAGAATCAGCTATTGTAGGAGAGCAAAGGTGAAAATCAGGACAGTGGATGGCCAATTCCTGTGCTCTTGTCCTCTGACCAGCTACCCAACCGATTGTCCACTCATTTAGAATGACACCAACACCCTACTGTCTAGAACATGATTGGATTATGATGGACAAAAATTCGTCTTAGTGGATAGCCAAAAGACCTACCACATGTTTGGACAACTTTATTCACAATAGCCAATGTCAACTTTGAAACTGGCATAAACTAGTTTTAAAGTTGTCCCGGGGCAATTCCAGCCTTGTAATTCTAGCATGAGCGATAGCGAATTTGATTTCCTCTTCAAAACCTTCCCACTACGTATTGAGATCCTCCCAAATATTTCTTCCATGTAAGCTTGGCCTAGACAGTCTTTTCCAGGTTTAATTTCAGCATGGTGCTGGCTTCTAGATTTTTTAGAAGTCCAGCACCCGGATGAATTTGTATCGAATCGCAATACTCATTACTGACAGCAGTGAACATGTCAATATTTACAAGCCATATTATCATGGTGCTGCACGTTACCTCTGGGCGACATCTGCACGGTATCCACACAGTCCAGTGAGCTGTCGCACCTGGAGGCCACCAGGGGCAGCACCTGGGCCAGGCGGTGGTGGCGGTGGCCGGGAGCCTTGCGGACCAACACCGACATCGGCTCCGAGGTGTCCAGGCGCAGCAACAGCTTCTTCACCTGCGGAAAGTTGAAATGTACTCGGCGTACGATATGACAAATCTATAAATAGACCGACTGCTGACGCCTGAAGGTCATTCAAATACCATGTGTTCTGGCAGTTGAGATTTATCTGTATGGTAAAATCCCACAAACTTGACGCAATGTGGACTTGGGCATTGTTGAGTTTGGTAAATGTCGAGTTTACCGGAGTATTTTACTCCAGCCGTTCACTTGACTAGACTGTGATATCTGCTCTCAATGATAATTGAACCCATCAAAGTGGTTACTGTACTAACAATGGAATCGCATTAAATATCCTTAAATAACAATTAAAAATTGTAAAATAGCGAATCAACAAAAATCAAATTGAAAAGTGACCCTATTATCGACGTTTTAGCACCTAAAGACCATAAATGCTTTGTAACATAGACCATGGAGTCGCTAACAATGTTAAGATAGCAATTATTGGGTAACAAGGCTAGAGGTGATTATCAAGTGTTATTTTTCCAATTTAATCTGACTGAACTTGTATTTTGTTACAACTAACATCTTTATACAAAATTAGTCACTAACTTCAGTTTTCAAGTCATAAAACTTAATCTCATCATGAAAGTTAATGAATTATATTTTTACAAGTAACGGCACAAATTTGTGTATCACATTGTCTGACTTGCAGTTAAAAAAATATCTTCCCAAAAAAAATCAATTTTGAAGTTTTTTACCTACATGGATTACATGAAGGAAAATAAGAAACATTTCTAAGATATTTAAATAACACTTTTTCAATAATATTCTTAAACAAGATCGATGTGTAAGGCTCCTCTGTACTTATTCGTAAAGTGTAGTTTCACTCCCAGACAACCCTGACATCTTCATTGTCATCTAGACTGTTACTTCTTCACTACATTGTACGAGCACAACTGACAACACTGTTGGTGACTCACCCCACAGTATGAGGTGTCGGGCGACCGGTTGTAGTTCCACAAGATGACGGCGCAGATGTGCAGTGGAGAGGGGAGGGTGAGGCGGAGGGAGGGAGGGGGCGAGGTGGGGGGGCAGGTCCACATATGGCCAGGGTCCGTGGTATCGTTCACTCCGTCCAGCAACCTGTGGCGGACAGTGCAGTACAGCAGCAGAGTCAACGAGGTTAAACTAAATTTAGAGTGCTACAAAGAGTCCCCATTTTACCCACGATTCCCCCCCCTCCATTGTCTCAGTAACCAGTCCTTTGTTTACACCTTTCCATCTGTTATCTGTTTCACCCACACCTATCCGATGTTTCTATGATATCCAATCTCAATATTTTGATCAAAGGCTATCAAATCAAATTGTTTAAAAAAAACAAACAAACAACTAAAAATCAGATATTCATGTTTTGCAAGAATGAGTTTTGAAGCTTGTTGCAACCAATCCAACTAGCTCAGACTGGTAACTAAGGAAATGAGGGTAAAAAGTGTGGGATGGATAATAAGGAAACGGGGATTTTTAACCTTGTTGGGCAGAGTGTAATAAAAGTAGAAAGGTAAATGGCCATCTTACATTTAAATTACGTGGTCTTTTCAGCAATATAAGTTCTATTAATGGCTAGATAAGAAAACGGAGTTGGTATAGGCCTGTGAGTCCGAATGTTGAGTAGATTGATTATGTATGAATCTGTCTCGACATTGAGGCCGATTGGGCTGCACTACACATAGTAATTTATACAACAAAGTTGCCACTACACGTTAAAGTGCTGTGGCTTTGGGGTGATGTTGACAATCCTTTAACAGCCAAGTGTTTTTTATTTCATTCATTTTTCTGCCATATCCATAGTAAATCCCATTCCAAATTTCAAATAAAATTACTATTTGACTAACCTGTGGATATGTGCATTAGCGGGCGAATGAGAACATGTGATCTTAGATATGCTGACAGGTTCCCCAGTCTCGCCCAGGATCTAAACACAATTAGCAGGGGAATGAGAACATGTGATCTTGGATATGCTGACAGGCTCCCCAGTCTCGCCCAGGATCTAAACACAATTAGCAGGGGAATGAGAACATGTGATCTTGGATGTGCTGACAGGCTCCCCAGTCTCGCCCAGGATCTAAACACAATTAGCAGGGGAATGAGAACATGTGATCTTGGATATGCTGACAGGCTCCCCAGTCTCGCCCAGGATCTAAACACAATTAGCAGGGGAATGAGAACATGTGATCTTGGATATGCTGACAGGCTCCCCAGTCTCGCCCAGGATCTCAACACAATTAGCAGGGGAATGAGAACATGTGATCTTGGATATGCTGACATGCTCCCCAGTCTCGCCCAGGATCTAAACACAATTAGCAGGGGAATGAGAACATGTGATCTTGGATATGCTGACAGGCTCCCCAGTCTTGCTCAGGATCTAAACACAATTAGCAGGGGAATGAGAACATGTGATCTTGGATATGCTGACAGGCTCCCCAGTCTCGCCCAGGATCTAAACACAATTAGCAGGGGAATGAGAACATGTGATCTTGGATGTGCTGACAGGCTCCCCAGTCTCGCCCAGGATCTAAACACAATTAGCAGGGGAATGAGAACATGTGATCTTGGATATGCTGACAGGCTCCCCAGTCTCGCCCAGGATCTAAACACAATTAGCAGGGGAATGAGAACATGTGATCTTGGATATGCTGACAGGCTCCCCAGTCTCGCCCAGGATCTAAACACAATTAGCAGGGGAATGAGAACATGTGATCTTGGATATGCTGACAGGCTCCCCAGTCTCGCCCAGGATCTAAACACAATTAGATCAATCGTTTAGGATGAGATTGCTACTTTAGTGATTCAGATCACTCAATTTAAGCACACTGTTCCTTTCTAACGTAAAACAATTCATGTTATAAACAGGAATAAGTACATAGGGCATTTTGAAGCAAAATAATCTTAAAACTTTCCTATAAAACAAATACATAAAAGGATATGAAGTATATTATGTACAGTACACTCTTGTTCAACCAACTCCCACTTTATCGGAACTGATGATCTGGATATTATTAAAATTTTCTTTTTTACAAAAGTAATTTATATATTTTAATGCCTTCAATCTCCAATTCGTTTTACCTGCAATACAGTAATGTACGGTATCACATTTTTCATCACTTTCACCTTGTGCTTTTCATAACCTGCATCCTCGTTGTGATTACTGAGGTTGTGTAAGTATTTGCTAGGAAATAGGAAGGGGGTAGGGGACAGGAAGTAGATATCCGCTTCCTAAACTGTCTTCTGTCTCATGAGTGTGTTGCGTGGAATGCCAGTAGACTATTGAAATATGAGTGAAAAACAGAAAAAGGTTTGTATGTCTATGAACTTAAAGCTATTAAAAGAATTGATGCCAGTGAGTTAACAAAAAATTTGCTATGAAATATGGAGTGGCGATAGTATGAGGATCTTCATTTCCTGCGTTGTTTTCTATTCCAATAAGTTTATTGTTACAATGCTCGAAGTTTCAGTTTCTTATTTTCAGAAAATCTCTTGTGTTATCTCACCAACAATAGTGAATATAAGCATAACTGGTGGCCGTAGTAGCAAAAACTATGACTCCACTTCATCAGAATTTTTCAAAATCCAAACTGGCCATCCGTCACATTAGTTCCGTTGAACGAAAGTGCACTGCACATAAAAAATGTTTAAGCTCACATTGATAAATTATAAACAAATTTAAGTTTATGCTGCTGGGTAAAAGTATTAGTCATTATAGATTTAATTGTAATCAAAAACTCTAGGCCTATACATTGTATTTTGGTTGAGATTGAGTTACTGATGCATTGTAACTACGCGACGTGGCTCTGGTGTTTCGCGGTGACCTCACCTGTATGCCGGTGAGCCCCACCAGCCCGTTGTAGCCCCAGTTCTCGACCAGTGACAGCGTGAGCGCCCGACGGCACAGGACGGAGCCCGTGGTCAGTGTAGTCCCGGCCGGCGCACACGTCAGCGGCCTCACATCCTGCGAAAGTCAAATAAAATCAATATTTCTTTGCTTGTAAAGCATAATGGTGTAATAGTTATTTGTGTACTATGGGAGTAAAGTGCAACATTGACTCCCTGAGGGACAATGTTGGTGCACAAGCCATAGTAATAAATTTTCTGGAGAGAGACAATTTACTTTACAACCGAAATATACAACTTTTTTCCCATTCCAAAATCTCCCAGAAGAATAGAAAAAGATTTATGAGCAAAGAGCTTCACTAACACTATCCACTATTGTGTTGGTTGTGTAACCTCGAAACTCAGAACAACAATTGTTACCAGTTTACAATCAGCTCGCTTTATAATCAGCTGATGCAGTGACAGCATTGCCAGATTACACTGCACTGTGTTGACAATTTGTCATTGTTATGCCGGCAGTCACTATGGCCGAATCAAGGCAAGCAAGGACAAGCACAATAGTGTACTTGGTGTGCTCGACTCTGCTCGTCTCAGTTTGCCTTGGTTCACATCGCCCATATTCGTGCTTGCCTGTGCTCCATCTGGAGTCGGTTTTTCTCACAAATCAAGAGATGAACAAACCCGAGCACGAATCGACCCAGTACACACTTGCTTGTGTTCTCTTCTGTTTTGTTCCCCAGTTGGTGTACGTTTTTGTGTTTATTTCCCATGTATTAATTAATTTCTTTACCATTTTTTATAAATGCTTATTATTAATGGAGTGATCAAATGAAATCGTTCTACATTTCCTTGAGTTTTATCATACAGAGCCGGTGGGACCCGACACATGAGCACCACAAATAAAACGCTAAGTGGCAGATGCGTGGGATTGTAGAAGGGGAAAACTTAATAGTCCTTTTACCAAAGGTAAAAAGAAAAACGATTCGCTGATAGCAAATTTCACTGCAACACTTCTTGCTTGGTTAGTTGGTTACTTGGTTAGTTCGCCGAGCGAGTTCGCCCAAACTTTTGGCTCCTGCATTTTCCCGAACATTCTGTAATAGTGAATTGACGGCATTATGGGTTCTCTTTGTCTCAAACTCAAACTCAAAATATCTTTATTTACAATATGTACATGATACATGTAAAATAGCATAAAAAATCCTATGAACTAAATTAAGAAAAAAAACTCTTCTAATGAATATATTGCAAGATCTATCAAATAATTCTTCAACATGTTTTTAAGTTACATTCATCTTTTATGTAATGTGGCAAATGTCTTAAAAACCGAGCTCCCATATATGTGGGTTTTTTTCATAAAATTTTAAGTTATGATGAGTTGGTATGATGGCATTCCTATTCCTTGTTTTGTACGGGTGAGGTTGAGTGGTTTCCTGGGTACAAAGATTTGATTTCCTCGTTAACAATACTGTGTCATAAATATATTGTCCATAGACAGTGAGAAATCTGAGGATTTTAAAATAGTCTCTTGCTGAATCATCATGTTTCGGTTTAAAGATTATTCTAATGGCCTTTTTTTGTTGCTTTAAAATTTCATTTAAATTATCTTTTTTGGTTGCACCATACAAAGCTATGCCAAATGAAATATGGGAGTGTATGATATATCAATTTTAATGTGTCCATGTCATTGAATAAAAATGACATTTGATGTAAAGCATAAATTCCTGAATTAATTTTTGAAAGAACTTTTTGTGCATGTTTACTCCAGTTTAAATTTTCATCAATTTCCATTCCCAAAAATTTAGTAGATTTTTCCATCTCTATGAAATTAGAATCAATCATTATTGTGGGTTCACATTTTATTTTGGAGTGTATGGTTTTAAAGGAAAGAAAATTTGTTTTAGAGGTGTTTAATTTTAGATTATGAAAGGATAATCTCCTTGGGGAGCCAATAGAAAACTATAACCCTGTTACAAGTGACTCCACATTACAGGTGGGGGTAGGGGTCATTTGTAAGGACAAAAAAAATACAATTACAACATCATTTAATATCTAATAAATCTAACTTACTGTACCTTTTGTCACTGCAATTATTGTTTACCGTAGAACTGGTGTTACAATGGTGACCTGCCACTGGGGAACTTTACCGTGCATGTCAAGATAAACACCAGACCCATGCTTCAGGTGAAAAAATTGCTTCTTTAGTCCTTTCATTGTATTCTGTTTAGATTTCTTGAACAGTCTTTTAGTAGTGCTCATTCCCCATGCGGGCTTTCCTTTCTAAAGAATTAGCTTCGTTTTCCAAGATAACAAAATGAGCATTCAACTATTTAAACCCTATTCTACACTAATCTTTATTTTAGATATATCGCTTACATTTCTATACAAATAAGTTACTAACCCCAAGACTGGCAGTGAGCGGTCGCTCTGGCATTTTTGAAAACAAAGGTTCATGGTTTGTGTCATTTAGGATGCTCTCGAAAGCATCATCATGCTGGGAAACTCGCTCCAGAATGTCTTCATCTGTCGTGAACAGTATCGTCTGGAAAATGTAAGAAAAACTTATAACAGAGGGAAGTATTTAAGTGATCACAAATTACTCTTATGAAAACAAAAATTCTAACTATAACAAAATGTTCCACTAGTGCATTACGTATCCTATACTATAATACAAACAGTGTCTGTGCCGATGTATTTTCCACGATCAGGAAATCTAGCGGATTAAAGCTAAGTTCAAGCAAAGTTTAGAAACAACCTCAACTCCAGGAAAAATTAATTATTTTCTAAAATGAAGTTTAAACATTGTAATTTTTAATATTGGTATTATGGGTTGCTATCAAGGCAACAAAATAACAACGAAAGGTAAACAAAAATATACAAACACTACTTTTAAGCATTCTTTATGAAAGAGCTGTTAACCATAAAGAGGTAGCCTATTAGTTGGTTGTTGGTATGAACTTACACGTTCAATACTCATCGTGATCCTGGGTCACGATACCGATTGAGTTTGTAAAGTACAATATTGATGTATGATCCATATTGATGTATATCCAAATATCGTGATCTGTATTGAGCGTGTAATTTCTGCCATTAGGATGTACTACCTACATGTTATTATCTTGATTGGAAAAATTTAAAGTTTGCAGTTAGGTCAAATGAATCATATCTGTGCTAAATTTTGCATTCAACATAGACATAAATAGGATAGGTGACCTCACTAACTAAAATTGTGTGATATTTTCATAACCCAGCAAAATATATGTGAATAATGGTTATCTAACCATAAAATTTTGTCATTTTGAACTAACATATGTAATTTATATTAAAATGTAGTTTGAAACTATCACCGTACCACTATGAGAGAAAAAGTTCAAAGCTTCAAAGAAATTACATGCCTTAAAACTATCAGTAAACAAGCCAAAGGTACTTTTTACAAAAATTAATTTGATACCCTTACTGGAGGCTATTTATAAAATAAACATATAATAACGATTTCAACGACTCACATCACCGAATGCATCCGTGCTTCCCAATATTCCTCCGCATGCACGGGCGATCTCGCCTTGGAATATCAGCTGGCCATCGAGTGTGATCGTCATATCCTTGGCCCCTCGGTATGAGTGGATACGCGACTTGTTATAGTTCTGCAGGACAAACATGATGAGGTGTCAGTGGAAAGTAAAACTGGTGATAAGTGACGTTAGGCCACGAAGATTATGATAACATAACAGCATGCATGACACAAGTATACACATCAAGCACTCCACAAGCCATCAGAACAGCTTATCATGCCTTATTCGAAAGCCATCTTCGATAAGGAATCACAATATGGATGGCTCTTCAAATGGCAACTTCCATGGAGTGCTAGATTTGCAGAAACAACCATAACAATTAAGGATGGCTTCGCTCCAAGAGATAGATACAAAAACATATTTAAACATTACCTTGACTAACATGGCATCTATCTATATTTTGGAAACTATCTTAGTCTATGACCCAAAACCTCCTTAGCATAGAGAATGCTCATGAACAGTCTACCAGAAATACGGATAACCACTTGCTGCCTCTACTCAGGACTACTATGTTTGAAAATCCTCAAATGCTGGAATTACAATGTTAAACAATCTTTTACAAACTATAAAACTTTCTAGCACAACAACAATGAAGGCAAACATTAATAAATGGCTGCAGGACATGGCCTATTACAAACTGGATTAATTCCACAACTGAAGAGACCATTAACAGCTCTAAAGGACTCTTTTGGACAACCCATTTGCAACACGACCTGGCTTCAGGACTTAATCACAATTATGTATCTTATGACTCTGTAAAATTTCTCAATGAATATTGAGTTAATAAAGAATATTGACTATTTCATGCCTATCACTATTAACTCTGGATATTTTACTTATTTTAGAATTTTCTGTGTAAAATTAAGTAATAACATAGAAATACAACACACTACAGTTTTAAGCATTTGCTGATTCCATAAAGTAATTATCGCTTGATAATTTTAAAACTCTTGAAAAGTCATAATTTCTTTTATTGCAGGAAAGGCCAAAAAGAGTAAAATCTACATTAGACAACCTTCACCAACTGGTTGGCCAAGAATTCCTTTTACTCTTTGAACAAGTTTCTCAGAGCCTGTGGTGAACTACCTGAACAAGTTTCAAATGGTGTTTTTTTTATTTTTATTTTTTTATTTAAATAAATGTAATACAAAATTGTAAGAAGTCTGATTTAAAATTTTGATCGATGATATAAGTATAAAATATATCTGAGGAAAAGTTTTTGGGCATTTTGAAACATCAAAGGATTTTAACAGACCTTCTTCTATCCTCAGGATTGATTAAGAATGCTTTATCTAAGAGGGTTTAGAGTAGACCTCTCTCAACAAACTGCCTCTAGCGTAATTATGCAAAAATTTTTTAAGCGTACCCAAATGCGCAACATGGCAAGGGTCTCGCGCTGCAGGAAAGTGATGGTGACCCGGTGATGCTTGCCCTCCGTGAACGGCGTGAGCCACAGGTGCATGTCATCCCGCGTCCGGTTTACCCGGTCCAACAGGTTGGCGACCACCCGCGGATCTTTGTCGTACTCGGGGAGTACATTGATGTCAGCCGGGTCCGCGGTTATCTGGGGATAATCGAGAAGGTTATTAAATCAAATCATTATGTATCGTACAACTTAATGACTTGTAATGATAAAGTTAAGTGTTAGTTTGTCTCTCTAGGACGTAAAGTATTAATTTGTCTCTCTAGGTAGCAAGGTGGTACTTTGTCTCCCTCGTTAGCAAAGTAGTACTTTGTCTAAATAGGTAGAAAAGTACTACTTTGTCTCCTTAGATAAGAAAGTAATACTTTGTGTCCCTAAGTAGTAAAGTATTACTTTGTTTCCCTAGGTAATAAAGCAATATTTTTTCTTCCTAGATAGCAAATTAGTACTTTGCCTCCTTAGGGTAACAAAGTAGTAACTTGTCTCCTAAGGGTAGCACTTCCTAGGTAACTAAAACAGTAAGAATAACATTGACAATCTGGTATCACAGTGCAGTGATAACTGGCAACATTGTTGCCGCCTTGAAGAGTAGTGTAAAAATCCAATTGTAGGCGAAAACCTTTAAAGGCACATTTTAAGGAAAATATGAGTGGAGAGTGAGTGATATAGTATAATACTATTGACACCTAAAGTACAGTACCGTTAGCTATTAACAACAACAAAAAATAAATCTAAATACACAAAAAGAATGAAATATAATTGGCTCATATAATTGAATAGTCAAAATCACCTGCGATACTTTCGCCAGTCGGCCAGACACAGTGAATATCTCTATGCCATTGAGGCCAACGTAATGTCTGTCTCCCCAGGTGGATGTGATATCCAGTTCCAGCCGTGAACCAGAGGGGAGTTCTGGAATGATGAACCCAACCGGAGGCGGGAAAGATACTGTCGGAATCCCAACTGGACTCTTCTCTACATTTGATTCCGTTGTTGGTTCTCCAGAGGCCAGGAAAAATTCCTCTGACACTGTTGAAAAGTGTTCCTTGTTTAAGATATCTTTGTAATTTAAGGAGTAAGATCTAAACAAAATGGGGGAGACAAAATCTGGATTTTCCTGAGTGGAAGGCACAATCACAATTACAACAGCAATTGGCGGATTTTCTACAACTTTTGAAAAAAATAAACAGTATCAGTTAACTGACACATACTTTCTCCCAACAATATAAAAAAAGATGTTAAAAGCTTCAAACATTAATGTCTTGATGACTCAGTCGGATAGCTACCAGCTGAGCGGCGTGAGTTTGACCCTACGCGCGTCTGTGACTTTTAACAACGTACTGCGTTTACCGCTAAACGAAAAATTGAATTTTCTCCGCAACCACTTGACATAGAGCAAAAATTTAAAATACTGGATTATTTAGTTTTTTGAGCTAGATTTAATGGTGATGAGTAAAATTTATTTCAAAATAACAGTTATTTTGAAAATCCAAAAAATTGATTTTTGAAACACTTATTACGTCATAACTTTTAAACGAGCATTTTATCGGAGATGCGGGTGGTGTCATTTTATTCACCATTTTAAGCTTAATAAACCACAAAATTTTAATCAAAATCGTTAGAGCCATTTTTGAGAAATTTGGATTTTTCACGATTTTTGAGGGTTTTTGGGGGCAAAACACCCTTAAAAATAAAAAATTCAAAAATATGAAAAAAACGCCTGGAATTATCATGGGTTTGGACCTACGTACCAAATTTCACCAAAATCGGACCATTGGGGCATTCTCTAGCTCTATATACATCCAGACACACACACACACACACACACACACACACACACACACACACACACACACACACACACACACACACACAGACATCACTCGAAAACCACTTTTTTGGACTCAGAGGGCACCAAAACGGATAAATTTACCAACAACTGAAATTTTAAAATTTTGACGAAACCAATACTTTCTCAATACCGGTATATACATTTATAGGGGGAAAGGGGGCTCCAAAATGGATATATACATCATCAAACTAATGCGAAGTGTTTTACGAAAACAATACTTTCTCCATATACTATGGTATAGGGGGAGAAAGTAAAAGTACCCAAAATGTTACTATCTTTTACTAGTCTTTCAAATATAGGTAGGTCTAAAAAGAAAAGTTTTATATCAGGAACGGTACAAAAATTTAACACATCTAATGACATGTTTATCTCATATAGAATGTGTAAAACCATCATTACATCATTATTTGTTTTTAAATACTTTTTAATTTATTGCAAACTTGAATAAGATTTCATTTATAAACTCAGCATTACCATTGACTATGTACACTACCGTGAGTAGACTTCCCATAGCATAGGCGTGTTTGAAACCTATTGACGGTGCTGCGATCTCGTACGGGCGTACATGGAAGTACAAGAGTCATATGATAGGCAAGTCAGTGCTACTACTCTTCTCAATCAAGGATTCAACATTTTATAAAGTAGGTTTTTGTTTATGTTGTGATGAAATGTTTTTGCAGCACTGTAAATTCGGCTAAATAATAACAACATCGATGGCAGCGACTCTGGTGCCGGCAAACACGAAACTTCCAAATTTTTGCCTCAAACTAAATGCATTGGATGAGAGTTCTATTCACGGTAGTGTACATAGTCAATGGCATTACTTAACGTGCTCAAAACTCTTTCAAGAGAAAAAGGTAGGTAAGTTGCTTTTGCTTTGCTATGCTTCATATTCTCAAGTGGTTTATACTACTGCAGCAGAAACTAAAACCAGTTTTTAAGGTTAATTTTTTGCAATCATTAGAATAATAAAGAGGTCAATATAAGAGCTTTCATAGATGTTGTTTTACTTGCATAAACTTGGTTACAACATTTTACATTGATTGTCCCCCAAAACAAAAATATTACAGGATAATTTTTATACATGGCTACTAGTAACAAAAAAACCAATTCCGTACATATTTTATATTAAATTTATTTTACTCAAACAATTTGTCAATACATTCTTATCTAAATCAAATTTTAATGACACAATAAATTTAGAATACAGTGCATCTGTTCACTGTTCATTTGGTTGCAGAAATCACTGGGTTACCTTCTGGTTTCTGAGAGATTCTGCCCTGGTGTTTGTGGTTAAAGAAGCTCAGCGAGCTCCAAGATTCCTCGAGCAAGTCGTCGCTGTGCCTCGCTTCTGTAGATGCTTGCCTCATCACTCTACGACCTCTTGGACTCGCCTCAGACAAGCCTGTGTCTCGATTGTTGAACTGGATGTGATTCCCTCTCACATCTTCTGAGTTCATCGTGTGATTGTGTTCAATCCTTGGCGTCCTGAGTTGGTCATCTTGGTTAAACTGCGTAGATTTCCTCACTGGGAGGTCCCAAGAGTCCAATAGTTTGTCGGCTTCCGTGTCAGGTGACGCTAGCGGTGATGCCGCAACCGCTCTCCTGCCATACCTCGCAGATCCTGGCAACAGTGTATGCTAACACTAACGTCTAATAAAAATACTCAACAATCTATAGTACATCCAATATGATTTCTACAACACTAAATCATTGTAATGTGGGAAACTTTTTACAAAAGGAGAGCAATACTGCACGTAAGACTTAAAATGCATCTTCAATTCATGTTGCTTTCACTGCAAAACCTTAATGTGGAAGGGTTCCACAATGGCTCAAATGCAGGATAAATTGGTCAATTAAAATGTAATTTTGTTGAAACTTATTTATTTAATAGGCCTACAACACACTGTGCAATAGATGCCATAGGGCATCTATTGCACAGTTTATGTTCTTAATTGGAGTATCACACAAGAAGTCAGTACCTATAGTATTTAGTTTCATGGTGGGTTCAGTTTCATATAGCTCCCACAATACTATCGAATGAAAAATATTGATCGATACAATCGATATATCAATTGAATAGTATCGAAGCAATATTAAACTATGTGAGGTAGCGCCATAGCTCAGTGGTGGAGCTCTGGGTTATCACCCAGCAAGTCGGGGTTCAACTCCCGGCTCGGGGACAAAAAGATTGTTCGGAAGTCATAATAAGCCGTTGGTCCACATACATAGAAAACCAAAAAGTGCAGGCCTTTCAGAAGACGAGAACTGTCAGTTAATAGACGAGAACTGTCAGTTAATTGCTGATCTCCCTCCACTAAAAGACATACGATATATTATTTTATGAAACTGTACCCAACTTGGGTACAGTTCTCCATAGAGAGTTTTGTTGACAACAATTAGCATAATATATAATAAATATCAACATTAAATGTACTTTGAAGAATGGTTGAGCAGATGTGTTGCATTTATTTAATGTCTAAATACGTTTATTTAGACATTGCAACACTCTTTGCTTGTATAATATTGAGTTTATAGAACACCTTGGGCAAATGCGCAAGGAAAAGGTTCCGTTAAAAAATTAACCATTACTTAAATGGTTTTTGCTCTTGTAGATAAAATAAAAAACTTTAAATTAAACTTAAAAACTGAGGAATCTTACCACCAATAGCACTGAAGTAGGGTACTGCTCAGAAATTTTACCATTCAGACGGGTTGCAAAATTCGTCTGGGAAGTACAAGTACTGGCTAGAATTTGTACCACCCAGAAGTGATCCCTAGAGCCGATGCAGTTAGGCATTTACATTAGAATTTCGTTGTGCAAATGTAAAAATTGAAGGGGTTGGTGGGTAATTCTGTGGAGATAAGGGAAATATTGCAAATGCTTTGGAACGGGAAACAGGAGCAAGGATAGAAGAACCACCATTCCGCATTTCAAGAACCGCACCTCCGGTTTAATGTCGTTGCAAAGCCATGCCCTAGCAGTTCTGATTGGTGGATGGGCGTTCCCAACGTAATGATTATTTAACTCTTAAATTGTAGGCTGAAAAGATGTACTGTCTAGAAATTGTACCACCCAGAAGGCCTCCCAACCTAAGAAAAACTGAAAGATGGATGGTAAGTATATTAATCTATGTGATTATAGGCCTATACTTTATTAAAATAAATAATAATTTAATGGGTTTAAATCAATATTTACAATAAAACCACTAAGCAAAATACTCAATTTTTTGCTGATGTCCTTCAAATTTTAAAATAGGCTAAACTAGGCTATTTAGAACTCTAAGTTTACAGCCACACTAAGTTACTAGCCTACTTTACTTACCCTCTCTCCTCGGTGAGACGCAGACAGTGTCGTCTAGCTGGAGTGTCAACAGCGACTTCTTGACTGGCGTGACGTCCACACGACCAGGTGTGGTGATTGCACGACGCTCGTTGACATCAATTTTCTCCCCTCCAGCTCCTGGCCGCCACGATTGTGGTCTTGGCTTGGCCAAGCTTCTGTGAACATAAATAGGCAATTTTTCACTTTACATTTTCAAATCAAATAAAAAGCAGAATCAGCTGAACGTGAATATATTTTGTTATCACTTGATTTTTTTGTTTGACTAACATTGATGAAGGAGTTTTTATTACAAATTCGGCGAAACTTCGTTATCCGTCTCCACCGTTATTATCGATGTGGAAATTTCGATATTGCGATTGAAACTGAGCGATGAAAACAATCGAATTAACAACGATACTGAGAAAAGATATGTATCATAATAATAATCTAACCTAACAGTGTAACCGACAACCGTAAACCTCCGTCACTTTAATTGACAGCGATGTTTATAACAACTAAATCAATGGTGTTTGGAAACATTTAAAATGCATATATTCCCTCAATACAATAGCAAAAAAAAACCTTTCTGATTTGTATTTGGCAGCATTAGTGTGACGCCATTTTAGATCTGCTTAAGTCTGCGTCTTCTCACAGTTTGAATTTAGAGATACAGCTACACAACAAACTTGGTTAGTTTATTTTGTGTTGTTCTTTATTACAGGTTACATTTTTTAGCTACAATTTTTACTTTTTCTTTTGTTGTTAGGCCTATTTACAGTTACTTATTGGAATATATATACGGTATTTGTTTTATTACCGTATTATTTTAAAAGGTTTATTTCATTATATTAAACGAGAAACTAAATCAGGTAATAAAATCGTATTCGTACCGTGTAATCGTATCATCGATATAATAGCAATATTATCGCAATATCGAAATTTCCACATCGATAATAACGGTGGAGACGGATAACGAAGTTTCGCCACAAATTCATCAAACTTCAAAACAATAAAATGAAAGTACTGTATAATTTTCCAACATCTAAGTTATGTAAAATTAGAACTAACATAGGGCCTACAGTTGCAATATTTATACTTTGTAAACCTAGCATGAAAATATTTTGGCGAAACTTCGTTATCCGTCTCCACCGTTATTATCGATGTGGAAATTTCGATATTGCGATAGTATTGCTATTAGCCTATATCGATGATACAATTACACGATACGATTACGATTTTATCACCTGATTTAGTTTCTTGTTCTAATATACCCTAATGAAATAAACCTTCTGACAATAAAACAAATACCTTAAGTAACTGAAAATAATAACAACAGAAAAAGTAAAAATTGTAGCTAATGTAACCTGTAACAAAGAACAACACAAAATAAACTACAGTAACCAAGTTTGTTGTGTAGCTGTATCTTAAATACAAATTGTGAGAAGAAGTAGACTTCATTAGATCTAAAATGGCGTAACACAAATGCTGCCAAATACAAATCAGAAAGGTATTTTTTTTTCTATTGTATTGAGGGAATATGCATTTTAAATGTTTCCAAACACCATTGATTTTGTTGTTATAAACATCGCTGTCAATTAAAGTGACGGAGGTTTACGGTTACACTGTTAGGTTATAGATTATTATTTTGATACATATCTTTTCTCAGTATCGTTGTTGATTCGATTGTTTTCATCGCTCAATTTCAATCGCAATATCGAAATTTCCACATCGATAATAACGGTGGAGACGGATAACGAAGTTTCGCCAATATTTTATATAGGCCTAGGGCCTAGGGCCTACTTATAAAGATTTTAGGAAGCATGTAGGGCCTCTTCTAGTGTCAAATTCTGATATTTTGTGGTGAAAACTGATCCTTACAGACTGAGAAATGATAGCTAGGCCCTAACAGAATTATAAATGCCTACTTAAGTTATCAGGCAGTCTACTCACTTTGTCAGTTCCTCAAGCCACAATGGAATCTTGTTGGCAGAATTTTGTTCCATGATATCCACAACGTGTGACATACTGTTTCATTTGTTCATTTTAATAAATATTTTATGAACTATAAGGTTTACTGACGTGCATGATATAAAAGAACTGATAACTTAGTTCCTTTTAGCTGAATAACCTATTTTTTATAAATTGAGATTGTTACAAAATATTGAGAAAAATATGGAAGAAATGGAAAACTATTTTAAATTATTCCATAAAACTAGACAATTTTACTTCCTTTCTCATAGTTTAACAAGGTTCTTAGCAAAACGGGAATCGTTTAAATCAGAATACATAATGACTTTTCTATCACGCAAACGCCTCATTTTGCACTACACGCACACCTACGCCATAAAACCAACTCAAACACCAATACACAAGTCACCAACACCAACACCACTCAAATTTGTGTTTATTTACAGGTTGTCATGGTAACAAAAAGTAGTCAGAGCCCTTTCGATCAATACCTTTTTATAGTTGTTCTTGACTGTCAATATTATGTAAAATGTTACACATTTATTTATTTGTTCCAACGTCTTGTTGCAGTTTACTATTAACACAATCAAGAGGAATAAAACAAATAGTTCAATTATACATTAAACATGCAAGTTGGCAAAAATAATGGTTGGGTGCAAAGGTGCAATAATAAAGTTCGTGAATTGCAAATTGACTGCAATTATACAGCAATCACTTTTAATACACATTAAAGTGATTTGCATATGAGTATGAGAGGTAAGGGTTTGATATTGGTAGTATTAAATGTATTCAATCAGAATCAACAATAGCGTTTTTCTTTAATCTTTAATTATATAATACAGTGTTAAGGGGGTCCGTAAGGTTGTATCTCCGCCATGTTAATTTCACTAAATTTGTGTACCTTTTTCTCAGGATCCATAGAAGATATCAGAATGAAATTTTCACCCTGTATTGATCATACTATTATGGAAATATTTATAACATTTTGTTGATTTCTGTTAAAAATTAGAGACACGGTAAAAAATTATGTTAATATTTTAAAAATTTCAAAAAATATAATGTAGTAATGAGGTTAATTATATTGTTTTGGTTTTTATCTTTATGAAATGTTATAAAAATGTGTAAATAGGTGATCTGAAAGTGTGGTAAAAATTTCAGGACCCTACCTTTAACCGTTTTTGAGAAAAAGGTACATACGTGTTAAAAAAACAAACTTTCGGAAAATCGCGATTATTTCCATACACTGCGCGCGGAACCGCACTCAAAGTGCTGGAAATCCCCTGAACATACGACTATATAACATTAAATAAAAACTGTTTGCTTTAACCTATTTTTATGAAATTTGCAGGAAATAATTCGTAATTAATCAGGAAACAAAAATATGAAATAAACTAAAAAATGATTTTTTTTTTTCAAAATTCAACCTCATAACTCCCCTTAAAATTGTGTGTCCTCCCTTGACCAATTCCTACTTCATAGAGAGCAAAGTAAAAATTGGCAATACTGTAATACCATGCATACATATGGTTGGTCAAAAAGACTCATTTCCCTAAAAAATCATCTTTATCTAGGTTGACGTATTAAAACTTGTGATGAACTTATTTTAATAGTTTTGTGCGTTCACTTGTTGATTTATTTTGTAAAGATGAAATGTAGCGTAATTGTTCATACATTCTTAAGAATTCAGTATGTATGAAATGACGAAATAACGAAATTTCAATAATTGTGATATGTATATGTGGGAAATGACATATATACATGAATTGAGTATGCATCATTTCACTTTACATACTTAAGAATGGAACGTCAATGCTAGCATTGAATATTTATTTATTTATCAACGGCCGAAGCCAATACATAGATTTGACATACACTGTATTTTCTACAAATAGTTACATGCGTTGAGATCAGAAAATACATGCGAAAGTGAAATGAAAAACTTAACATAGTTGAATGAGAATATATGCTTAGCAGTTGAAAAATATTAACAAATGAAATTTTACAATTTAAATAACAATATAGCAACAACAATAAACTAAAGATTACTATAATGCAGAAGCAAAAAACAAACCATTAAATATTTGTGAAATCAAACAAAGAGTGCAAAGTGCAACTGCCATATCTACACAAATAAAACAAATGCAGAGGTGATCAATTTGTAAAATAAATAGTGAGTATACAAGCAAAAAAAAAAATATATATATATATATGCAATAATAACAATGGCAAGCAAGCTAAATGATGCAAAATAACAATAATATACAAAACAAACATAACATAACAAGGTGCGCATAGAACTATAATTTATGCAATAATGATTACGTAAACAGAAAACAGACTAGACATGGGATCGGGGCCTACTTCGTAGGCCCCGCATGGGATGCGGTTGAATTAATTAAAAAAAGAGACTGACGTGATACCGTGCAAATGCTGTGTGACAATTTAAAAACAATACATGATGCATGGTCATTTGCAAGAAAACTTTTTGAAAGACTGAAAGAAAAATTTTGGATGAACTGGAAGGCACATAGACAAAAAAAAGCTTAGGAAAAACAAAACTTATGAAACCATACACATCAAAAGCAACTATAGGCACCACTCCACTTATGCTCCACAATCAACCTCTTGAAAGCTTCAAGCCGCAAGTTGAAGAAGTCGATAACTTCGGGAAGACCATTTGCTAGACGTTGGGCTCTGGGAAGTGGACTGTACAGTTTGTAGTTGCTCCCATGATGAACTCGAGCAAATAGGTCGTGGGATCTTGTAGCTCTGAAGTTCAAGGATTCAAGGAGCCTCGGACAGTCAATTTGGGCATTTAGAAATCTGCAGATAAACATGACGTCATGAAGCTCTCGCCTGCATTCCAGTGGAAGGATGCTCAGGTAGTGGGCAATGTCGTGTAGTGGCGCATCACAATATCAAAAGCCTAGTCTCAAACCAACCACTCGGAAGAAACGGTTCATAACTGACTGAAGCTCGGCCCTGAGATAGATCTGGTGCGGGGACCAGACAACACAACAAAACTCGAGATGGGGCAGAACAAAAGCACAATAAAATTAAATTCAATGCATGTAGTGGGCAGTTCAATAGCTGACCGGCATGGTAAAAATAAGAAATTTATTATTCTGTTGGAAATATTTCATAACACAGTGTCCATTTTATGGATTAGCAACCAGTAATAATTTTATCCTACAATACCGAACATCCTTCTTAAAATTATAAAATCACTAAAATATTTGCAGGTTCAGCTATACAAAATTCATAAATTGGACGGCTTTCTTGAAAGTGTTTGTGACAAGTCTACTAAATGCCTTTAATACATAAAAAGAAAACATTGTAAACTATAATGTTCTCAGGATGGGAGTTTTTTGATCGAGTGGGAGAAATTTTTAGAAAAGCATTACCGCACTTAAATGGTTTTACTTCTTCTCATACGATTCTTTTTCTTATTCTTCTAATTGTGTCATTGTGTCTAATCATTCATTATTTTGTGTGTAGTGACCAGCTATTTTGAATTAATTCGAATTTATTACTTTATCAGTAAGTATTTATTTTAGTTTTGGGTTCAATTTTTAACAGATTAAAAGCCAATCAACTAAATCAATGGGCCTTAATTGTCGAAATTGCGGGATTTTATAAGAGTAGTATCACAGACTTTGAGGTTAGACATAGGCCCCTATTACTGGTTCACAATTTCATTACTGCTAAAATCTAATATTGGGAATAGTTCAGTTTACTTATACAATGTTATTAGGCTACTTAGTATTTCCGGTGCTCATGCATACTAATACTTATATATAACGAATTTAAAGTATCGTTCTTTTAGTTTATATACATGTTTAAAGTTTGAATATTTTAGGAGGTTCAACTTGGTTCATTTTTAAAGACTCAATATTTTATTTCCTTGGTGATTATTGCTTTTTTAACCATTGGCGATGGCATTTTACTTCATATCTCAACAAAATACTTAGGGCAGGTTAGTTCACTTACCAACAAGCTTTGCTAATAATTAACACAAAAGTTTAGGGTCAAGTGGGGTAAGTGGACGCCCGGGGCAAGTGGACTCCCAGCTAATAAAAAATTGGTTTATTATTTTAAAAAATTCAAAACTTAGACAAAGGTATTTCAAACTATGCTCTTTCAAATTATAATCACTAAAAAATTGTCTGGTTATTACTACTGTGTGTTTTGATGAGTTTAAAAACATCTTACGTTTCTACTCTAAACGCAAGTGCCGCTCGGAAAATTAAAAAAAATTACCAAAAATTCAAATATTAAGATAATTATTTTAAAATTGGTGATCTGACTAATTTTTTAAAGAGGAATTCAAAAATAATATTTTTATTACCCTACAAAGTCATTTTGGAGGACTTGGAGGGGGGGCGTACACTTACCCATTGTTACATTGCTGTTGGGGCAAGTGTACTTTTACAAATGGGGCAAGTGTACACCCCCAAAATTGACTTTTTAGGGTAATAAAAACATTATTTTTTAATTTCCCTTTAAAAAATGAGTCAGATCACCAATTAATTTTAAAATAATTATCTTAATATAGGCCCTATTTGAATTTTTAGTAATTTTTTTATTTTTTAAGCGGCACTTAGGTTTAAAGTTACTTCACCAAGCGGAGGTTTCCAAGAAACTTCCAAACTATTGTATTTTTCAAGATATTTTGATGGACAAAAAAACAAAATAAAGCTCATTTTCTGCTCTTTAAGACCTATTAATTGTCAATTCACTGAAATAGTGTTATCTCTAAGTTTTCATTTACTTTAAAATTTCTTAAAAAACTGAGTTTTCCGTTTTACCGTGCGGAGGTTTACGAAAAAGTTCATAACTCCTGGACCGTTTGAGATATTTTGATAAATAAAAAATCAAAAGAAAGCTTATTTTCTCCTCTATAATCCACTTGCCCCAACATCAACATATATGCAATGCAAAGCTACATTAAGGGGGGGGGGGGGGTGTACACTTACCCCAGATTGAAAGGCAAGTGTACGCCCCAAACATCACTTTACAAAAAAAATTCTAAAAAATACAAAATTAACATTTTTAATAAAATAAAAATAATACATATACAAAACATTTCAAATAATAATCATACAAAATTTTATGTTTATATCACTGATATGTGTTTTTTAATCTGCAGTCAAAGTGTTAAGTACTATGTGATTTGGGGGGTCCACTTACCCCACTTGACCCTAATTAATGTCTAGGCTAGACTAATGTATAGCCTAAGCTAGTTTAAAATTTACTTACCAGTCTGTCAAATGATATTTTAATTTGTTGGATTAGATATCTCCAGCCATGGCTGACGCTGCTAGTATTGCTGTTGAGAGTGGTCGTATCGTGAAGATGGAGGTTGACTACAGCGCCACGTGTGATGAAAAGATCCCTGAGTGTAAGAAGATGGCGCAGGAAGGGAAAATGCACGATGCATTAGATGCACTTCTGGCTTTGGAGAAACAGACTAGAACTGTAAGTTGGGAGAAATCATTTTTGATGCTTTCTCTGTAAAATGGGAAGATGATGATATCTATATCAGAACTTAGGTTATCTTAGGTATGCCTCTGTTTGTCTTTATAGCCTAATTTAAAGATCACATAACTTAAGACCTAGTACCATACAGAGTAGGATTACTCTTTCAATTTCATTGACATTTTGCTTCATATTTAAGCTTATCCAAATTTGGTTTTATTTTTGTAGGCCTAGGGCCTAATAGTTTTATTAAACCTCAAAGTTATATTACCGTACTTATCAAGACTTACAGACATATTAACAAACAGACCTAAATTACAGACCTTCATTGTGAGTAAAAATAGGCCTACCGTACATTTAACATTGACTTTACCTTAATGAAGCTCTCTAAAATTATTAAAATACTTAGGTGAAAGGTGAAACTTTGTTATCCTACTCCTCTGTTAATTATCGATGTTCAAATTTCGTTATTGTGGTTATTCGATAGTTGTAATCGTTTGAGTCAAGATATGCGTAGTACAATCATTAACAAAAATGTATCATTAATAATAATCTAACCATAGACCTCCTTCACTTTTATTGACATCGTTGTTTATAACAATAAAATTGATGGGGTTTGGAAACATTTAAAAAGCATTTTCCCTCAATACAATAGCAAAAAAAAATTTTCTGATTTATATTTGACAGCATTTGTGTGACGCCATTTAGGTCTTAACGGAGTCTGCTAGTCCGCTTCTTCTCACAATTAAGATACACCTACACAATAAACTTGGGTAGGGTCAAGTGGGGTAAGTGGACGCCCGGGGCAAGTGGACTCCCAGCTAATAAAAAATTGGTTTATTATTAAAAAAATTCAAAACTTAGACAAAGGTATTTCAAACTATGCTCTTTCAAATTATAATCACTAAAAGATTGTCTGGTTATTATTACTGTGTGTTTTGATGAGTTTAAAAACATCTTACGTTTCTACTCTAAACGCAAGTGCCGCTCGAAAAATTTAAAAAATTACCAAAAATTCAAATATTAAGATAATTATTTTAAAATTGGTGATCTGACTAATTTTTTAAAGAGGAATTCAAAAATAATATTTTTACTGCTCTACAAAGTCATTTTGGAGGACTTGGAGGGGGGGCGTACACTTACCCATTGTTACATCGCTGTTGGGGCAAGTGTACACCCCCAAAATTGACTTTTTAGGGCAATAAAAACATTATTTTTTAATTTCCCTTTAAAAAATGAGTCAGATCACCAATTAATTATAAAATAATTATCTTAATATAGGCCCTATTTGAATTTTTAGTAATTTTTTTATTTTTTAAGCGGCACTTAGGTTTAAAGTTACTTCACCAGGCGGAGGTTTCCAAGAAACTTCCAAACTATTGTATTTTTCAAGATATTTTGATGGACAAAAAAACAAAATAAAGCTCATTTTCTGCTCTTTAAGACCTATTAATTGTCAATTCACTGAAATAGTGTTATCTCTAAGTTTTCATTTACTTTACAATTTCTTAAAAAACTGAGTTTTCCGTTTTACCGTGCGGAGGTTCACGAAAAAGTTCATAACTCCTGGACCGTTTGAGATATTTTGATAAATAAAAAATCAAAAGAAAGCTTATTTTCTCCTCTATAATCCACTTGCCCCAACATCAACATATATGCAATGCAAAGCTACATTAAGGGGGGGGAGGGGTGTACACTTACCCCAGATTGAAAGGCAAGTGTACGCCCCAAACATCACTTTACAAAAAAAATTCTAAAAAATACAAAATTAACATTTTTAACAAAATAAAAATAATACATATACAAAACATTCCAAAGAATAATCATACAAAATTTTATGTTTATATCACTTACATGTGTTTTTTAATCTGCAGTCAAAGTGGTACTTTGTGATTTGGGGGGTCCACTTACCCCACTTGACCCTACCGTTTATTTTGTGTTGTTCTTTGATGTGACAGGTTATATTAGCTAAAATTTGTACTTGCTTTTGTTATTTTCAGTTACTTGTTTGTAATATATTTGTTTTATTATCAAAAGGTTTATGTTTAATTATTAGAACAAAACTAAATCAGGTGATAAAATTTTAATTGAATGTATCGTGGAATTGTATCATCAATAAAATAGCAATACTATCACAATATCAAAATTTCCTCATTGATTATAACGGTGGAGTAGGATGATGAAGTTTTGCCGGGTAAAATCTATATTAAAGGCAAACATCATTCTTTTCCTCCTTTTTTCTCAGCTTGTGTGCATCAGAGAAATACATGCATATCGTTAAAAAGATAGTATAGATGAGAAGAATCCCATGATAATTTACATCAGCCCCCAGAGCTACGCCCTACAGGCTTTCAAAGTTTCAATGTCAATCTTATAGAACGGCGATTGAATCATCTGACATCTAATACAATGACAAATGCTTGCAAATAAATAGAAATAGGCTAAACAGATCTTTCCATTATAGGCCTAAAAGTGACAAAAACTAATCCGTTCGAAATGAAACGTGTCCCATAATTCATGTGTGTTAGCATTTTCCAAAATGCTTTTAAAAAGGTTAGGGGCCTACTTAAAAATTCATTAAAGCCTATTTATAATTTTACCTTCATTGATCCCAACTTATAAATACCCTGGTCATATTACATCCCTCCGCGGACATACAAGTTAACAGCCTAGTAAATCCTCTTCCAAATCTGTTCCCAGGGTGCAGACATGGTGTCGACCGGCCGCATACTGGTGGCCATCGTCCAGATATGTTTCGAGGCCAAGAACTACGCGGCGCTCAACGAGCACATCACTCTGCTGGCCAAGCGCCGCTCGCAGCTCAAACAGGCAGTGGTGAAGATGGTGCAGGAGTGTTGCTCCTACGTGGACCTGCTGCCGACCAAGGAGTTGAAACTGAAGCTGATTGACACGCTGCGTAGTGTCACCGAGGGAAAGGTGGGCACAAATTACATTTATCCATCTATCCAAGTAGATTTTACCAATTTTTAGCTAAAAAAACATACAATTTAGTATTTTGAAGCTTTGCTTTATCTCCATTGGTTACTGGGATAATAATAAGCCTAAAGACAGTACATTGTATTTTTTGGCTCCAATCCTATACTATAATACGAGCAATGTCTGAAGGGATGTGTGTTCCACGATCTCGAAATCTAGCCGGTAGATTTTGCTTAAACTTTGCATTTAAGAGTGTTTTGGTCCAAAAATAAATTTAGAAACAGCCTCAATCCCAGGAAAAATCGAATTTGGTCTAAATTTAAGTTTAAAATAGTAATTTTTAACATTTGTCTTACAGGTTGCTATTTTGGTACCGGTAACAAAATAACAACGAAAGGTATACAAAAATAAAGGAACAGTAATGTTAAGTAAACCATTTGAAAAAGCTGTTCACTGTGAAGGGGTATATTTGGTTGTAGGTGGAAATGTAATAGCTTTATTACCATGACACTATATCAAAACTGAATTAAAACCAACGAGCAAGGCTCGGTTAACATGCTACTGTTAATCTTATAAAGAAAAAGGATGTGTTAATAATATTTCACTTATTAACCAATAATTTTTGGATGGAACTTGGTATTTAGCTTTATTTGGTTAATATTCATCCATTTATTGTACAAAATCTTGGTTTTTGTACTTTCATGGCAGCAAACCTGCATACTCTTTTCCCATGTTAATCACATAGAGAATAAGCAAACTCCTTTATTTATGGACAGATATTGATGAAACTTAGAATATGGCTTCATATGGTCAAAACACCTTTTTTATGCTAAAAACCTAGTACTTTCAGTGTTCCCCATGCAGCATACCTGCATACACTTTCCCTATATTTTATCATAAGGAGAATAGACATTAATTTCCCTATTTATGAACACGTGATGAAATTTTGTTTACAGGTTCATCTGGTTAAAATTAATATTACTTATTTGGAAATTCCCTGAGTACGCTGGTCTGCTGCGACGGGGGTATTTTCCTCTTATTTTCATATATTGAATAATTTCCCAAGTTTGGCACTTTACGTATATGCTACTCCGAGTGTTTAATTACATTGTAGGTAATTATCTTGTTTGAGAATTTTTGGGCGTCACTCACCTTCATGAATTGTGGAGACGGTAGTCCTTGTCAAAATTTAATACACACATAAACACACGAAAAACACGAAAAAACACACAAAATTTACATAGACTGCCCGTTTCCCGAATCCGACGTTTCGCCGCACCTAGGTGTTAACGTGCGGCGTTATCAAGGTCCCTTAATTGATCGCGATCGCGGATGCGTTGCGACCGTCTAACCACGACTGACGAATCCTGGGTTGCTGGAGGAGGGGGAGGGGGGTCTCCGTTTTCCTGTTTATCAGATAAGATTATCTTTCGACTTTGTGCGTTCCGGGCAAGCTGGCTTATTTCATTCATAACTGGGCCCATGTAAACAGCGCTAACTTCAATCGACGGCAATGAATACATAAACGTTAAGAAGGTCACATCTTATGGACGAAATGGTCAGGAAAGTTTCGGTCGACGTAGTTGCGCACTCCACCATGAGAGCGCGCACGAGACAATAACAAGTTTAGTCAGTTTACATTTTAACTTCGTTGCAGATGGTCACCAGCTAAGATCCTCTCTCGCCCTTACACACGCACACTCACTAATCATACATAACCTTGAATTACTCAATCAGCTGTAATATTTCAATCATACCTTTATCTGAACATAATTATATTACATTTAAAATGTTAAAACTTTTAGGTTATTCAAAAGGTGTAGAGTACATTAGGTAATGATATCGTAATATTACAAAATGTTTTGAAAGTACGTAAAAACTAAATAACATATTGAATAATAACATTTTTAACTCAACCCGACTGAAGTCGGCGAACTAAGTTAAACAAATTTAGGCTGCTATAATAAATGATGAACTATTTTTATGTGTACGGAAATGAATGGACCACATGCAGTTTTAACCATGCGATCGCCATGAAAGGCTCTTATATCGCTAAAAATGCAATTATGTCATAACATCTAAGTAACTAATGAAAAATATTAGATACAATAATCTACAACAATCTTTCCTTATCAATTAAAACACTCTAATTAACTTTTAAAATAACGTAAAAACAAGACGTAATTTTCTTTGCAATCTCTAAACTCAGTCTGCTTGTTGTTATTTACCATAATTACACGTGTTGCACACTCCTTAACTTTTTGTTCAGTTTTTCTTCATTGTCTTTCATGCTTTGTCGTCGCTTCGAGATGTTTATAAGAGCCCGGTCTCTTAGATCCTGCGATTTCCACTTTACCGCGTAGTACAATTTGCACTTAATTAGTATTGACAACATGAACATTCGGTGATTTGTGCACTGAGAAGTAAACCAACCCTCATTATTTCGCTCAGTCTCTTCCCTAATCTTCTGTACAAGGAGAAAGTGCAATTTCTTTTCAGCTAAATATAGTTTGAAAATTTTGGAGAAAAGGACTATTTGACTCCGCACAATGTTAAAAAAAGTTACAGTTGGTCGACTTAGTCTTGCAAATTCTCCTGTATGGCACACAAAAGCTCTTACACGAATTAAAAAGTCTTCGTTGGGTAATTCTAACGAGTCTTCTGTCCGAATAATAGCTTCAATACAGTCACTGCATTTGAATTTGTCAATTGCCTTTTTCGCTAACCAACCAGCAACATACATAATGACATTGTCCTCCATGGATGTCGTGTCAAGTAGGCCTAGAACATCATTTTCAGGCTGTGGCGTGATTTGGGGCGTTTCATCTACAAATAAAATGCAAACCTTAGTAATTTATTTTCTAATACAGAATAAGAACTTTATCTAACTATATATTTATCAGCTCTTTATGTCTACATAGAATATTAGTTAGTATTTATTTCATCTTTGTTACTTCTATGTTATTGTGGTCAAATCCTACTTTAACGTACAGTAGTTCTCATGTTGTTAAAATCTCTCTCTCCCTCTCTCTCTCTCTCTCTCTCTCTCTCTCTCTCTCTCTCTCTCTCTCTCTCTCTCTCTCTCTCTCTCTCTCTCTCTCTCTCTCAAAATAAAAACACTAGCAACAAGGGGTATGCTAGAATAAGAATAATTCCAAGAACTTTTAATTTTATTGGAACAACCAGTGTCTTATGGTTTTAGAATTTTCATTCAATTTTAAGAAAAAAAGTCAATTTTTCTTTAGGTATGTAAAATAGAACCCTAATTGTCTCTCCAAAGGTTTATTTGTTAAAAATACCTAGGAATAAAAACATCTTGAAATTGCATTAAAGTTCTGAAGAAATCGTGTATAGGGTGTACGATAAGAAGTTTTAAGTATGCCATCACGCTGAAAAATGGCTGACACATAAAAAAAAATAAAATTAATGTTTTTTATTGTCATAAAAAGTTAGGTAAAGTCTCCCATTTTAAAATTGCTCTAAATCTTATAGTATTAATTAGATTATGTATAGGTCAATGGTGGCACAGGTCAGTTATTCACCCTATACAAAAAGTAATAATATATATTTATAAAAAAGTTATTGATAGTTTACCTTGATCTTCAAGTGGAGGACATAGTTCAGTTTCAGTCAGAATAGTGGACGTGTTAAGGTCATCAGGTTCATAAATCTCATCCAAGATGACATTTGATGACTCTATTCTTGAATGCTCTTCCACATCAAGATTGATGTCGCAGTCCGGCTCGCAATTTGCCGAGCCAGGAGGGCTCATAAGGCGTACAGACATCACATGCTGTAAATTCCTTCTGAACTGTTTTGCTGAGGGATTACTGTTGTAGCCCCCTCTTTGACGAAGGACACCGAACAGATTTTCTAATGGGTCCTGGTTTAACCTTCCTGTTAATAGGTAGCTGTTACCCTCCGATTTCAAAGTGAAATAAAGTGAAAGAACACTCTTAATACAAAGAAGAAGGCCTCTGAAACAAGGTGGATTTTTTTTTACATTTGTTAGCTTCCACGATTCTATGAATGTTATGGCATCTTCGAGGCATTTTATGGCCTTTGTGTTAGAATCTGATAGTGGTCTTCTGAGAGGGTTTCTATCAAAACAGTAACTGCTGTTGAGACAGTCGAAAATGTCATTTAGTTTGGAAAGGAAATCTGCAGTATCGAGAGCTGTCGAACTGTTTAATGCCCCCGTGTGGCATGCAGTCTGAATTCCTTTAGCAACTGAACCGCTGAACACCTGAGTTGCTAATTTTACACTCATCTTTTGGAAACTCTGTGGCCTAATGTGTCGTTCCGATAGTTTTGGAGCAGCCCTACAGTCATTTGGGCTATTCCGGTCTATTTCGTAAAATGAACGAATGTCCCCCCCAACTAATTAATTTACCATTGACTTCAATGTCGTGATTCATTAAATTATTCCGTATGCATTTGAATACATGGGGAACGTCATACAGGAAATTAATTTTCTTGTCACCAAACAATATGTAAGGATTTTCTTCGCTTACTCCCAATAGCCGTATTGCGGAAGCGTTGGTAGAGCCTTGGTCACACACGACTGCACGTACATTAAGCCCGGTTTTGAACACCTGTTCTAGGCACATGTCTATCAATAAACATAAATCTCCCGATTTGACGCCATTACTTGCAGTAACATACCCAAAAGGAAACTTCCACTGATACTTTAGTCCACGTACCATGAAGACAAGGGCATGACTTGCGACATTTTCTTTTCTTCCTAGAGGACCTAAATCTTCAAATCCTTCAATAATATCTTGTTTCGGGTCAAATTCAAGTGACTTTTTAATGCTCATTTCGTCAAAGACGAGAACACACTGTTTTTCATCATCAGTCATAGTCGCTACCTTCTTACCTAATTTACCAGTGATTTCTTCTGAAAATCCTGGCGAGACGTTGTACACATTTATCCATTTTTTTATTAGAGTGATGCACGGTAACTTGAAGCCCCTGTCACGTAGAAAGCGGTAGGTACTTGGTGATTTGTAATACAGTGATAAAGCAATGTTTTTCTCGTCTTCACTCCATGCTCGATGCTTTTGGTGATTAATTTGCATCTTAACAAAAATCAGCGTTTCTCCTAAAATAAAACAAGGCCGTTCAGCATTTTCTTATCTACCTAAAATGACTGTAAAATCGATATCTTACAGAATTAGCTTAAAAATGTTAGCTAAAAAGCCACCATTTAGCTGAATGAATGAAAATGAAACTTGGATTTCCAAACAAGTAAAAGAAGTATAAATATGATTATAGGCATACTATTTGAATTATTGTAAAGAAAACGGTGATTGATGAATCGATGTGCAGGAAAAAATATAAATTGTTATTTTTCAAATTGCAATTCAATGTCAAGACCGGGATATTACATGGTATTATATTTCATTATTTAAATTTGATTATTACTCTTTTAAATTTAACTCTTCATACTCTTAAAACTAGGAAAAATAAGCTACTTCACTATGTGAAATACTGTTAATAAATCAGTGTCAGCTTATCACTGATATTGAAATTAAAATCCCACCAAAAGCCAAACCAAACTGTTACCTGATAAGTATTGAGGAAGCATTTCCAATAATTCGCAAGCATTTTGTTGTTTCTTTCTTCGTTTAATACCGCGCAGTTTGTTCTTAATTTTATTTGAAGTTAGTCTTTGATGTTTTATTGTTTTTAAAAGTTGACTTTCCCTCAGTTTTGAGTCATTGCAAGGTGGGGTTGAAGATTGGTTTGTTCCTACGACCGGAAACTGTGTAAAGTCCGTATTATTCGGAAAGAATTCTTCTAACCAATCATTGTCTTGAAAAGCCTGCTCAAATATGTTACAAGACAGTTCTGGTTGTTGTTTTGCAGAAATTTCAGAAGTTGAAGTTTTTTCCTTAAGAAAGTGTGATACAGGAATGGCAGTTGAATTATTTTTCAATCTTGTCCTTGTAGAATCAGTAAATGCGTCAGGTTTAAAATGTGCGGCACACACAGTTCTGAACCGGAGTTTATTTTCTTCAACACTTTGTAGATCGGTTCGGCCACAACTTGAAATCCACAAATTGCATCTAAAAATACGTACTTTTTAAAATTGGCAAAGTAACAATCAAATCATAATTGAGATTAATATAATCACAGGTAAAAGAAATTTAAAAACAACAGCTACAAAAACATTTTTGTTATCTTTAAATTTTATTTTCAAAATTTTCGTGCCTGAAACCTACTAAACATAATTTAATAGTTGAGTTGAAACATTTAAATGAATATCAAACTATGGTAATTTCATAATTCTCTTACCTCTCTTTATCTTTCACCGGAAAGCGAAAAAATGACAATCTTCCATCCCGAGATCTGTTATCGCAATTAATATAGCCTACGAGCACTTTCTTCCGCCGCTTGCTGTTGTGCTCATTTTGAATCCATTAAAGTAAACGAATTTGAAAATAGGGGGATACCATTACGACTTTAAATCATTTGTAAAATATAGTTTATTTTGAAAACATATGATTAAATAAAACATGTGATTAAATCAAATATCTCCATTAGAATATAGTTAAAATTTTTGAAAGCTTATAGGACAAAGCCCTAAAAATAATAGGATTTAATGATCCAAAATAACGATTCTCCTTGAAAAAAAGCTTTCCAATGACACCAAATAAGCTAGGTAACTTATGTTTTAAGGGGTGTTTTAACGTTGAAATACTAAATAAGAAATGTAATATCTCCCTCTCTCTCGCACTACGTTTACGTTCCACTGGCGCTATCTCTATTTGGAGTGCTCAAGCTCAGTTGACAGCGCTCCCAGTGGCAAAATTTGTCTGCCAATTTTTAACATGGGATGTGACCTTCTTAACGTTTATGTATTCATTGTCGACGGCCTCGACAGTGGTTCATCTTCTGATTGAATAAACATCGCTTCAATTAAATTTCTTTTTCTCCAATTACTCTCTTTATATAGAACACAACTGTCATCCCAATTTATAGTGTGGCCAGTCTCATTTGCATGTTCTGATATCTTTGAACCGTAGGTCTCACGTGAATCTACTTTTTTCATGTGTTCTTGGACACGTGTAAGGGCTGGCCTAGATGTTTGACCAATATAATTACGGTTGCATGAGCAGGGCACTTTATAAACAACATTTTTATTTTTGTAGCCGCTGTTTTTCGGTTTGACCTTCGAGACAACACTTCTTATTGTATTCTTTGCTGTAAACACTGTTCTAATTTTAGACTTTGCATTCACTCGCCTAATTTTTTCTGACAGATTTTTTACGTAAGGAATGCAAACCGTAGATACGGGCCTGTCATTTTCATTCTGTGTTACAGTGTATGATTTTTCAGTCTTTTTCAGAGCTTTCTTTAAAATCTTATCAGGATAACCACTGTTACGTAACCTTTCTTTAATTCTATTTACCTCCTGTTCATATGTATCATCATCGCTACAAATGGATTTAGCCCTTTTTATAAGACCAATGACTAAACCTAATTTGACATGTTCAGGGTGGTATGAACTGTAATGTAGATATTGTCCCGTTGCAGTAGGCTTTTGATACATGCTTGTGTGCCAAGATTCTGAGGATTTTTTAACTAAAACATCTAAAAATGGGAGTTTGTTGTCCAATTCCAATTCTATGGTGAATTTGATAGTTTCGTACTGGCTATTTAAGTGCTCTTTAAATTCTGTAAGTTCTGCCATGTTATTTTCCCATAAACAGAACACATCGTCTACATATCGAAGCCAAAGCCTAGGTTTGAGTGTAGATTTTTTGATAGTTTCGAGTTCAAATGTCTCCATAAAAATGTTACTTAAAATGGGACTTAATACTCCGCCCATAGCCATCCCCTCAGTTTGAGAATAAAAATCGTCTTCAAACTGGAAATAGTTGTTATATGTGCAGACAGAAAGCAATTCCATGATTGAGGCTACCGGCAAAGACGTTCTTTCAGACAAACTAGCATCTTTGTTTAACTTATCCTGTTTCACTAAGAAATTTAATTGAAGCGATGTTTATTCAATCAGAAGATGAACCACTGTCGAGGCCGTCGATTGAAGTTAGCGCTGTTTACATGGGCCCAGTTATGAATGAAATAAGCCAGCTTGCCCGGAACGCACAAAGTCGAAAGATAATCTTATCTGATAAACAGGAAAACGGAGACCCCCCTCCCCCTCCTCCAGCACCCCAGGATTCGTCAGTCGTGGTTAGACGGTCGCAACGCATCCGCGATCGCGATCAATTAAGGGACCTTGATAACGCCGCACGTTAACACCTAGGTGCAGCGAAACGTCGGATTCGGGAAACGGGCAGTCTATGTAAATTTTGTGTGTTTTTTCGTGTTTTTCGTGTGTTTATGTGTGTATTAAATTTTGACAAGGACTACCGTCTCCACAATTCATGAAGGTGAGTGACGCCCAAAAATTCTCAAACAAGATAATAATCACCTCACCCAAGAAAATATGTCTTTCAAGAATAGAATTGTAGGTAATTGTTCTCAACGGATTAAGATATGACGAGTTAAGCTACATTTTTCACTTTAACCTGTGTAAGCTAGTAGGGCCTTACTTAAAAGATATATGTAGCCTATTAGACCTATTTGGAAAAAATTGTTTTTGTCATGATTTTTAAAATTATTTAATAATGATTTTTACAGCTCTACCTACATTTGTATAACACTTTTATTATAAATGAAGCATTTCAGTAGCCTACATTAAGTAAGCTTAGTTTTCTTATAAAGCAACAACTTAACCAACTAATCTGTCGTTGCTTGCAGATCTATGTGGAGGTGGAGCGTGCGCGGCTGACCCACAAGCTGGCCCAGATGAAGGAGGCGGAGGGCGATGTCACAGAGGCGGCCAACATCATACAGGAGCTCCAGGTCGAGACGTACGGCTCCATGGAGAAGCGTGAGAAGGTAACGGCTGCTTGAGCACACTCTGGCGCAAACTCACCCGATTATCATCTCTTAAGTAAGAAGAGTTGAATATCGGAGGTTTATAAAATAAAACACTTTCAAGGGAGAAAAGGTCAACATTCTCCCCCCCCCAGGGATATTGTTGGCGCCCAAGTCTACAATGAGGGCAACAATTTGTTCGGGGCAATCATCTTTACTCTTGAAATACATTGATAATTTTTCTCCCACATCAAAATAATTCCCCAACACCAACGGTGGCATTGATAAGCACTCACCATCGCTAGCTATCCATTGTCTTGGTTATCCTTGGACGGTCAATAATTAGCCTACCAGCATTAAATTAGCTAGCTTTTCACTTCACTGTGTTACTTTGATATGTTGATATGATATTAAATAAGTTTCGGCATCAATTAGCAGATTGTTGAACCTCTTATTGATCGCCATTGTCATTGGATATATTAGACATAAAAGGTTATGGAAAAAAATATGCATCTTTGGGTAACTGATACAGTAGTTTTAGAAAATCCCTTTCTAATTTGTCAAATGTTATTTCATTTTTTTCAGGTCGAGTTGATTCTGGAGCAAATGCGGCTCTGCTTAGCCAAGAGTGACTATATCAGGACTCAAATTATTTCTAAGAAAATCAACACCAAATTCTTTGAAGATGAGACTGCATCTGATCTGAAACTGAAGTATTACAAGTAAGTATTTTTAGTTCTCTCCAGTATGTGTTTTTCGTGATGGTTTCTATTATGACTTAAAATTAAATTAATGAGTTACCGAACACATCACATTTATTTTTTCAAAAAAAGTATATTTCGGTCTATTATGATAAACCATCTTCAGCTTATCAACAAAACTAGATAATAAACAGACATTAACACAAATTGACAACTAATCACTTTAGTTTATTACTTTACTTTTTGTAGTCACTTTACTTTAGTAGTGATTAGTTGTCAATTTGTGTTAATGTCTGTTTATTATCTAGTTTTGTTGATAAGCTGAAGATGGTTTATGATAATAGACCAAAATATACTTTTTTTGAAATGTGATGTGTAACTCATTAATTTAATTTTAAGTCAAGTATATTTAGCTTAGGCTATATAATGCAGACTCGGAGGTATTTTATTTATCATGCCGTGACTGACTACAAAAATTTATGAGAGTATACTTGATGTATCAAATACACCTTGTGGAATGCAGGATTTTGCTACGTGATCATTAATTTCATGTGTGCCAGTATATCAGTATACATACACCCCCCACAGTACTGATACAGTTCCTGTATCAGTACTGTTCACCCCCTGAAGCATTTAATATAAAATAAAATTATTTACCTATTTTTTATAAAATTGAAACCAGTTAAATGATTGCTGTTAGGAAAATCTTTAAAATTTAACTAAGCCTAGGCCTAAGCGTAGCTCCAGGTTTGGAAACTGTGAAATAATGCAGAAAATTCGTCAAAGGTTAATTTCAGCATAGTAATGAATAAGTTAACATGAATAATCAATTATTATTTCACTTTAACATTTTGTCTTTTTAAAAGGTAAAAGAGAAGAAATGCGATTACAGAAGAACTTACCAAATAGAAATAAATTGAATCAGTATAATGTGCTGTCACAAATTTCATAAAAACATTGTGTTAGTGCACTCACGGATTTGTTTTACATCTAGTCATAAGTTCTCTAGTCTTTTCATTAATTTATTTGTTTATAACCTGGTGTAAAGACACCCCCAAAGTAGAATAATGGGTGACAGTGCCTTATTGCCGTAAAAGAAAAGTGGCTGTCACAGTGAGTTTGGTGATGTCGGAAAGATCAATTACACCGGAAAGATCTCCCTTGTCAAAACGATTGGTCGCATTGGAAATATCGATGAGTAAGTTGTTTAAAGCTAGTTGTATCAACTAACATCATCTTTCATTTACAAGATTGAAAGTATAATTATTAGCGGAACACATAGTTAAGACTGCTAGGACAAAGTCCATGCTTGCCCATGTTGTATGCCATTACAGAAAGATACTTTGGGGCCATGCTTTGGGGCTAACCATAAATCCTTTTAAAAGACAGAATAAGTTAGTTATTATAGCTGGTGAAACCGAGGATCGTCTTGACACTTTTTCACTTCCGCAGGTTGATGATCGAGCTGGACTGCCACCAGGGCCTGTACCTGGCCACTTGCAAGCACTACCGCGCAGTGGCAAGCCACAGCCAGCGTCGCGGCAGATCCTGAGCTGCGGAAGACAGTCGCGCAGAACATCGTTCTTTACCTGGTGTTGGCGCCATACGACAACGAGCAGAGCGACCTGACGCACCGCGCGCTACAGGGACAAAGTCCTCGATGAGATACCCTCGTACAAGTGAGTGGACATTTATTTAATAAACACAAAGTTTAGCAATATGTGAGACGTGAAACATGATCGGCCAAATGAGATGCTAAGATTTTTTTGAATTTTTACGCCCTTGGCATTTTTAAAGGTTTTGATGGGGGAAAAGTCTAAACCCCAGTCTTGTTTATTATCCATAATTGACCTGTTGTGATAGCATCATTAATTAAATGATCAATAACAAAATAGCAACTGGATCCAGTATTAATGAACCTTCAAAAATTGTACACAGTTGTGACATAAAAAGAAAGGAATTTTCCCCAAGAAATAAATACAGTATCAGTTTTAAGTAGGCCTACCCCATGTTAGGAATGCTACCATTATTGATTTTTAGGCTAATTTAAAATTGTGTCTGGTCATGTAAGCTGCTTCAGTTTTGTTGGTTCAGTCCCAACAAAATTAAATTTTTTGATGTTAAAAAAATAAATCAATTGTTTTTTTTTTTTTTTTAAACTTCACTTGGCTGAACTAAGTAGTAAGTAAAGTAGACTCCCTTTTCTTAACCGCTCTGTTTTTTTATCGGCATATCTTGTCATAAAAGTAACTTGCTTTACACCGGCCATTTTTTATCGTAACATCGCTTTAACCGGTATTGTTTCAACAGAAATGTAGTTTTCTTATCAACCTTTAAAATCAAACCCACATCATATTGGAATCATGTACATATCCCAGTCATTGCCAGTGAAATTTTTAATTGAAAAACTTCTCTCTACAGAAGTGAAGGCCAGCAAAAGTGAATACTTTTACTTTTGTATCAGCAGACTACAAGACCAACTTTTTTCAGTTTAGTCGTTTCAGTATATGTTTAGATGTTTTTGATTTTAGCGAATTTCCCTATAGGGAATACGCTATTACGGTAGTAGCCATGGTAAGACCTAAGCCCGGGACCATGTTACTTTTTCATTTTGAGGTCCCCAGAGGCCAAAAATACCGTTCGTTCATTTTCATATATATGTATATATATCTATATATATATGTGTCCGTGGTACTGATAACTTTTGACAGCGACCTCCGATTTTGATGAAATTTGGTATGAAGGTGTAAGACCAGATCTATTTTCATGAGTTCGCGAACCAGCATGATCGGGTTATGGGAACGTTGTTTTATGGGTTTTTGACATTTTTGGACCTTAATTTTTAAAATTCAACAATTTTAACTAAAACCATTAAAAAGAGCTTAAAAAAACAAATAATTTAGTATTTTGAATTTTTAACTTGGCTTAACAGGTTACGGAGAAAAGCTAAAAATAGGTTTCCAATGTTAATCTTATGGGAAATCAACAAAACCCTCTATCTCGCTTATTTATCGGAATAACTTGATAAAATTTGGTACGTACATTCACTAGGTAGGGTTTAACTGATATTTGCTAACAACATCCATATGGCAGCAAACCTACATACTCACCCCATGGGGTTTATGGGGAAAATTTAAAAGTGTCGAATATTGATACAATGATATTTACCTTACCTAACTATTACATTTTCTAACAAAACTAACATTTTCTAACAACATCCAATGGCAGCAAACCTACATACTCATTCCTATGGTGTTTATGGGGAAAATACAAAATGTCAAGATCCTTTAGAAATTCGCTGAGTACGCAGGTCTGCTGCGACGGGGGTATTTATATAATATATGAGTAGGTAGCCATATATTCCATACAGTATTATATTTAGGATTTTTTTCATCATACTGCATTTAGGCAAACAAGGCAGTTTATTATCATTTAGGCAGTTGCCGGAGTTGCCACTCATTCGGAATTGACTTACATTCTTAAATGTAAGTCAGTTTAACTAGCCAAATGATTAACTGGTAGTGGTCTGGTCCCAAAGTGGCCTGTTAGAGGAGTCTACATACTATAATTTATTGTTATTTCCAGAGAGTTGCTTCGCCTGTTTATCAACCCAGAGTTGATCAAGTGGTCGGGCCTGTGTGAAGTCTACGAGAGGGAACTGAAGCAAGGTTCCGCCACCGTCAAGGCCACCGATGTGTTTGCGAACAACGAAGACGGACGCAAACGCTGGAAGGATCTGCGCAGTCGTGTTGTTGAACATGTGAGTTTGACTTAAGATGGAATGATGTAAAGAATAGGCCTCCATCCAATGTCATAATACCTAATTTTTAGCTGACAGCCTTGGTCTAATTATTGATGACAAAGGTATGAAGGGTATTTTGACAAAGAAAAATATATGGTATGGAAGAATCTATGAGGTTAGGTATTGTTTAACATTGGTGGTAATGAACTTTTGTGGCACCTAGCATTCTGGCAAGATAGAATCAAATTGTGATACATTTAGAATAGTTTATAATCACAAGTCCATATTCGGAATTTTGTCAAATTAAATCATGACTTTTAATCATGACTGGCGGTATAAATGACCTTGGGACTAAGAGTAAGGGTAAGTAAGTAAATTATGACTGTTGATTCGCTATCAAGGGAAAAGAAAATGCTTAAGTGAAATCATCAGAAACTTGCCTAGAGATAATATACAGGTCTAATTTAAGCCTGCATGAGGTTAAAAGAGTTTTTTGAGATTAAGTTTAATTGTCGACTAACTTGTCTGTTTAAATCTGATTTGAAGACTGTCATATTGTTTCAACTAACAGTAATAACATTGAATTTAATTGTGAATCAACCTTCCACTCAACGCCAGATATGCCTGGGGACGAGATTTCTGAAGTTGTCTGCAGTTTCTCATATATTAATGTAAAATGTTGTCACTGCAGAATATCCGAGTGATGTCTAAGTACTACACCAGAATCACCCTCAAGCGGATGTCAGAGCTACTGGATCTGCCCAGCGAGGTTAGTGATAAAATCTTTTTCATGCATACTAATAATGTTTTATTTTACTGTTTTGATTGTATTTTTGAAAATTAGAGTTAGTGCTTGTAACTATAATGTATAAAATCAGCTATGGATAAAAATTAAGAGTACAATTTCCATTTTATATATTTTTTAGCCTACAAAAAAACTGAAAACATAATTTTTTATCTTAATGTTACTAAAGAGTCTCGTAAACTTGGCCTTCCAGATAACTTAGCTGTGCAGTACAAGAAATCCACTCATGTAAAACCCTTCCGTCAAGGTTAGATCTGTAAGCAGCAGATGGGGATGTGCATGCAAAACATTTTCCTATTTTTTATTTGCCTTAAAGTACTTTTTGCATTGTAACTACGACTTACAATTATTATTTTTTATTTTGTACTGAAATCTGCGTATTCTTGTACAATTCTCACAAAAAACATATTTCGTCCATAGAGCTGAAATTTCAGTAATGTATGGTGTTAGTTAGTTAATGTAAATCCTAACATTAATTTAACTAAAAAAAAAAAAAATTAAATAAAAAGATTCCCTAAACAGATTTAATAGATTTATTGTGAATTTGGCAAGAAAATATGCCGATTTCAATGCTTAAGTTATGCCTCCCTAGCTCTTTAAAGTAGTTCTCCAAAAAAAAATTTACATCATAAAGTTAAAATTAGTTTAAGGAAAAAAATGGTTAATCCTCTCTTATTGTTCTTGAGATGGGTATTGGCAGTAAATTTAAACTGCAAGTGATTTGGGTATTTCATTATTAAAAACTTATACTCTCCTTAATAACCCCGAAATTTCACAATCTCAACCATCCCTTAGTCCACATCTGACCGAGTTAGTAGAACTCGTACTGTAGTTGCAAATCTAGGCACCATTAGCGCTGGTACAGTTTCCTCTTCCTGTGCATCATAGTAGGATGATTAACCTTGTAATCAATAAATTAGACTGACAAAAACCCTGGTTAACCACCGATTTTGTCCGCAGGAGACGGAAGAGTTCCTCAGCGAAATGGTGGTCAACAAGTCGGTTACCGCCAAGATCGACCGGCCAGCCGGAGTGGTCAGCTTCCGAGCCATCAAAGATCCGAGCGACGTACTCGACGACTGGGCGAGCGGCCTCGACTCGCTGATGCGACTCGTCAACCACACGACTCACCTCATCAACAAGGAACAGATGGTCCACCGCCACCTCATATCTTAGTCCCGTCACCACAAGATGAGTGGAATTGGGGGGAAAGGACGAGACGAGGGAAGCTTGGAAAGGCTCATATAACTCTAAGCATGTCACGTCTATTAAATTAAATTTGTCAAAAGTTTTTAATTGAAAATTGCTTTATATTCCCAAAAGAAAAATTTAAACTAATTTATTATTTTTGTACTTTTTTAATTTGTATTCAACATGCTTTTAATGGAAACAGCTTATTTTGGTTAGTGTAAAATAAATATTTTGTGATTTTTGTGTTCTTTTTGTTACTTGTCAGATTAGGTATTTAATCTCTTTTTCAATCTATTGACTGAAATTGATGGGAAGGCACAAAACTCAAAGCTGGGGAGATCAACGTTTTGAAATGCTGTAAATAATATATCAATATGGTTTTCTTAGATATAAGGATAACTAACAAAATGTAATGTCTTAAGTATACATAAAGATTTATAAAAGTATGTGTGTTTGTAATTTACAGCTCCTGTGTTCAGTTTTAAACAGATATGACTTTTGCACTTCAAATTGAATTGGGTTTCCACGATATTCTTCATAGTCTGGAAATAATTTTATAACAAAATACTGGATGCTGATGTATTTGGATTCAATTGTACACACACAATCCAGGATCACGATCCAAATATCGCGATCCGTATTGAGCTTGTAAGATCTGCCTTTGAATCATTAGACAGTTGTTGTAATGACAAATCTAGCCTACATCAAAGAACAGATACATCAAGAAGTATATACATCAAGATCACATCAAGAATACAATCAAGATGTACATCAAGAATACATCAAGATGTACACCATGAAAACATCAAGATGTTTCAGTTTATAAAACCTTTTAAATCTAATTGGCTCAAGATCCACCGAGTTGTTGGTCAGATTTTGACTAAAGGGCGATCCCTAGTATACTAAATTGTCAAATTGTGTGTTTCTTTAGCTAGTAATTCCATTTGCAAAAATCTAAATTTGAAATGTTTTAAAATTATGTGTGAAAACGCAAAAAACATATTTGGGTTACAAAACACCTTGTGGTAGGTGGACATATCTGGTTAACAAACTTATCCGAATAAAGGTAGCATTACATACCGATGAGAACATGTAAGACACAAAAGGTGTGTTTGGTCGCACTCCAACAGCTGAATTTTTACAGCTGATTTTGTTCTATACCAGCCATCACGAGAGAAGTCCGTTGAGCTGTAACCAATAGGAATTAAGCGCGGTGTTGCCACATTGAACGTTGGTTACCAATATAAACGTAAATCATTGAAGCGATCACCTGATTATAAAACTGTCTCTAATCTGTGAATCCCGTGTTTTAAACATGTAGCCTATTGTACATTGAAAACAAGAAAGGTTCGTAGTTCATGTGTTTATGTTTGGACATCATCATGCATTTACAAAAATACAAATTGAAAACCGATATATTGAGGGTGAATAGCTTGTCATAATCTTTTCTTTCATGTCTTGAGTTATCTAGGAAACCTATGTGGGTACTGTCCTCTGTCGTAATAAGACAACTTTTTACAGTAGTGGCTCGTGGCCCGTGCATGCACTGCACGGAAGCGCCGCTCCCGGTGGTGGGACCGGGAAGCAAAAGTCAAAAGGATGGCTGCTGCTTGAAAAACCAAATGAAAAGAAAAAAAACAGCAGTTTGAAGTTAAAATGATTATTTTTCATTAAATTGTTTATCTTGATGAGGCAAGAGTGCAGATCAAGTGTCTTATCTGATTTTGAAACTCTCGTTTAGATATACACGAAAGAACTCCCCCCTTAAAAGACTTGAGCACCCTCCTAGATGGCCGGTAACTACATTTGGATGTAGGGCGCCCTTTTTAGATAATAATGTGCTAAGAAGTTCCTACACTACTTCTGTTAAAGTTACGTGCTCATTGGGGCGGTTCGGTAAGGGCGCCGGAAGGGCACGGCACTGGCAGATATCCTTCTTTACATCGTCCTGAACATTCGCACGCTCCATCAAAAGAGATTAGTATCAAAGGAGAGTAAGCTAAGTAACATCATGTGGCCAAAAAGTTATGGTCACAAGTTAAATTTTTTCTAGAGAAAGAATAAGATAAAAACAATACTTCCATCATGTTTGTAGGCCTAATATTCCGAGAGGATTCAAGTACTCTAAATGCCTCATAATGTTCAACTTGTGGTATTATCTATTGAAACTATCAACTTAAATATACCCATCTTTGTAAAGTTGTTTTCACGTAAGAACGATAATCCCGTATTGGAGGGTACGCGCACCGCAGGTGGCCGTATAGCCGGCACGGCAGCTTGAAAACTTCCTAAAGTTCGCTCGCCCAACTTTTTGCAAGGCAGCGGAAGGTGCAGATCGTCAGGGAATGTTTTTGCAGTACCGTACTGACCTAGTGCACTCCCATAAAATTCAATACTACAGTACACTCTCGTTCATCGGACTCGGCGACATCGGAACTCCGCTTCATCGGAACTGAAAATCTGGATATTATTAATTTTTTTTCTTACAAAATAAATAATTTTTCCGTTTTAGCGCCTTCAATTTCCATTCGTTCTATCGGCACAACAGTGAAGTATCACATTTTGCATCAAACGTCATCAGGCGTTTTCCATAATCTGTACCCATCGATGTGATTTACGAGGCCGTGGAGTATTCGCACAAAAATAGAAAGAGGAAGGGGCAGGAAGTGAACATCCGGTTCAACCGCTTCCCAAACTGTTATTCAGTCTGTCTCGCGTCGCGACTGCACCTGTGTTACGTGGAAGTCAGTTGACTGCTGGAATATGAGAATAAAGATTTTGGATCTTTATTTCCTGCGTTGTTTTTATTCCTATCTATTCATTGTTACCATGTTCAAAGTTTGAGTGCCTTATTTTCATAAAACCTCTTGTGTGTTATCTTAAAAACAAGAGTGAATACAATCACGATAGTTCACCGTACGGGCGGAAATGATGACTCACGACGGACTCCGCTTCATCGGAATTTTTTGACATCCGAACCGGGCGTCCGCCACATTAGTTCCGATGAACGAGAGTGTACTGTACTGACTTTTTAACACTATTGTCAGTAACTGTGCCGTGCCGCGCCCGTTGTTCACGTGACGCCCATTTCTTTACGAATGTGAACGCCCTCTTCATAGACACCTTGCTGAAATAAAGGCCCCCCATGTTAATAAAAGGCTGTCAAAAGATAAATGTGCCCTTATTCCTTCTAAGAAACCCCTTGGTTTCATTTTCCTTTAACCCTTAAATCAGGATACGAAATCAAATGTCAGTGTTAAACTAACATTTTTAAGCGTTTACAGTTTATCGTGTTGTCCTGAATTTATTTTTCATCTACTTAAACAAATTGTAATTTTGTTAAAAATTATTCAAACCGCAGACTTAATAACACTAGATATATGGAATCATAGCATATTTTGCCTCAGGATCTAAAATTAAATTTTTGAAAAAAATAACGTATCACAATTATATTTTTTTTTAGTTAAAAACTAAATAATTAGCAATTGTTTATTCTGCCCTTAAACAATGCAAACAATCAAATAATTCAATAGACTTTGTCATATAGGCTAGCTTTCTGGTTGTATCCATATTTTACTTGGACAGTGTACCCTATAGTTTTATGATTTGAATTATCTTATTTCTACCGTGATTCATACCAACTAAAACTTCACCCAAACTTCTAGAAAGATAACAAATGAATAAATAACAAGAGGTATACCTACATAATTAGGAAATAAACAACTGCCGGCTTACTGAACTAAACATAGGCTCGGGCCTAACAGGTAAAAATTATTTGACAAAAACAATACATAACAGGAACATTAAATAACAAAATAACAGTAAAATTAAATAACAGTAACATAAAAAAACAGAAACATAATTTTGTGGATTTGAATATTGTCGACTACTTGATCCTTTATTCATTATTTTACACAATGTATTGATGCTTGAATCCCTGGAATCAGATACATCGTTGCCGGACTTACCGTGTTGTCTGCTTAGCCAAGGAGTGCCTATCTCCTGTGCCAGCGGCCCTGTTGTTGCTGTTCATTTTCCAACAATTTATAAAAATGTATTATTGTCCGAAGATTTCCAATAACTGTTGAACTTTTCTGATATTTTAATAGCAATATTTTAATCGGTTTTAGGGGTGGAGTTCATCCAGTTAATAACTGGGGACTTTCGTTTTCTTGATTTTCCCGGTGTTCTTTCCCGGTGTTCTATCCATTTTCCCGGTGTTGAAAAAGTTGGTGTTGGCGACTCTTTAAAAACTGACAATATTGCCTACTTATTTATTATGTTAACTGTCTTGTGTCACTAATCTTGCAAGAAATAGCTCATTATTTTCCAGTTTGATTACAACTAACACACTCACGAAATGACGGAAATTAGAGTGAGCTGTTTCAAAAAACCAATAAACGTTGTACACTATGTTCCGTTCTGCACTGTTAACCATTTTTTCTTTTTTAAAGCAAGTAATGCGGGAGGTGTTTTTGATCCATGTTGAAACAACCACAAAATTTACACTACACTAAACGAATATGATAGTTAACATTCAACACTTACTCTTGAAAAATAAGGGGTTTTAAAAGAGATTGTATTTTGGATTGTTTACATATATATTGTTTACATTTGTAAATGTTATTATTTACAACATGTGATTTATGCAATTAGGCTATGTGAATAACGGCAACATCGCTTGAATCTCATTCGTTGGTCCAAAATCACGTGACCGCTAAGCCCCGCCCTCAACGGACTTCTCTCGTGACGGCTAGTGTAATGTTTTTCACCTCCACTGACACCGGATGGCAGATAACTGGGCATTCCACTATCTTGATTAGGTTTAAGTCCACATTAGATCAACCTATTGATGTTACTTTAAACTTTTTAACAATGGGATAAAACAAAAGTAAAAATTAAAAAAAAAAAACTGTTAAATTTATTGTTTAGGATGTTATTATACAGTTATTATGTATTTAAAGGCCTATAAAAATAGTTTTAATTTATGACTGCCAATTTTGAACTTAAAAATCATACATAAAATCAGTAACAGCATTATCAGACGTAACAGTAACGTAAGAAATTAATATAAAACCAAGCATATAACCATTTAGTTTCAACAAATTTAGGTTTCCCTAACTGAAAAAAAAACTGTTTACTTGAAATTAACTAGCTGTATTTTTATTCATGGTACTGTACTTTGGTTTAATGAAGACCACAGAAACAAAGAAAAGGTAATGCATTGAAGTTTAAATGTCATTCGTCTTTTTTACCATTGATTATTAAAGACAAAACACAAGAGATGGATAAGTTTGACAATTTATTTATGAAGGCAAATTCACATATTGACATTTGTAATTTAAAAGAAAAAATAAATTAATCAATAGCTACCAAACATTTCCGATGAACTTCAAAATGGTGAAAGAGGTTGTTCACTTGAATGTAGAATTTTAAAGAAATCAAGGAGGTTGCAGCACTAGCACGTAGAGATTTTTCGTCGAAGATAAGGTTGAGGCCGTTCTAGGGTTTGAGTCATCGCAGGTTACAAGTCGTCGCAGGTTACATGTCATGGCAGGTTACAAGTCTCCGCAGGTTACAAGTCATCGCAGGTTACAAGTCTTTGATCTGGTGATGTTGTATTCCGGGCTGGTACAAAGTTCTTGTGTAAATTCTGCTTCTAATTTAGATATTTTGGCCAATGTTGATGGGATAGCACGAACAATTTTCTACTTTTGGCTTCAGGAAGTAAACTTTCAATTTTGTACTGTCCAATGCTTTACTTTTCAATTTATCAACATTATAACTTATCTACTTGCTATGTATATATGAAATTTATTAGACAAATCTGCAAACAATTTAAAATCTGAGCAAATGTTGACGATAATTTTATACTGATAATTTTGGTTGTTGTTTCTAGGGTGATAAACAACAATGGATTGGCCTTTATTTTTTAAGGAAGATCTGTTATTAAGTAGTCTATAATTTACCATAGCTGATTTAATATATTTCTTGTTTTTCTTTCAACGCACACATTGATAAAGTCTCTTCCATATCAGTTGTTTTTCAGATTTATAATATTTTACACTGTTATGTTATGTAGAGTCGGGTCTCCTTGGGCACAAAAACAGCAGGAAACACAGCTGTAATTCTCAAACAGTGTAGCCAACTAGAACTACATAAACTTCTTATCCGTTAAGAAAAAAATCCCTAGTGTACCTGTTCATTGAAGGCTTAGTTACATTTTTAGACGTTTCAAGAAGATAAATTCTCTAGATGATAAAACTAGAGATTGCCATCTTTTAATAATTGGCGCATACTGTCTATAGAGCCAAAATAGAATGGCAGATATATCCGCCTACCGTCCTATAAGCACAAAATATTAGCTGATACATCCGTCTATAGTTGGGAAGGGTTACAACAATCAGTAAGGGTCGTTATCAAATTAATGGCTAATTTGAGAAAGGTAAAAAAATAAAAAAATAAAATTAAAAAACAAGTTATTTATTGGTAGTTCAAAGTAAATGAACTACAGCATAAAACCTTACACATATCAGAGCGTAAAAATTACATTTAAGACTGATTTTCCTAAATTCATTTCAGGAATACACAAAGAATTTTTCCCTCGCTCACGTTTTTTTTCTTGATAAAAAAGTGATAAAAGAATGGTAGAGTCAAAAGTTATAAGCTGAATGTTACAGGTAGTAAATGTAATTACTAACACCTATATAAGTTAAAATGAGTTTATATTGATTATTGTGTTCTTTAGACCGGAAAATGTGCCTTATTTTCATTTCAATCTAAAAAAAACTCATTTAAACTTTCCATATTTTGATAGATTATTTATTATTTTTATTTAAAAATATAATAAAATAATAATAAAGAGTATAAACTTTCAATTAATATAAATTTTTTAATTATTATTTTTAATTTGGTATTTTTTTATGAAGAAAATGTGATTGTGAGAGAGTGAGCGAGGGGAAAAACGCTGTGAGCGAGGGGAAATCGCCGTGAGCGAAGGGGAACTAATAAATAATAAATGAAAACCAATAAGTAAATAAGTTGTATCAATTAATAATGTAAGGTGAAGTAATAATAAAATGTATTATTACAATGATAATTTCAAAGGGATTCCCTTTATTCACGACTAATCCGTGAGCGAAAGAAAAATGTTGAAGGTATTTAGTTTTTGAACCGACTATACTGGCAGTATTGCGCAACCCGTTGTTTGAGATTATACCGGCTTCATAATCAATTCTAAAACTACCATTGCTAGTTTTGCTGTTATAATTAATTATAAATGAGTTATGAGGAGTGAGCGAGGGGAATAGCAATTAATGTACGCACGATTTCTTGGCTGAAATGTTTTAATAACGACCTAAATATGACGATTACGATGCTGCCGCCCACAACACGTCTTCCACGTAACTTCGGCCGGCTGACAGGAACGGGATAAACGAAATGGTCCGCGGCGATTTGGCGGCAAATTCAAAACATCGCTACACTTTTATTGGTCTTGTAGAGACACAAACATAATGGTGAATTATTTTGAAATCGATCTGATTTCAATAATATTATTACTTTATTTCAAAATATAACTGTTATATGAAAATCATGGGCAATTTACATAGTTATTTTTTGTAAATTTTGATGACTTTTGTCAACTGAGAACTTAGACTCTGAGGCATGGATACAGTGAGTGAGGGGAAAAATTAGACACATATTGTTTTTTATTATACATTTATTTTCATTCAATAATTTTATTTAAAGCAAGATCATGTTTAATATTATACTTACTATTTCTACAAAACTTTATTTCCAAGAGAAAAATTATTTTAGTAGTTTTTTTTCTGCAGAGACTCAAATTGGCCATTAATTTGATAATGATCCGTAAACTGTTTAGTAGTTAAATGATTACAATAAATGGTAAATATTTTTTTTTATTACCCGAACTACCCCCGGACCCAATTAGTTTGTATAATTGACTCTACCGTAATTTCTAAAACAAAATTGTAGTGGAGAGGAACCAATTCAGATATAAGAAGTATTTAGTAAAAGATGTTTAATATCTAGCATAATATTAAATTAAAATATACAGCAATAATATTAAATTTACTTAACAATTAATTGGCCTTGAAGAATAGTGTGCTTAGCCAGAGCATCCACGACAACCGCAATGGATGCATTCCACGATGCGGCCCTGGAACAAACCACCTTGGTTAGTTTATTGGAGAACTAGAATGTGGAAGAATATAAAGGTTTTGTGTATACAATGGACCCTCGCAGAACTGATGAGCGTATGTTGAATCACCTAAAACGATCAGTCAAAATTGATTCAACTATTACTGTGGAAGAAAGTTAATTACAGAATTACACCCGATACACTATAGCCTAATGATTAACACACATTCCAAAATAATGTATCAAATAAACTAAAAATTTATTGAGACCAGGTGTCACACAGGGTGTTTATCAAGTCCCGAGACAGCTAAATATTCTTTAAACCAGTAAAGATGGATGAACCAAACTGGAAACAGCTACTGGACAAAAAAAAGATTTTTATCCATACTCAGTGAGTCGCTAACTCCTTAGAGGGCAGCCAACCAGGTGTCAGATGAAATTCTTAAATGGAGGAATAAAATGTCTCTAAGAATAGAGAACAATGCCGCATCCCCTTAAAAGAATGACAGAGTCAAAAATGGCAGGCGATCTATCTTTTTATGCCAATCATATTGCTGAAAAAAATGCAATAACTCCCGATCCACTCGACCTTATGAGTTTGGTTTTGTGGCAAATTGTTCAAAATGCAAAGCCCTTTAGAATGATGTAGCCTATCATTTGACATAGCCCAATGCAGTTACCCTGACGACCTCCACTAGGGACGTCACTAAAGGAAGTCTTGGGAACCACTTCATTGGCCTACGTCATGTGTTAGACTAGTCTAATTTGATGTTCTCTTATACGAAGATCTACAAATGAACCATTTTATTAATGAATAGCATTGTTGACTCACTACCACTAACCCATCCTGGCGGCGTCACTCGCATTGTCTGTCTCATCTCCTCCAGTCTGAGTTTAGAGTCCAGTCACAGTCTAATATGGGTTATTGGGAGACAGTCGTGACAATCTGTCACTTAGGGTATCCGCTGGAACCACCTGGGAGAACTCCAGTTTTGCAAGGAACAGTGGCTTGGAGCGCTAGCATAGATTTACTAGTGCTCGTAGTGGTTGGCGCCTGAGTTAACAACACAATTACAGGTGATCGCAGCTATCAGGGCAACATGAACACACCTGAAAATAATGCTATTGACTAGCTGATAACAATCAAAATCGTCAATTAAATTCCAATCCAATGATAATGGCTGAAATGAATTTCCAATTGGTTGCCGTTCACTGGAGTTACATTTAAAGTTCCCGCCCATAGCCGGTAAGGCCAGGAGGTCCAGTCACGCTGGTTCCATCTGTTTAAAGTGCTAGTTGCCCCGCGGACAACACTAAACTCATAGCTTCAATACGAGTGTCTTGACTGTCTTCCAATAACCTATATGTCAGACTGGGTCCAGTCGGCGGTAGCTGTCTGTGTAGCACTGTTCGAAGCATTTTCATTAAAAATCCATTGTTGAGCCCCTGAACTGTGGATTTAAGACTTATTATAGGTTATGTACCTCGTCTTAAAGTTCAAAATTGTCGTCAACACGACATGTTTCGCCGTTAAAACGGCATCTTCAGGTGTTTAAAATCAAAAATGTTTCATCCAGACGGAGTCTTTAAATAATTAAAATTGACAAACATAGCACACACAACGAATAAATAACACATACACGAAACAGAAGAGTTATCTCATCTATTGTCTAAGGCATTTTCATTGTCTTCACATCTATCTTTGGTTTTAAAATGTTTCACTTTCTGAATAAACCTCCTTACAATTTAAGGGAACGGGGTTTTAATAAGCGAAGACATTTAGGAAATGCTATATTTTGATTTACTAACTACTCGACTTGACTTTAATGAATAGTCCCAAATACTTGCTTGAGCTTCAAGTATCAAAAAATACTCGACAGATACTCGAGTACTCACCTACCCCTAGCCTCAGGTTTTTAATGCTAGTAATTAATTCACATTGGTCCCATTAGGTTTGGTCAAATAATAATGCCTGAGCACCTGTGGCGCTTTTAGAAAACTATTTCCATTTTATGCAAGGCAGGGGTGCTTCATCTGTCTTACGATTAAAAAGTAATGTCAGTTATGAGAGGTCTTATTTTCATAAGTGAAAGAATCTTTGTAAAAACTTATGTTAAATGTTATCAGTATTCAAGTTTGTTTGCATAACTGATAAGCTTTAATAATGTGATGAGTAGAATTAAATCAAAAAAGCAAAAACCTGGCTAAAAAAATTTGGCCGGCTTATAATCTTATTTGAGATAACTGACCTCTTCAAGTTTGGCCTTCGGGACCCGGCATATACAGGCTGTTCCGAAGTTGGTATCCCTGGCTTGTATGCACCGCAGACAACACAGGTTCTCGTAGCCCTGTTTCTTCCACTTGGCGATCAAATTCTTGTCGGCAATGTTCTCATTCAAACAATACTCGTACAGTTCTGGGAACACCATGACATCAAAGATATTTCATCGAGGCAAACTCATGGTAAAATTTTAAAATATGGTATTATTGGACAGAATTTGATTTGATTAATGCAACCTGAAGTTCAACAAACAGTATCGGTAAGTCTAGGGCACTTCACCTTGAAATATATCTTTTGATACTGCGGTAAAATCAAACAGTTGTAAAACCAGGCATGATGCACGTAAAAAACCTTTCCTACAAATATGTTTTGATATAAGAAAAGCTTTTAATGGTTTTGGTGTAGCCTAAATAAATAAATTACAATAATTATAGGCTAAACAAAATAAAAATAAGAAATAAAGTAATAAAAAATATATGTATTAATTTATTTTTTATCTATACATATTTAATTCTTATCAACCATTGTTACTTTTTATTAACAGCTCCAAATATTTGCAACTTACAGTGTAGGCTAATTATTTTGTTATTATGATGCCACCAAATCCAAAGACACAATAAATTTGTAGCTGAATAAAGCAGTAGTATTAAAATTAAACGAGGTGGCCCGTGCGCAAATTGCGCATTTTATGATTCTGTATGAGTGAAACTCACCTACAGTACGTGAATGTTGATTATGAAGTAACAGAGATCTATTTTTGTTTACTATCTGGCTTTTAAAATTCATCTGAAGGTAATCAGCTGACAATTCACATTAAACAACTTGCAATAAAGGTTGGTCAACAGTTTAAAGCGCCCTCTAGAAATAAATCATAGGCAAGGGGGCGAAGCCCGAAACAATATGACCTTTTTAATTACGATTCGTCACTGCGGTATATCCTAAGCTTTAAAATGACACCTCAATCTTAAAAATCGGTTCAGTAGGTCGAGAGAAAAAGGGACGTAACAGACGAAACCCTTATAGAAATTAGAAGATAGATAATATGCTTATGTTTTCCAAGTGCTTATGTTCCCACTTTTTACATTTGATATCAAGGTAACCAAAATCACATAGTTATAGATTAGCCTAATTCTATTTATTCTCCGGGTATGATTAGGTATACATAATAATCTTTGATTAATTTAGCCTACTTTGAGTAAAATTCTTAGTTTTAAGCACAATTTATCATCAGTTGTCAAACACAAAGTGAAGTTAATAAGACTGATTTGAAATATAATCTTTGTTGACACATAATGCCTAACTTGGTCTCAGCCAGGCTGATAAAATAAGAGAAATTGTCATAAAATGTAATGATTGTGCAAGTGACTGAGTTATAAACTCAAGTGAGTGAACATTGTCAGTAATTATTCATCAATAGAATAATAGCTTTTTGCAATAACTTAGGCTACACTCTAAGACTTAAAGTGACTGAATTTTTTTAAACCTGTAAAATTATCAATTACGGTACTTTTAGTGAAGCTGGTAGACTTTTGAATAGTCTTAATCCCATATCATAGTACCCTATGGAGGCTTTTCAAATAAACAAAGGCGATGTCTTGGATAACGTACCGTAGTGAAAATTTTCCTGACTTACTACCAGAACATATTTTACAAACTTAAAAACAACTTTAAAATAGGTTTAGCCTAATTATTTATTTAGGCCTATTGACTGAGGAAAGTGTTTTACCTCTACTGATAGCTTTTCGGCGGTAGAATAAATCATAAATGTATCTCGACTTCTGGTGGTGAATCTTGAAAATAGGCCAAAGAGACTCGACTTTCCTCTTTCCTTCATGAGGCTCGGTTTCCGCTGTACACAATCAATGTTTTAAGCACAGTGAAGACACAATTTCAATAGTTACAGTTAATTGTTACAATTTCAATGTAATATACAGTGACAATTAAACTCACAACCATAAACTTATTGGTGTAGGCTTTACTTTTCAGATATTCTAATCCAACCTTAAATTCAGAGATATAAGCTTAGTACAAAATTGGCAATAATGATGAATGTTATGAGACTGATAGAATTAAAGCGGTCCATCCAATTATTGATACTTTTGTGAAAACCATAAAACAGAGACTTTGGTATTTTGCTTGAACAGAAAAAAAGTTATTAGGCCCTAACTCCCTACTTAATCTTAGGACAGTGCCTTACTTACAAGAGGCGGTAAGTCAGATCAAACAGCCAATCTAGTGAAACTGCTGCATTACACAATATTTTTAATCTAGCCTCAGTTCTCACGTTGAAATGGTGATAATTCATACAAATTTTGTTTTCCTTTTAAAGGAAGAGCTGTGTTTGACAAGACACTGAAGAAAAGAAATGGCACCACTCATTGTGGTACATGCAGGTTCATAAAATGGGCCTAATTAGAAATTACAAATATCTGCAATACGTTGTACATTTTGTTTGGTATAAAATACCGGTATGCGGTGAAGTCACCATGACTCTCACAGCCAGCGCGGACCACCATCCATGGTTGGTACAACAGTATACAAAAAAAAAAAAAAGAAAAAACAATAAAATTTGAGAGGTCGAGGTCCTAAATTGGAATGACACTGGCTACTAAATGGCTGTATGACCATTTTTACCTTCTTGTGTGTCATTGGCCTAATACAGAGGCAGTTCAGACAGAACTAGAACTAATCACTCTTGATGCCTGTAGTAACTATGAGCCCCTTCAAACACTTCAGAAATGGAAAGAGTTTTATGACAGTTAGAAACGTTGCTATACCTCAATCATCCGATACTTGGTATCGATAATTTATCAGATCTGCGGTGTCGATACCACTATAATATCGCACCAAAAGAATTTATACTGTAAGTATTGAATAAGTAGGGTATCGAATGTGTCATTTTCGTAAGTTGTAAGCCAATTGGCAACACAGAAGTCTTTATTTTTAATTGAACTTTAGGATTTTTGTACACGCCCCATTCTTTTTTAAATTTTAATTTTTCCCATTAACATTTTATAAAGATGTTCATTTTTTTATTAAAATAGATAACAATTTCTTAAAAATTGCAGCAGCTGTTAGGCCTACTTTGTAGTGAACAGAATATCAGTAAACCAGATGTTGTAAAAAGCAGTTAATGTTTACTTCATGATTGATAAGTATAAAATATATAATTTTAATTTTAAATAACAAAACTAGAAAGTATACTACCTTAACAAAACTAAACTCTTGAGATTATCCCCATAGTGTGACAAAAATATGTGTGGCGAATCGACGAAGCGCAGGCGGAGTGATATGTTGCAGTCAATGGACAATAGTTACTGCTTTATGCGTAAACTCCACTTTGAATGGTAAATTGAAATAAGTTATGTTTAAATTCAACAGCCTTAAGGCGGGTTTACACGCATTGATAAATTGAACGACAAAACTGCAATCAACAATTCGGTACTTTTGTCGGATATCGGGTTCGTTTACACATAACGATTTGTCTGATGATATGATGGTGCATGCACACGTTCCGCCTTTGTGTACAAGTCAGTCGGTGTTTTCCCCTCATTTGTCTTTTATTTCTTTACTTTTACTTGCCAGAATAATCTTCACTTTTAATTTGCCACAAGCAAGGAAAGCTTTTGTGCAGTTCTATAAACTCTATCAGGAACTCCCGAGAGGCTTGACGTAGGTCTGACATTTCTGTTCTTTCACCAAAATAAACTTAAAAAAAAAAAAAAAAATGGTAGCCTACCTTAAGCATCAAAACTTCAAAACTAAAATAACAAATGGAACAGGCCTACACAGTAATCACTCAAAAATACGAGACGAGATATGAGACGACGACGACAAAACTGCGGTCAAGACAGGTGTGTCCGTTTATGCTACGACTTGTCGATGCCAACTTGCCAAGCAACGACTTGTCAAGCAAGCCCACGAGATTTGTGCAATTTTCCACAAACCTTCCAATCTGGCTCCAACTCAGACGAGTCGTAAAGACTTGCTGTTTAAACGGTCCATCTTGCATGCACCGTCATATTGTTCAGACAAATCGTTACGTTTTATCGTTACGTGTAAAGCCGCTTTTATTTAATTTAAATCTACATGAGTCTTCGAAAGAAATCTACCTTTAAATTGGATAAAACATTTAGGCCTATATTTATTATTACCGAAAACAATATTACAGGTATCAAAAGAAAAGTATCGATACCTTCTGATATCAAGAGTATAGCAACTTCCCTAATGACGGGATCCAAGCACTGCAGTTGTAGGCCTATACTTTGAAGATAAGGTTTGACAGACATGTAACTTAGATCTCACTTTTTAGAAAATTTTATGAGCATTGGAATTTTTTTACCCTAGGAACTCTTTTGCAATAATAGATTAGTATTTTTACTTAGCTTTCATTTAACTTAGTGTCTTATTTAGCAAAAGTTAAAAATGAGATATTTTTTATAATTAACACTTACCTTCTCTCATTTTTTGTTCCAGCTCTTCCAAAGTTGGTTCAATCAATTCCCAACCCTCTGGCGGAGCTTTCTTACTTCTTCTAACTTTAGGCATTCTCGCAGTCTAGTAAAATTGATTCAAAAGCTCTTCTCTTGTGCAAATTCAAATTTAGACAAGAAAAATATTGGAAGTTAATTACCTAACCTTAAATTGAGATTGAAATGACAGAAGTGGAGAAGTACGATCAACATGAGAAGAAAAATAAGTTGCTCCAACTGATGTTCAGTGTTTCAGCTAAAGATTTGGTATCAGTTTGATCATTGACTAAAGATACTAAGCTTGAGCCTGAGAAGTCTATTAGTATCCATAGTCAAAGGTTTGATCAACCTAATGCTTTATATAGTTGGATCAAAACATCGATTTTTAAAAAAGGTAAGCTACATACTTTGTCAAAAACATCACACAAATAAATAAAAAACATGTTTCAAATAGGCCTTACGCGTTCACGCCTAGGGTATGTGTCCATTTTAGTCAATAAGTTTTTATTTGGCCATTAAATACAATCAGTACAATAGGCTATGTCATTGGAAAATAAGAAACAAAAATACAAACATATATGAATTGTTGTGCGGATCAGTCAATTTCAAGCAAAGGTTACACAGCACCACATGCGTGTGGATTCGCTCAATTCAAAAGATTTTCGAATTTCATCAACTAAAGACCCTAGTGCAAGCACTGATGATCTTCCCCTTCTGAATCCAAACTGCGATGGCACTAGGAGTCCATTTCCCTCAACATAGTTATTCAATTGGGCGAACATAGCTGATTCGAAAATTTAGGCAAATACATGGATTAATAAAACACAGGTATAACTTTTAGCTACTCACACTTTTTCTGGGGCCCTTCTTATAAATAGGTACAGTCCTTGCTACCTACCTTAAGAACACTGGGAAAGACATCTTCTGCAAAGCAATCGTTACACAATTTAGCAAGAATAGGTGCTTCATGGTGCAACTAGGATATGAATTACTTGCTTCAAAATATTATTTGACATATCATATACGTCTTTACTGTCTGATGGCTTAAAACTATTTACAATTAATTGTTAGTCTACAGTTGCAGGATTTCAGGAAAAGCTCACATTATTACCTTCTGGAATGCCGGCTACTTTATCAGCATCGATGACTGGGATGCTAGGGATTTCGCTCAGACTTTCATTAATAGATTGCTAAAAATATAAATTAAAATCTTCTGCTAATACATTGGACTCTATACTTAAGATAGGTTGTGGTCTATTGCGATTTATAATTCTCCATGCTACATTACAGGGATTGTATAGAGTTAAAAAAAAAAAAAAAAAAACGATATGTTGTAAATAGGTATTTTATTTACTATTCATTATAGTACAGCAATTTGTATTACATGAAGAGCCGATGGCCAATGTATTGGGCAATGTTCTTCATTTTAGTTCCTGTTATTGAAGTTCTTTTTCTAACCATTAGGTAGCGTAAGAGTCGTTCTAGGGAAGTTGGGAAGGTGTGGCGACCGAAACTAGCACTTCTCGACAAGATACCTCATTGTGTGGTGAACAGTTGAGGGAAAGGAGTGGGAAAGTGTCGACAGTGTTACCAACACATAAAATACAAAATGTTTTGTTTTCAAACTGCCTCTTCTTCCAACTCTCTGCTTGTCAGCTATATTTGCTAGCTTGTTATGGCGGATTATAAGTCTAATTTTATGATATCTCTAAGCTTAGATGGTTAATAAATATTAGTTTTTTATTTTATTTTTAGAGGTAGGCAATAAAAAAGCATCATAAGGTCGAAGATTTTAAAAATGAACTACTTATTGTTAACTTACTTGTAGATTTCGTCTGTAGGCAAGATGCGGGTGGACCGGTCAATATTCAATACGCTAACTAAAGGTTGGACCTGTGTTAAGGATTGGGTCTTGGGTGAGGATAGGTACCGGTATGGGCAAGATTTGGGTTTACAACATTTCATGTGGCTGGTGAGGCTGTAAACAGAATTAAAAAACAATACCAAAAAAGATAAATTTTTAAAGAGTTTTTAAATTTTTTTTATCCACGACTTTACAGATGAGGTGTTACAGAAGTTAATAGAATTTAGACTTTCAAACTAGCACAAGCTGGTTTTTTTAACATTGTGGAAAATTGCAAAATACTTTTTGAACCGGGTGTTGTAAGTGTGATTTTGTTTTACTTTAGTTAAAAGTTTTCTAAGAGACTAAAATAAACAGTTCTTAAAACACTAATGTTACATAGTTTGCTAACTCGCTAACTCTTATATAATTTTTCAATATAATTAGATTATATCCTGCCCTCGTTATCGTTCGTTTATCATCGTCTGTTCTCGTAAAACATGGTATTTCTGCATTGCTTGTAAGATCGGCATTTGCGTGGTAGGCAACACTGTCTACCTATCCTCCCACTTCTTTCCCTCAATTGTTCACCACACAAGGAGGTATCAAGTCGAGAAGCGCTAGTGGTGTGGTGGGGCGCGATTGTGGCTCCCCCTCTTGCGATCACAACAATAATATTCAACAATTCACCAGTCGACCAGTCCGAGACGAACTTTGGTGTGAACGTTGTGAAGTTTCATCTGTTGTTTCGTGACAGGAATTATGTGACAGTTGTGTTGTTTCTTTTGTCGTTCGCTAATGTCCAATTGTTTTGTGTCTATATTATGTGGTTCGATTTGTTAACCAAGTTAAATAATGTATAGCGACCATGAGTCGTTTTCGGACAAGTGTCTTTGGTGTTTGTTGTTGTGTTTTGGTTATGTTCACTTTTGGGATTATGTGTTCAGTTGCTGATGAAGGTAAGAAATTATTTTTCTTTTACTTTTTATTTGTAAACGGTTAAGTTTAGTTGTTGTAGGATTGGAAACTCAACTGATAACCAAATTCTTCATACGTCTTAAGTCATAAGTTCATAAGTCCTCTCTTTTATGTGATACAATGCTTTACAATTATAGGCCTATAGTACCTAAGTTAAACTTTGTGACCTGTAAATTTGACCGCTTTCAATTTTCAATAAATTCTCTGTTGCTAGGTAGGCCTACTGCAAATACTTTGAATAACCTATTTTGTGGAAAATTTTTCTTTTCACTAGAAATGGTTAACGTATCAAGCTAACTTAAATCAAGAAAACAAGTCTTAATCAAATACTACTGCTTTTTAATCAAATACTGGTGGTCACTAAAGCCCCGTTTACACGCAACGATATTTCACAGCGATCAAATTGCACCAACAAATCGTTGCGATAAATTGGACAATGTTCTGTTTACACGCATAGATTTTTTGCCCCAACTTTCTCTGCAATTTGTTGGCCTTGTCTCAGTTGCGATCAACATGGAAGAGATAATGTTGTGGTCCATGTACTGTATGTAATTTGTTTGTCAAGATTAGCAAGAAAGACATGACGCAAAACAAATAATAAGTATAAGTGGTGTTGTTCTTGGCTTCTCAAGAGAGACAAAATTTCGCATGTGAGACTACTGAGAGAGTTGAAGGATGAACCGAATGACTGGCACAACTATATGACAATGACTCAAGACTTAAATACCGGTATGTGGAATTGCTTCATTCTGACCGGGGAAGCACTGTTTGTTAACTGTTTTGATCGCAGCGATAAGTAGAAGCGCTGTCTACATGTTCCAATATGTCGCTCCAACCTTGCGATATCATGGTCAATCTAGCCAGAAAATCTAATTTTACTTATATATATATATATAAGTAAAAATATTTAATATAGGCCTATATTAAGTAATAGTATATTTTTCGTCCAACCCTGATATATCGCAGCGATCTCCGGTTTACACACCCCGATCATCGCAACGATATGGTTGGTACCGATCAGATCGCTGCGATATATCGTAGCGTGTAAACAGGGCTTAAGGATCCCACCCCTATGTTAGTTTAGGTCGGTTTCCTATTTACTTGCTGTAGTAGTAACTTAGGCCTAAAATTAGGCTAGTTAGAAATTTTGAAAAAAATAATTTAGAAGTTTATGTGTTTAGTTGACAAAATTATTAATTTTAAAGGATGTCGGACATACCTACAAGATTCCTGACATACATTTAGGTGATAGACGTTTGTATCAATAATACTGATTCTCAACAAAATTGAACCTATTGATCACCCCACAGACAATTTGTTTGAGATAGTTTTGTCAAATAAAAAACTATCTAATTCGGAATTCCTACTCTGAATACCCACTCTAATTCAGTCACTAAACTATTTATTTACCTTAATACTTTAAAGGCTAGTTTCTCAAAGTTAGTTTAAACATATGATTAAGTTTCGACCAAAATGGACCCGATGTTTAACATTGAATTAGCCTAAACTAAGTTTAAGTTAAAACACGTTTGAAGAAACCGGTCCTAAGGGATTTTTTGTAATTGGAAACAAAGTAACGTTTTTAGCAATAACATGCAATAGTATTAATTTGATGATATGCACTCTTTAAATGAACTGCATTGAAGAGTGATTGCAGAAGAAAATAGTTAAGTTTAGGGCCTAATTATTATCAATATCAAAACTAAATTGCTTCATTTTGAGCTATGTGCACACTAAGGATGTGCACATCGGTTGTCTAAGATAGTTTAGTGGGAGAAGGGTGATTATTTCACTTCACTGAGGCATTATTTAGTTCTTTGTAAACCGTCAACAAAGTAGAGGTAACAAGGCAACAATGAGTCAGAAATTTAAAAGGATCTTACATGAACTCGCCCACGGCCAAGGAAGAAAGCGCTCTGGATACCGGACGTGTAGTGATAAGGAAGACCGGACGTTGCTTATCTAATGAATGACGCAGTCTTCGGATGTATTGTGCTTTCAACTGTCGAAAGCGTCTTGTCCTGATCATTTTTCCGTACGCTGGTGATTTTATTTTATAAGGTATAACAACCATGTTTATTTTTTTTTTCAATTACGCAATGTATTAGATGTATTTAACTTTTAAAATACAGGTCTACACAAACCAGTTCACAATACGTTTTCACATAAGAAATTTTCTTTACAAAAGAAATAAATTTCCGCTGTAACCTCCAAAATCATACAGGATTTTCGTGAAGAAAGATAATATTGAATGTTGTTTATTAGGCGAAGTTTTAAAGAGTGAATTCTTCAGTTAGTAAAGGCGGATTTCCTGAACGATTTTTACCCTTATGAACAAAACTGCGATATCTATCCTATGCGATCCTGATGATGATGATAATTTAATTTTAGACCATCCCTGGAAGAGGAAAATTTCCTGTACTCTTCCAGTTGGAAGAGTGGAATAATCTATTGCGGCAAGTGATGAATTTTGTTTCTGCGTGCTCCGGTTTAATTTAAAACAGGGCTGATATTTCTGCAGACCTCCTCGTTTTGAAGAATTCTCGAGGCCTGAGTTGGCAACTATTGCTGAACTACTACCGTTGTAGGTGCACAGCATAGCATTTCAATGGGAGATGGGTACGTAGGTTCCCGGGAGGCTTCCGGCTTGTGCAGTATAGATACTGGTTGTCGGATTCCAGTATAGAGAGCGGCAGCTGTGTGGCGGGGTCAGGGAACTTGTGCCGCCGCGCCGCAGCCCATCTACCCGCGCCGTCTACCGTGGCCGACTACTGACACTGCGATCAGACCAGCCGCTATATACCGGGGGAATAACCGATCAGGGGGTAAAATATAAACAGGAGTAGAGTAGGGGTGTCTTGCCAGAGAATACGGCCACAGTCACTCTTATTCCCTGGGATGGCGGCGCAATTCGGGTGTTTCGATCAAAACTGTTATGCACTTTACTTCCAAAGCGTGGGTATGTATATTTGCGTCTGTGTAATTTTATTAGGCCTATAGTTTTAATTTGGCAAATTGTGCAAACAACGATTATATAATCGCCCAACGAAGGGTGGCACTTGGAAAAAGGCACAGTATTTTTTAAGTAATTCACCATGGTGTCAACATTTTCGAATGCATTTTATTAATTGTTTTGTGGAATTAGAATGCGCAGCAAAGTTGTGTTGGCAGATCAATTAGTATTTTTATAGCTCTAGACTCACCAAGCGCTGATTTGCATCACTTTGCATCACTTTTAACGAATTAATTGTGGATAGTTGTTATAAGCGATGGCTTGTGGATGCGATATTCCCTGGTGGGGAATAAAACGTCCACACTAGTGAATACTAGTTCATCCATAAAGACCTTCCTCATAATTAGACCAATTCGTATATCCTATACTCTTATACGAGCAATGTTTGCTTGTTTGCTTGTTTGCTTGCACAATTATCTCAAAAACGGCTCCGACGATTTCCTTCAAATTTTGGAATATGGGGGTTTTGGCCACCAGAAATCGATTGGAGCCGGTCCCATAGTTGGGAAAAATCCGGTTTTCACGCTAGAGCCCTCCAAAGTTTCCATGTTATCCTTATGGAGATTTTATTAATTGAACAAAAATCAGCTGATAACTGTAGATATTTAAACCAATGTGTTACATCTTTTTTCTGTAGTTATACCAAAGTGCAGCAACCGTTGGCCTGGCGAGTGAGCGTAGCGAACGAGCTCGTCTTTAAAACGGAAAAGGGCGAGTGAGCAGAGCGAACGAGCTTTGTGTGAGAACGAAAGTAATAATTTTACCGAGCTTAAGCTCGGTCCCCCTGGTACTCTTATCTTATACTCTAAAACAAGCTCCGTTTGTCCGGGCAAAGTTTTTTTTCGCTCCAAGGATTTTTTATTTTTTTTGTTGATTATAGGGGTTTTGGCCACCAGGAATCGATTGGCGTTGGTCCCATAGCTGGGAAAAATCCGGTTTTCGCGCTAGAGCACTTCAGAGTTTCCATGTTATCCTTATGGAGATTTTTTAATTGAACAAAAATCAGCTGATGACTAGATAAAACCAATGTGTTATATCTCTAAAGGAAAACTATAGGTACCAAAGTGCAGCACCCTTCGGCCTGGCGAGTGAGCGGGGCGAACGAGCTTTGCGTGAGAACGAAAGTAATATTTTACCGAGCTTAAGCTCGGTCTCCCTGGTACTACGAGGTCAAAATTGTGGTTCGGATCCGACGTTAAACTATAGGTCCCTAGATACCATTGGCTGTTGGGCTATTAATTAACAGTCCTGTCTAAGGCGAATGTCGGTCTTAGTCAGTAACAAGACTACAAGATAGCGCCACAATCATCCTACACTCATCTCTCATTCATACTTGATGGCTTTAAACTACCTATTGAGGTAGGTCTCCATTTCAGTAAAGGTATTAACTACAGTATCGTTTGTTTTCTCACTTATATTTTAAAATTACATTAGGCTTCAAAACCAACAATAGGCTATCGGGTAGGCTGTTGTTGTTGCCTACCCTACTAAATAATATCGTCGTCATTTTGTTAGATACGTTTGCTATTCCATAAATTAATTAAAGGAGTTAGTGAATTAACTTTTAATAACACAATGACAGATTGCTGAGTTTCTTTATCGATATGAAAAGAAAAAATGGTGGTAGCGTGATAGATTACGAAGTACGGTAGTATACTTTCTACGCTACTTTTACTTTTTCTCCCTATCTAGACCAGTGATTTATAAAGGGCAGTCGCCAGATGAAGGCTAATTTACGCGATGCGTTATCTTAATTTTGTATGAGATATTCAAAACTCCGTCAGTGACCGCCATAGCCAGTGGGTCGCGGAGGCGTGAAAAGGAACGGCGATCCTCCTCGGATAAGAAACCTGTTAAAAATGGCCCACTTTCAAAATGTAATCAGTAGGCAAGACCCCAACACTTCTAGACCCATTGCTGCCTCAGGTTCTCTCAAAAAATATTTTGGTACGAATTTGGTCCCCAACTCGGATTTTGCCCCGCTGTCTGAGAGCTATGATTCAGTATTTTAATTGTGTTTCCAGTTTTTGAACAAGGCAAAAAGAAGAACGAATATCTCAGTTAAAGTAAAACTTGTTATTTTTACTCTCATACGAAGCCATAAAAAAATAATCTCTGCTGGTTAGTGGTTTTATAGGGATTCGGCTTGCTGGGTGCAATGGGAGTTACTATCTGTGGGTCCCATAGAAATTTTGCTTTACTGGTGTAATGGCAATCATTACTCTTCTGGTGTAATAGGATATACTAATTGCTAGAGGTAATTATGATCTGCTGGTTCCATCGGAATGTTTCCCCGCCCACTAGCAGTGTACTATTGCACTCAAATAGTACACTGAGATTTGCAATCATAGTAGAGTGGAAATCAGAAAAAAACGTTTCCACGCTTTTCCTAAATTCCGATTTCTACAGGCTCTAATGCATCGTGAACTGAAATGATTTTGCTCTCCAAAAGACGTATGGAAACCCTGCATACAGCGTGAACGCAACAATGTACACATCGACAATGATGATCACTTGATTTGATTCCTTCCTCGGTCCCGCCTTTCTTCAGGAATGTCCTGCGCAGAGCTCGCAGCTCGGCCGCAACCGTTAGCTGAAATGCCATCTGATCGTGGCAGTGCTACCAACCTCGGTGTACTGGGGGCGTAATTTCCCCGATAGCGACATGTTATGAAGTTTCCAGCCACTTTCACTCTTCACTGGCGATCGTTGCAAATGTAGTGGACTGCTTCTGTAGGCGGGCCGGTCCACTGGAGCTAGAGCGCTCCCACTCCCACCGGCGGATCTGCGGGGAATAATTGCTCCACGTTTCACATTCTCTTTGCCAATCTTGGATTTAAAATTTGTCAAACCATATGAATCATCTAAGGATTCTTAAATCAGGAGAAAAAGAGCCCAGTTGTTTCTATTTTAGGCTAAAATTGTTAATGATTACTAATTGAATTGAAATTGTTTGATTAGGCCTAAAACCTTTCCTGTTTTCAGCTAAGTGTTATAGAGCTCCAGGGTATCATCAAGTCTGTCCGGCTCAAAACATAAAGGGCCAATCAGTCGCTCACGTGATCTGGAAGTCAGGTTTTGAGCCGTGGATAACAAAAAGCGTATCGTTTAGTTGTAGCTATGATGCAAGAGAAACTGTTAGCTTATTACTGATCTCACTGTAATGTAATGTGAATGTTTAGTGCACACTGCCCTTTTCATGCATATAGTTAAACTAACATTCACTTTAACGAAGTTAAGAAATATTCATTGGGTTTTAATACTTTAACCCTAGCCCATTTTGCCCAGTTATGGCGGTTAGCACCTTTTAAACTACCGCGTAAATACTCTCAAAGTAAATTACTCCTCCGCTGTTCGGGTATTACATGTAATTATGTGTAAAAGGAGCCGCTCGCCGGGTAATTTTGTTTTTTGCAACATTAAAGTTGGTAACACTGATTGCACTTTCACCAGCTGTTCGGTATCGCCAGCTGTCGCCTGATGCTGTTATTAGCGCTTTCTATTAGATTGCCGACGAAGGGCTTTTTTGTGAATTAAAACATTTAAGTTAGGCAGTTAGCATCGGTTGTCACGTAGTTCTTTCTGCTGTGCTTTGCCTTTACCCTCAACCAAGTTGCAGCGGCCCATTCTGAATTTTAAAGCTTCTCAGATTAGGCTGTAAGATTCGTGATGTGGTGGGAGATCTGTTCTTAATTTAATTCCCTAAAACGTGCTAACCTGCATAAGAATTCTGTGTCGACTCTTGAATGTTGGTAGAACGCATTCCTACATCAGTCACTTTATTCAACGTTGCACAATAGATCCCAGTCTTTCTCCAACCCGTTTTCCTATCCTGAAGTTATTACTCAGCCCATTCTTTTAGAATGACCCAAAATAAAATCTCGCACTGACATTTTCTTCGGTTGTCATAAATTACAATACAATACAGAACATTATATAATTCGCGTGGTGTGCCTGATCGAGACTTTAGCCAAAAACAAATGCTATTCTGCTGTTATTTAATTACTCGATTACGGGGCGTAGAATTTGGCTTTTACTATCTACCGATTATTTACCAATTTCTCTAATTATGGACCTATATTTGCGAAGCATTTGTCAATAAATGTTTTTGAAGTTGGAAAATTTAATTCATTATGTCCTACTAACAGGTCTATTTACTTTCTTCTAAGAAAACCTTCAAACAAGGGGTTGACAATTTGAAGTTTAGCCTGTCGTACGATAGGTACATCTTCGCAGTTTAGTAAATTTCAGGTAATGAATGTTTTTACTTCAACAGTTCTACTATTTTTCTTTAGTTTTTATTTGTATATGCGGTCGTAGTCGTACTGTATCGTCGTCACCTTTCATGTAATATGCGATCAGCGATCACACTTGATTCTATGCAGTAAGCACTTGACTTTACACTTGACTGTGAGCAGATTCCACCGTCTAATAACTTAAGTTTATTTATGTTGCGTTTCCCTCTTCGTTCATCAACGCAAGTTGAAAGTCAAGGAGTACTGAATAATAATTAGACCCACTATTACTATCAGTGTGTAGAAAAGTGCCACAAGGTTTTCAATTTCTGTCAAGTTTTGACGCATGAAGTGAAAGTCAAACCCCTGCCGAAATTAATAGGTCGGGGCACAATAGGCGGAATTAGTGAAATCACAAATAAGTTGTGATCTATATGGGCAGCGGAGCGCGCGCCCGCCGTCATATCCTCTTCGGCGGCCTACACGCGCCCCCGCGCGAGCGTGCGTGTGTGAGTGTGAGACACTTGTCGGGACGGAGGAGCGGTTCTGTATATTATAGACACAGATGTACCGCCACATGTGCGCTTGTGGACAAATGTGTTCCGCCGAATATCTGGCTGGGGTGATTTCTAGGCAAGCTCTATTAGAGGAAAAAGGATAACTGCTTCCAAGGTCTGCTGAACAGCTATTTTTTGTGTTCCGGATATGAAGCGTCAAAACTAAAACGGAAGTCAAGTTACGTTATAATATTTACCATTACACAGCTGATAGAGAATGAAGCAATCTTGCCACGGTTACGATATTTATCGTAACGACACCATATTACTCTATTTTATATTTGCATTATCAGTTAATAACAAAAAATTAGGTAATTACCAATTAAAGAGGGCGTTGGAGTGCCGCCATGTTGGATTTATTTCCCATAAGAGCAATGCTAAACTTGTCCCCGACATTTGCCATATAATTTTTTTTATTTTTTGTCCGATTGGTTCAGAATAAATATAGCGTTTCAATCTCAGTTAAATTCACCGTTCCTTTTGCGAAATCGATTCTTTGTAAATAATTTATAAAATTTAGTAGAAAATGTTAAAAGTAGTAAAAAATTGTTTTGTTGTTTCAAGTTAGTAAAAAACACTACTTTTTATAAAAAATTCCTCTCGCAAACCAAATCCGCCTTGATGAACCCTTTATTTAGAGATATAAACCATTATTATCTGATTACAAATAAAAGAGTTATTTGACATCCCGTTTAACATTGCTCTTATGGGGGAAAGACGGAATCTGGATTGACTCCAACGCCCTCTTAACAACTATCAATCAAGGTAAATCTAAAACCATAAATTCTACCCTAGTTTGCTTTGAAATTCCTTATTTTAGTACAATAGTTGAGAAAAAAATTTCCAACTCAAACGAGAACGAGTATTGTTTCCAGCAGCGTTGGCAACACTTGCATGTAACAAAGAGTAAAATTTTGATTTCTTAACACTTTTTTAACCGAAAAACTCTGTGGCGACATCCACGGATGTCCTCACAGCTTTGGGATGTAGCTCACTTGGCACTAGCCTACAGTCATCTTGATTTCTAGGAGGATAACGAAACCTTCCCTCAAGACATGATTAGTGGATTTCCGTTGTTTATTATCAGTTTATTTATTTATTTTTTTTTTACTTGCATTGTAATGGAAAGTTACTAGGGGGGAGGGGGGGGGGTAAGAAGATCAGACCCTTAAAAATTGTGATTTGTATGTCTATTTTATTGTAACAATAACATTTGCTTTTAGGCATAATTATAAGACCATATAGTCTCTTCCACTCAACCTCAATTTAAAATACAAGAATTTGGTTAGTAAATTAACAAATAATGTTAGGCTAATTAAAAGAAAACATGGAATGTAAAAAACATTCAATACAACTAAAGATTTTGATAAAAATTTTATAGGAGTTCGCTTAAAACAATTATCAATTTAAATACCCCCGTCGCAGCAGACCTGCGTACTCAGCGAATTTCCAAATTAGTAATATTAGTTTTGACCACATAAAACTGTACACCAAATAAAATCACATGCTCATAAATAGGGAAATAAATGGCTATTCTCCTTATGATAAATATAGGGAGAGTATGCAGGTATGCTGCCATGGGGAACACTAAAAGTAGGTTTTTATCATAAAAAAATTTATTTCGACCATATGAAGCCATGTACTAAGTTTTATCAATATCTGTCCATTGCTAAAGGAGTTTTCATATTCTCCATATAATTAACATGGGAAAAGAGTATGCAGGTTTGCTGCCATGATAAGCGCAAAAACCAAGATTTTTTACCATAAATGGATGAATCTCAACCAAATGAAGCTGAATACCAAGTTTCATCGAAAAATTTTGGTTAATAAGTGAAATATTAACACATCCCTATTCTCCATAAGATTAACATTGGAGCCCCAAAATACAATGTACTGTCTTTAGACTTTGTAATATCTCGGTAACCAATGGAGATAGAGCAAAGCTTCAAAATACTAGATTGTGTGTTTTTTTGAGCTAAATCCAATGGTCAAAATAAAAATTTAAAATTTTTTAAATTTACATATGAAAAATGCAAAAAAAACCCAATTTTGGGGTACAAAACCCCCCAAAACTACCCCTTCCGGTAGGTCGATATGTCTGGTTTACGAACTCATCCGAATAAACGTAGGATTACACATCTCTACCAAATTTGGTGTCGATCGGACCGTTTTTACGAGAGTTATCGTGCCTAGGGACACATACATATATATATACATATATAAATATATACATATATAAATATATACATATATATATATATATAAAATTTTTAATGACTATTATTTTTGGTCTCTGGGCACCTAAAAACGAAAAAGTAACATGGTCCCGGGCTTAGGTCTTACCATGAGACCTACGGTAATAGCTTATTCCCTATGGGAAATTCGCTAAAAGATATAAATTTTATAAATAGAATTTTATAACAAAAACAGTTTATCCTTGAAACGATTTTAGCATGATAGTTTGTGTAAAATCTTAATTATTTTTATGACCCCACGAATCAACCGAAAGCAACAACTTCAACTATTGTCGGGGGATGAATTGTTGGCTAGTGAAGGGGAAGATGCCCACCACTATCAGCTGTTAAATAGCATTGAAATATATAAAAGAAAAAATTAAAACTAACCAATAGGAGAGCTAGAAATCACTGAGGTGGGGGTATCTTCCCCTTAATCCCTTTTTCCCTAGCTGGCCAAACAAGTCATCTCCCAACAGTATGCCCAAAACGAGCCCGGGCTTTCGAAACGTTTACCCTGCAAATTGCATATTAATTTTCTAGTCTTATGTGCAATTCTCCTTCGTTGTCCTGGGTACCTTTGTGTTGTTCTTCTCCTATTTCTAACCACGTAAAATTTTGAAACTGGCAAAAATTTGCAATTTAATTACCTTTTTGTCAATTTTTAAACGCAATTTTATAGATTTTCTAGTGTAAGAGAATGAAACTATCAAGACTTAAACAACACGGATTCGAGTTTTACCTAGGATAAATAACATCGCCCTAGAGGGAAGAAAATGTAATGTAGGCCTACAGCATTGACTTCGTAGAAATTAAAGGGGAAATAATGATAAGCTCAGTCTTAATGGAACCAAGAATTTGTTGTTTTAAATTAATGATGATCCACTATCCATTACATCGGCGTAGAGAACACTGTGTTTAATTTTGGAAATGTCAATAGTTGATAAAATAGTACGCTCATAAAAACTCTGTATTTATGAGCAATAAAGTTAATTAGTGATGCCGTATTGCACTATAATTATTAATAAATCGTCACCCGTCGCCGTTTCATACTCTGATATCAACAATGTACATGATAAGCATCGCTATCTCTCTCTGACGGTCAGTCTAATGGTGTATCCGCTGATAGCGTAATTGCTGAATGAATTCATCTTCTCCCCATTGTTATTTGTAGTAAATGAATCAAACTATAAGGTTATAAATTTGATATGTATTGATTTGATTGGATTGACAAATTAATTGTTAGATTCAAATTTATTACTTCACTGTGCAGTATTTTAAGAGAGATCAGAAAAGATGTCCTCCGTGCCCAATGCTTTCAATTCACATGAAATATACTTTATAAAACCTCTTCACGCAGTGTGCTTATACGTACGAGTTGATAAAAATTTTTGTTTAGGTGCGTTTTACTCAGTTCTTAAGAGGGCGTTGGAGTCAATTCAAATTTCGCCTTTCCCCCATAAGAGCAATGTTAAACGGGATGTCAAATAACCCTTTTATTTTTAATCAGAAAATAATGGTTTATAGCTCTAAATAACGGGTTCACCAAGGCGGATTTTGTTTGCGAGAGGAATTTTTTATAAAAATTAGTGTTTTTTAATAATTTGAAATAACAAAGCAAGCTTTTTACTACTTTTAAAACATTTCTACAGAATTTTATAAATTATTTACAAAGAATCCATCTCGCAAAAGGAACGGGGAATTTAATTGTGATTCAAACGCTATTTATTCTGAATCAATCGGACAAAAATTAAAGAAATTATATGACAAATGCGGGGGACAAGTTTAGCATTGCTCTTATGGGAAATAAATCCAAGATGGCGGCACTCCAACGCCCTCTTAATATTCGTTAGGGCCTATTCAACGTACAACGGAAATTCAAGGTTCCTAACTCCGTTAAAAATAAATTTGCGTTCGAAACACATAATTTTATTTCCCACCATGGTACAAATTCCCTTCCTCCTATCGGCCTGAACCCCTCTATTTTATTAACAGTCAGCTTTTATTTTGATTTCGTTGTTGCTGTTCAGAATAAAATTTAGCGCTGATGACCGTGTTTCTTCTACCACTGAAAGCTCTTATTTTTTACATTTCTAAGGTCAAAATAAGTATAGTTGTTTACGAAAAAGCGACAATTGTATGAGTGACAATTTATTGGCAGCGGGAGGAACGGGAAAATTAGGGGAATGAATATCCGCGATTCTACCGCACATTAATTTTGAACTGATTCTACTCTCAGTTCTCTGTGGTCTAGTGCAGTCAGTAAGTTGCCTAGACCGCAACGGAGCGGCGCCGGTGTCTAGCACAGTACCGGTTTTATTCCCTCTGACCTTTGCCCCATATAGTAGAGGTCACTTGGTCTTGCGGTTGAACTCAGTGCTGTTGTTATAAGTTGCGGTACAGTACTGTAAAAATACCGTACTAATTTTTTACTCATCAGGAGTCGTTCTGAATTGTGTGCAGAAAAGTCGTAACTTACTGTAGTTTCTTACTTTTCAATCTATAGAAAAAGTATAGCACTTATATAGTATATTTTATCTAGGTACTGATATTATATAGTATATAACCTACTGATATTTTATACAAAAATTTGTGAAATTTACTTGAAAGGCCGGATTATCATTGCTATATAGTAGATATTGAGGAATCTGAGGAATATTCTATCAGATACTGTTCTAAAATACTCCGACTACATCTTCCAAAATATCATATGAACATGAACCACAACAATTTCGCATCCATCACGAATAACTTATTTAGATTGAAAGGCTTAAATTTCTTACGATAAGAGGTACGCCAAGTACATACCTTCAAATGTTGAATACAGTCTATCATGAAAGTATTTAATTTTGAAACATTTTCATACATACCCACCCATAATATATTTAATTTTTAACCTCCATTACTTTAATAATGTTGGCATAAATTTGTTGGCAGTTATACCAATGGAAACAATCAACATATTAGGTGAGAAGTGCTTTGACAGGTGAGAAAATAAGTGATCATCATAGCGTTGTTGGCGCAGATTTGGAATTATAATTGTGTGTGGGATTTTCTCGGGTCGGGCGCGTCCCACGATGCAACACTGACATTGGCCGCTGTCAGAAAATTGGCAACACTGAGTGGCGGAGGTGTTCGGCTGTTTCCGTCACCGCTCGCCGGTTATCGGCCATTTCCGCGCCGTTCCGGACGCATTCGGCACTCATTGTTGCAGTTTCTTGCTCATTCGCTCCCGTGCCAGCTGTTTTGTTTTTGCAGTTTATCTGAAACAGCTGTTGTGCTGTTATTTCTGTAGCTAAAATCTGCTATTACTCTAGATCGCAATCAAAGGCCGATAATGTTTTGCTTAAAACATAAAAATATGTAAGCTGCTAATCAATTCATTACTGTATTTGAATTGTGTTTAACTTAACCCTAGAAAGGTATCGTGTTTCAGTATGACGCTAAAGATATCGATACGCAAATTTGACGTATTTATATTTATTTTTTTTAGCTATATAATTACGAAATAAAATTTGTCCTAGGAATAAAGTTTGCTTATTACAATCTCATTTATAATGTCTTAGGGTTTAGTTTGCTAATATACATATATATTCCTTTGAGTAAAAATATATATATATATATATACATATCAAAATTTGGCGTTTCTTGACTATAAATGTTGGGGATGGCAATTGATAATTTGCAAAAAATAAACCATTGCTTTTGTAGGTAATTTTTTCAATATTATGTGTGTTTATATAAATACATATACATGTTTATATATATATATATATATATATATATATATATATATATATATATATATATATATATATATATATATATATATACATATATAATGTATATAAATGCATTACAAGGTATTGTTTTTTTTCAATTTTTTTTATTTATTTAAGGGCAAGAATAAGGCTATTAAAAGAAATAATTAGAGGGAAAAGTTTTATTGTAATATATTGTACAGCTAAAACATAATAAAATAACTGGGGAAATTGAATTCTTGAATACCATCAAAACAAATTTATAGCTTCAGCTTTTAGTCAATGTTTGTATTTTTGTTGTTTTTCTTCTTCTTTTTGTTCTTATATAATCCTTCATTGTTCAGTAAACTCAAAATTTACACAAATTACACTTTTATTTCAACATTGTTAACATATATTACAAAACACTTGCATACCTCATAAAGGTATTGACACGTAAGTTTGACGTACACGTTCCAAGAAACTGACCAGCAAGAAATCAAAGAAATGCACTACGATCTTAACCACGGCAATCATCCCACGGCAATTGACTGCTGAGAGCACTGCTGGAAGGAGGGGAACCTCAGTGAAGGGGGTAACGAGCGGGGCAACAAAAAAAAAACCGGTTATACGTCAATTTTGCGTACGATACCTTTCTAGGGTTAAGGATTATCTTCGCTTTAGTACACAGTTTCATTCAATAGGCTGTACTTAAAGTTCATAGTATGAATATTTGTGTTGATTATATGCTGTATTCCTATAATACTTAACTCGAATACTTAATCTCTCTGGCCATCAGTATAGGATTAGTTCAACTATTGAACGTGTAGGATAGTTGGAACGATGTCGGAACAATTTTACTTCATTGTAAATGTGTTAGGTTTATTTTTCCAAACAAAATCATGCTCTTAATCATTCGTAAATGTAAAAATGTAAATATATACCAAATTCCTCAAATTAAAAATGTGTCTAGGTACGTTATTAAAATTTCAAATTAGGGAATACAAATTGATTCGTAAGTGTAGTATGTTAAAGTAAGCAATTTATTAATCTCCGAATCAATTTTTCCGAACATATTGCAGGCATATCTTTCACGGTTGAATTCAACCACTCAACTTACCGTACCTATATACAGCTTGCCTACAGAGACGCCGTTGTAGATTATTTGTGTATTACACTTTGATATTAGGGCCCTTATACGTCAAAATATTGAAAATGTGAAAACATTACACTCAGTGACGTCTCAAAGTTAACACAAATTTCCGTCCTAAGAATTATTTTACTAATACAATTCTTTTTTACTGATATATCAGGTATGAGGGACCTCTAAAGTTTCATAAACATATATGTTTTAGTAATACCGTACCAACAGATATCCAAAAACACCGTCCAAAACAGGGGATGCGGGGCATGTTTTCAGTGATTTTACTAAGGTGACTCTTAAACCACGCGCAGTACTGTATAAAAACTAAACGAAATCCGATGTAAAAAACGGTCACCAATGGCTGGCGATTAAAAGAAGAACCTAGTCCATCATCAGTGCGGCGCGCATCACCGTCATTATCCTGCTCGTCCATTGCGCATGCGTCATCAGCGCATCAGCCGGATCCGCCGCGTCGTGCGCGCAATTTCCATCACTTAACCTACATCCCGAAATAATGGAAACGCGCGCCGCGCGTGCCTGTCGCTTCTGGCGGGAAATTCGCGCGGCGCGAGGGAAAGCGGAGACGGAAGCGATGGGACAACAGCTGTTACAATCGGCGACAGATTGGAGGGAAAGTGATTGGATCATAATCTAACCTCACTTTGGTGGAAGCGAAGTGGAAGGATGTTGTTAGTGTAGTGGGTACAAGGATAAGGCATCGGTGTTTTTGTTGTTACGAGAGAAGGTGACTCATACGGTCGTATCAAAAGGGGTGGGAGTGGGTGGATTGTGCTAGTTCTGTGCGGTACTTGCCTTTTATGTGAAGCGGCTCTTTCGTAAGATAGCCTTATTCTTCGGAACAATGCATTGTGAGATATGTTCTGCTAAATCCCTTCTATCTCTAGAGGAACTCTAAAGAAAAAGAGTGAAAAACCCGTTGAATAAATGTATCTGAAAAGCTTTATCCTGAGGAACAAAATTTATTTTTTCATATTTTTAAACCAATACTCTGTAGAGCGATCATTTAACAGTATTAGGTATTACTGTAGTAATTGTCATGATCCGGAACAGATATGACTTCTCTAATCAACCATCATGGCTGGCATTCACTATTTGACTTGGTCCATATACCACAAGCAGGTGTGATTTAAGATAGTCTACCACATACAACAAGGGTACCAGGGCATTATAATTATATGATGCTTGTTCAGTAGAGGATTAGTAAATTAAAGGTATATGTAACCTGTGACTTCTTTTCTGGCTTGTTCCTAATCCTTTAATTTAGTCCTATTGTTTTACAAGATTTTACACTTCGAAGGACCTTTAGAAATTCGACTATAATCAACCTCCTATCAATGCTCCTGCGAAAGATTCAGTGGAACATCATAATAAATTTCTTTTTATTCTATGCAGCATAACGTAGGTGCAAAAGTGTGAAAAATAATAAATTTGGATATAAAATTACCGGTATATTGGAGAAAGGGAAACAGTTGGGGTATCCCGCGGGAATAATTTAAAATAAACAATATATATATATTATATCAATACAAGGCTTTTTTAAATAACTGTTTGAGTTAAACTGGGCATTCCACTTTAATTTGATTTTATACATAACCTAACCTAACGGCTTGCGATAAATTGATCGCACTACCGTATACAATCGCTCTTGTAGGGCCTACACGGCATTTTTGGAAAATCAATTGGAATGGTTAGCAACTTTACCGCCAAGTGTAGCTTTTATCGTTGTGATCCGTAAGGACATTCCATCAAAACAAAGTTACAATCCTCAGAGCAAACGGTTCCGCATCCGGCGTTATTGTTAATAACATTTTATTTCATCGTGTGTTTGTCTCACTACCCGTTGACATGTGACAAAAGTCTCCCCCCCTCTTAATTCCATTGTTGACGACGCAGGATCGTAGGCGGATTTCCCTATGGCAGACGCACCTGTACCGCGTGTGACCACCGCCTCCATTGTTTACCCAGTTTTTCCCGCGTTTCCCACCACCAACACTTTCCCCGTCGCCTAAGTATGAGAAGCAAACACACTCAAATTATAATTCCGGTGTAATTTCCTAAAGTTTTAATGATATTTTCACACTCTGCTTTTTACTTCTGTGCCTGTCGTGATTCGCGATGTGCATTACTCTTCGCACTAAAGTAAAAATATTGTATCTAAACTATAAACTATTTTATTTTTCTCGATTGGGGAACATTAAAATTACCAAGACTCTCAGACTACAATGTTCAATAATTGGGGGCCATTTTTATAGAGTTCTGAAACTTTTATCAGGCTTCTTTGATTTGATTGATATGAGATTCTAACAATTGTTACATCAACGAACAGTAGCTCGGGTTTTCATCAGAAGTTAAGTTATTAGTGACACTAGACTGATGTCCCGGAGGCTATTATCTACACTGATCGCCTGTGACTTTCTACCTATTATATTTATCGTCCTTGATGAGCAATATGATCGATTCCCTTTACAAATAGATTGAGTATTAAGATGTTTTTACGTTTGGATTGTTGGTTTGAACTTGATGACAAAACCTTGTTGATTAATATTATTAAATATAATATGCCTTTTATTTTTTAATTAAAAATGTTCATAATGTTGGCAATTTTAACGACCTAGTTAGCCCCCTGAGAAGGCTTCCCTCAAATACTGATATTATCGCTCCTAAATAAGACAAAACAAGTATTGCTAATACTTATCATGATGACTACGCAGTTCTGCAATGGGCCGAACTTCCAGGTCTAGGAATTATAGATTTATCCAAGAAATCAGGTACAATCGTTAATAACAATAAGGGTACAGAATTGTTTCTTCTCCCTCCAGAAAGTTGTTTAAACTTGCACCATCGCATTAGTTTATGTATGGAAATATCACTTAAGGAGGGTGTTTTGAGAGGGTGCAGCCCCAAAGTAAAGGGGCGTCTATTATTGTCATTAGAGTGAGTAGAGTATTACGTGCAAACTTAACTCCTGAGAGGGATTTAGAGCTTAGAAACAAGCAACTCTTGATAACAAAGTCCGATCCCGTCAGACGTAGACGACGACGTCGTGGGTAGTCGTTACATCGGATGGTCGGGGCATTAGTGCAATACAATGGCGTCTGTCGTGGGCTGCATGTTAAACGGACATGTCATCATCTCATCTCCCCCTCCTTCAATGAGACTCCAGTTGTCTAAATAGTAGACCGACGTTATCCTTAAAAGTGAAGCTGCCAGTAGGAATGCCTATAGTATAGTTAAAATGATAAGTTAAGTTGTGATATTAGAGTTGTTTGGCAAGTCTCTGTCAGTTGCTAGTTCTATGTAAACAACATGTTTGCAAGTGAAATCTCACAAGTTATTGAATGACGTGATATGAAATTAACAATGTCTAAATGAATATTCGTAGCATGTCATCAAATTCATCAAAAATTTTTGAAATCTTAGGCCTACAAAAAACATTTTTCGAAGTCATATATTTACTAATGAATAATAAAGTAAGTTATTCAAAGGAACCTGGATTATGCCTTTTGCATGAGTATATATTAACTCATTTACTGTGAATTCGGTGAAATAACCAGTTTGTTAAAACTTACTTGGACATTTGTAGCATATTTATGTCCTTTACTTTTTAAACATGTCAAATATTGCGTCGATATATAGTTTTTAATTTAAATATATGCATTGCTCAGAAACAGTTTAAACCTAACATGTTCCCCTGGTGCACCCCCTCGCGGTTGCAGTCTATTCCCAACATATTGTAAGCTTCCCTGGACCGTTTTGTATTCCTTGTTTCTCTCGCTCCCCTCCTGCAGCATTTAATTTTCTCCCTCTCTCACATTTATTACTTTCTCCAACGCCACTTCCGGTTTAAATCTTCCCCAATCCCTCTTTCCGGTGTGGGGTTTAAACAACCCCTCTGTTCGCCAGGTTAGTTTGGAATTCTCGCAGCGTTGAGCTTGTTTTCATATATAGAAAGGGAATTTCGATTGAATTGTAACTGTTGATGTAGACTGTGAGAATTTGAGATTTACTGCTGTACTGTTGTATTGTTTGTGGCCATATTTTAGTTTCATAGTGAATGGGTTCAAGTAGAAAGTACATTTAATGTACATTTGAAAAATATGCTTGCTAAGATCGATTCTAAAAGTTTTTCCAAACACATTGAAAAGAAATTGTATGTTGTAGTTACAGTGGAAAATAGCTTTAAAAGCCGAGAGCGCTCTTGCCGTAATTAATTCTATACAAATAAGTGCCGCCCAACGGGAATCATAACGCATCGATTAAGTTAAATATTTTAGGTTTTATGTTGACACTGTTTTTTAGTTTTGTTTTAAACAGTGTTTAAAAATAAACAGTGCCAAAGTAATCAGTGTAAAGCATTTGACGAGTCAAAATTCCGTTTTAAATAATACTGTCGCATAAAATGTACTAAGTTAACTGAATTATCAATCTATACCTCAGCTAAATCTGAAGGTGACGCGTGATGACAGCGATTGTGGAAATTTCCTGTGCCGCCTCTTTCCTTTCATGTCTTTTGATGAATTGAGTGGTGAGTCATAAAATTGTTGAGAATTTCTCATTGTTTGCTGCAATACGAACTAAAGTCATAGTTAGGCCTAAATTATATGCTCATGTGAGCAAAAACATTCAATGCGAGCTCTAACTACGTGGAATTTCTCTTAACTCACTAGTTTGCTGTTAGCAGTAAAGTCAATATAGTCTACGAAAACAATTTCTTCCATGTTCAAAAATCATGGCAAACAATCTGGAAAGTAAAATGCATTCAGTAGGAAGGAAGGAAAATACATTACCCTGATGACAGGATTTGGTTTACCATAATTAGCTGATAATCTACCGGTATCCTTGGTACTTAGTGAAAAGTCGGAAGTGGAATGAAGGAGGCATTCCGTGGAGAAAGTAAAACCAGGAACCGGCTTTGGTAAACGGGACGGCCGGCAGCAGAAGTGGGCCGTATGCAGATGTTTTGGCAAGCTTACACCCCAACACACCGTACTCGGCAAGGGGAATTCGGGTAATGGGTTGATAGCGAGAGGCGCTAATTAGGTAAAGTCGGTTTTGATCAGCTACCGGGTGGCAGGCTGAAGGTTTTTGAACAAATATCAGCCTTTTTATTTACATATTTGTCCAAAATTTCTTTCAATTCTCGTTGTCACAAGTACAGTATTTCCAATTTGATCACCGTGTTCCTATTGGGATAGCAAATAGGATTGCTATCCCAAATAAAATTGCCAGGATCTGACAAAAGTTAGGCCTAAGGATTAGCAGTAGCCACTAATAATAATATTCTTACTGAAATAATGAATATTAGTTCTTTAATGGAGAAAGAAATCCATTAGCTTTGTTTTAGAGTTGAAGTTCATTGGCATTCCATAAACGTACTTGGCAAACAGCCACTTCAATCAATCATGCGCCACGATCCATTGCAGGTTTGGACAGGAACATGTTTCTTTGTGCCTTAGTCACGAATATGAACTATTCCTATTGTACAGTATGATGGCCATCATAGGAATAGTCCTATAGAAAATTAGATAAGTAGTAAGCTCTATCTATCATACTACATATTTAATATGGGGCATGTATTTTTTATGTGCAAGGACACACCCAATATTTTACAACGTTTTTTTAAATTGTTCTTAGCGTTACGAGTTTCAAAGGTTATTGGCAAATATCTATACATGCGGAAGAATCCCTCTAAACCTTAAACTTCGTTATTTTCCAATTTAATTACCACTGTAGTTGTAGGGAAATCAATTAATTTTCAATTCAACAGCTGCAAAGAGTAGACACAGTGTACACCAGAAAGAGCATCCATCTATTCATACCATAGAGGCTGTGTTTTGCCCTTGATTAAGGATTTAGTCAGAATCGCACCGGCTAAGGAATTGCATATATAAATGGGAAACAGTAATACTATGTAGTAGTTTTTTTATCAATATATCCAGACTAAATTGCTTATTTCGAGGAATGTATAGATCAATTTGAATACTTTTTACGTTCGCAAAACGTCAGAACGATTGTGACACTTACATAGCTTACAGTAAATTTTGGCTCCCTATATGTGAATCTGCAATGGAAGTTGCTTTGAGGAGAGTTTTATCTCGTTCACTTACTTCTTAGACGGGATCCCCAACTATATCCTCATGGCATATCCCGTCGTCATCATGTATCAATCGCATCTCGGCCGTGCCCCACATCCTTGACAGGTCGCCGTGCCCCGTTATGCCCCTTACCTCACTGACCTCCCCCCTCCCCCCAGACCACGTGGGGTTAAGTGGCGCAGACACACAAAAACGTCCAATTACGGCCACTCATTGATGCCGGTGTTTTTACTCGCGGGGTATCCCAAGGTAGTGGCGCGGGGCCGGTTTTGTTCCTCCTGGTGGCTCAAGGGGACCGTATTGGATCGCTTTTCTTTCTCGTTACGATTGAATGTCCCGGATGGACAGTGCTGATAGGATTTCGATTTCACCTATGTTTGGATTGTCGTGGCTCGTTATCGATCGGAATGTGAAAGTGGAAATTAAACTTGGGACAGGTTAGTTTTCTTCGTTTGAAATATGTGACTAGAGGTTCTTTTATAAGCGTGGAGTTCTTTCGTTCATACGTGGTATGAAATTCCAAAAATATTATAATGTACGTTAAGTATCTTTGGACAAAATCTAAAACGCATTTCTATCTACCTTTAACCTTTAAGCGAAGTTATCTTTTACTTATCATCAGTGGAATAAACCCCTGTAGCAATGGAACGATCATCCCACATTCCACTGGCAATTCGTCGAGTAGGCTACAGGGATACTGTATGTAGCGTTTTTCTTTATTTTTTTACGTAGTATGATCAATAATAGGTTTCAGTTTTACAGATAATAATGCACATTAAGTGCGTTTATTTAACTATTAGGCTTAAATAAATTAAAATGAAAATGGTTTGCAGTTTTTACCGTATTGAAATGGAAAAGAATTTGATCAAGACAAAGAGTACATTTGCGGGAGTATGCAGCGGTAAGTTTAAACATTGGCAAGAGCCTTAACTGTTTCGCGGTCTTAAATTAGCGACTGCTCGTGAATCAGGGGCTAAATTTGTTTGTCAGCCAGGTGGAAAGATCTGGCCTAATGGCGGGAACTGCATTCGTCTGTTTGGGAATCTGTAAAATAATTAATCGTTGTGGGAAATCAATACAAACAAGGAATCTAAAATAAAATAAAGAGAAGGTAGGGGTCAAGACATGCAACACCCTCTATGCACCAGGTGTTCTTTTGCACCTATGACATCACCATTTACAAATTTAATACTGGTAATTTATGACGATGATATGAATGGTGCAAAAGAACATCTGGTGCATAGAGAGCGTTGCATGTTTTGAAACATACCTTGTGTTTATTTATTTTAGGGTTTTTGAATACAAAGAATCGGAACAAAATTATACCTATAATTTTGAATTATAAATCCGAGCGTTCAACACCTTTTTTATTGAAAGCTCTCTATTCCAGTTTTCATTTTACATTGAATGACACATAAATACATGATGTTTCTTAGGTTTATTGTGTTTAAATCGGAAGAGGAAATGAATCAAAACATGTTATTTTAGGCCTACATATTTTAGTAAATTATTATCCATAATTTAATAGTTAGCTACTAAAATTCTGGAAGTAGCAGAAAAGTTGTTAGTGCGTATCCGCCTGGGAATAATTAGGATAAATATATCATCTCTTTAGAGCTATGTTGTTATACAATCCAGTTTTTTCACTTGTCATCTTAGTAGTTAGATTTGGTTACTTCTGGGACAGGTCAGCTGCCCCGGAAGCCACGTGCCGGGGCACATAGCTTCCGGTCGTATATTAAATGAGGGGGAGGTATGCATAAATTAAAAGTTAGTTCAAAACTGAAATTCAACTTGATAATTGGGTTACGGAAAGTATGTCAAGGTCATCCCGAGTAAGTTTTAAAAAAGCCTATCCCGCTAGCACAGGAAATAGTTCTGAGAGTTGAACTATCCGGTGATAGCGGGATAGGTAGATTTAAGTTTTGAACTTTATTCGTAAAAACAAATACAATCAATGTGCAAAAACAAATACAATCAATGTGCAATACAGGTTGAATTCTTGTGATGAAACACGGAGTTGTAGAAGCAAACGCCGACGACGAGGATAAGGTACAGGCAGAGTCCCCAGATGACATACTTGACAAGTTTGAAGAAACGTAATATCTCGAGTTGGTTTTCCCGTTCCAATTCCAATCGTTTAATTTCTAATTTCAATTTTTCTTCTTTCATTTTTTCCTCTTCCATCCTTGTGACGAAGGAAACTTCATCCATCATATCCATCATTAGTGTTGTTTTTTGGTGTTTGAAATTTTGAAACAAGTTATGTTGATAGTTCAAATGTTGGAGACGGAATGAGAAGTGAAAGCGAGGAACGTTAGTTAAACGAAGAAGTGGTGGGGGGAAGTTGAATTACAAAGAGGTGGTGGGGGAAGTTGAATCACAATGAAGTGGTGGGGGAAGGAGGTTGCTCACCATTTGCTTCCGTACTTGTTGTTGTCGTGTCTGATTGTAGAGGTGTAAGTGGAGTAACATTCAGCAAACTATCTTCATCAGAACTTTCAACCTTATCACAAATAGGACAGGCGTAAGTTATTTCCAGATTCATTTTAACAGTGTTAAATTTACTAACAATTTCGTGTAAAGTATTAAATATTTCTTGCAAATCTTCTTTGGAATTTACTTCGAAACTAGAATTCATTCGTGCCAACGGAGAGTTGTTCATCGTGCGAGAGTCGGTGATTGAATGAAGATCGGCGCTTAGGAAGGACGCTTATTTGTCGGTGAGCATGAGCTTGTGACCAAGTAAATAGCTAAGTTCCCCTTCTTCGTCTTTCAATTCAAATATCTTAGCTGAAGTAGTAGGCGTTGTTTCGTCTTCACTCGATGATGAAGAAAATTGAAATATCCTAGCTGAAGTAGTAGTCGTTGTTTCGTCTTCACTCGATGATGAAGAATCACGAGGACGTAAATAGTGAACATCAAGTCTGATCCATCTCATAGGATATCTATCCATGACAGAAAGCAAATTTTGAAATATTTCCTCCAATTCTTCTCTGTCAGTTATTATATGTTGAAACTTGACGAAAGGCGATCCCATGTTGTTAGTTAGAGTGTTGGAAGTGAAATAATTCAAAGGTGGATTCAATAAGATACAAAACTTAAACTAATGGTGGGGGGAAGTCTAAAAACCAATGGTGGGGGAAATCTCAAGGTCATCCAATTGAAGTTTTAAAAAAGAGTGTAAAACTGAAATTACACATTTGATGGTTCTACAGGATCGGAATACCAATCTGATCTGTATTTACATCTTTTTATCATATGTGTACAAAAATCATCTTGATGAGATTTGGTGCGTTGACAATGAGCTAGATCGAGAGGATGAAATTTGAAACATCTTTGAGGACAGCATGTATGAAAATATCTTGATTTGTAAAATTTGAAAGTTCGCAATTCCGGTGGCGGTAGTTGTTTTGTTTTGCACTTGCAGTAACAAGATCCAAAAAATTCACATTTAGTGCAAGCCAACCCGTCCACCATCATTGGTCCTAAATCTGTACACTGTTGTTCACAACAGTAACGAGGTTCGTACTTGTACTTTTGTTCTTCCATGTTGACGCTGCTGAGTCCAGTGAAAGAATAAGAGTGTATAGTGTTGAATAGTCAGTTTTATGTACTACAAAAAGTGGTGGGGGTAATTTCAAGGTCATCCAAACGAAGTTTTAAAAAATTATACCTTACTAATGTAAGGAATATTTATACTTAAGAAGTTTATTTCTGTTTATCTTCTTCAGACTTTGTCTGTTTTTGTTTGTCTTCTTCAGCCTTTTTCTCTCTCTCCGCTTTAGCCATAGCGATAAGTTCTTCAGTCGATAGTGGATGTACTTCAGGAAATTTTAAAATTAATTTAGCTTGATATCCTTCTTTAGTTAATATATCTAAATCTTCAGTCATTTGTTCAACGGTGTTGTAATCTTTTCCATAGATTTTTCCATCAAGTTCAATCATCATTCTGTATAACATCTTTAAAATTAGGTGTTGACGCAGCGAGAGTCGAGAAGCGAATGATTAGTTATACAAGTATCATTCCCTTTTTTATCAACTTGACATTGATCACGTGATTACCTAGTTTTTATTTTGTTGAAAGTTATTTAACATTGGTAATACTTGTGGAACTTGATGTTATGTTGACCAGTCGGCGATGAAGATGTTGTAGGTTGTGTAGAAAGAAATACTTCATCATCGCAATATTTTGTTTTAGTAAACATCCTTACATTAGTAGCACTAACATCAACAGTTAAGTGATAACCACCGGTAAGTAAAACTCGCATTTCGTTTGTTAAATCTTCAAGTTGTTCAAAACTTGTAATGGTGTTGGTATCGTAAGAAGCACACTTAACCTTTAGGGACATGTTGAAGTTTTGTATTTAGTGATAGAGAGCAAGATGTGTACGGTACGAAAGGTAGTCGTAGACTGATGAATTTCACAAGTTGATTTTCACTTTTATTATCACACAAAATTGGGTCAAGGTCATCCCGTGGAATTTTAAAAAAAGCAACATATTGCTATGTATAAAGACATAACAATTTGTTGCTTCTTTTATCTTTTTTTTGTTTTATATCATCTTTATTGAGAAACCATTACAAACACATATATTTACAATGCTATGTACAAACTAGTTAGTAGAAGGTGTTACATGAATAGTTAGTTCAGTTGAGTTGTTTCCACTCGGTCCGTGTGAAACCAAATAGAGTGCGCCGGGTTGAATAACACGAAGATCTTCATTCTGTAGAAGTTGTACAAATCGTTTCGGTAGGAATATCTGAAACTTCGGTTCGTCACCAACTGTATACGGCGCCTCGCTCAATGTGCAATTAATAGCATCACCAACTGAAGTGTCCATCTTCTTGATTGTATGTATGATGTAATGTTTTTCTTCTTTTAGTTCAGAACATCTCTTCGTCGGTAAGATTGTTGATTTTGAATGAGCGTTGAATTGATCAACCAAATTTTGAAGAAAGTTCTGCGATGCCATCTTGATGTTATTGTTAATCTTCTTGTTAATCTTCTTGTTAATAATAATGTCCGTCGGAGATGTTGTCTATTCGGAGGTTCGAGTAATACTCATGCTGCGTCATGGTAGCGCTCTCACTTTTATTACCGACATTACCCCCACCATTCTGTTGAAGGAAATTATTCAAGCGGTAGGCATTCTTCAAAGCGCATTGTGACCTTCGATGTTTAAAACTCTTTGATGAAATACAAAGTTCATTGAAGTAGCATTGGAAATCTCTATCTATTATTGCATTTATCACTTCGTTACTTGTAAATGATTGTATCCAATTAGCTTTTTCCAATCCTCTTGTGTAGATAGTTTTGAACTCTTTGCAGTAATGATTCATAATGTGCGGCATCATGTTATAATTAATAAAACCTTCATCCCATCTTAAGTTGTGAAAATGTTTGTACAACCATTTGTTTGTAACTTTCGCTTTAGTTGTTAGTCTATTGAATGGTAATGGAGGTTTGAATAAGTAATGATAAACTACAGATGTGTTCATATCCAAAATTACTAATTCTTTTATAATAAAATTTCCATCATTTCCTCGAAAAGCTTGAAATTCAATTATACCTCTTTTAACTTCCATTATATGTGGCGCATTAGAAAACGAAACCTGTTTGTTCATGATGAAGTCTCGTCAGCAACTGACTTGTATTACAAACACGATTGTTCTTCTTTAACTTCTTGCGCTTCTTCGTCGATATTAAAGTTGGTGTGATAGTTGTTCAATTGTCTCCACATATCCACTTCTTGAGGTATTCGATTAAAAATAGAAGTATCCACGGGACCGTATAAAATTGGAACGAAAGGTTGTCTGTCCAATGTATCGATTAGATAGTCTTTGATTATTGCACTTGAAAATATTAGTTGTTTCAAATATCTAGTGACGGGACCGGTAGTACAACTTAAAGTGTAAAATTCTTCTTTAGTCAAATGTAATTTTACATCATGTCTAGTTAAATCTCTGAAGCGAACCATTTGTCCTCCACGATGTTTCACTATATCAACTTCAATATTTGATTCCAATAAACTTAATCTTGTTCTTCTTCCAAATGTGTTGTTACTCAAATAGCATTCCAAAAGATGTAAATGTTTCATAAATGATTCCCAAGAAGTTTCAGTGAATGTAACCATTTTATTTCCATGATTTAAAATAATAATCGGTGAATAATCCAATGATTTTAAAATTCCAACTGAAATACTTTTCGTCATGCATGAAGAAATGGGGTAGAAAATCCGAAGAAATACTTCTGTTAAAATATTAGTTGTAATGTTAACTTCAACCTTTTTTCTTTTTACTTCTTTTTCAGCTTCTCCTTCTTCTTTTTCTTCTTCTCTCTTCTTATGTTTGTTAAACTTGAGGAACTCGTCCATTTCTCGTTCAACTTGTTTTTCTATATCTGAACTATTCTCATCCATTAGAGGTGTATTTTCTTCTCCGTTAGTAGAACTCATCTTGCGAACGATGTTTCCCATACGACGGTCGAATATAAAATGAACTTTCCACTCATGATTTTCTCGCTTTTATGTTTTTCGTGAAATCCTTGAAATTTATACAATCACATAAATGTTTGTTTTCAACTTGTTTTTCCCAAACGAAATTCTAACCTCAAAAAGTGAAGCAGATAATTCTAACCTCAAAAATCTGCAGTCGTTGTACTAATTCTTTTTAAAGTACATTCTTCACAATTCCGGTCAGCGGTGTGTAAGTAACTATTTTATCATGTAGAATTAGACAGTATGCTGAAGTTCCATCCGCTACTGGTTGTTCAAATTCCATTTCAATTTTTATATCCACACTTGATGATTTTACCGATTCATTTTGTTTTGAACAATCGATTACAATTATCGGAGCCTTGGAATAATACTGGTCAGGCGATAATAGTGGTGTATTAGTCTTTCCATAATATGACGATTGAAATCTTGCATACATATCGTATAAAATGGAAAAACGCTTTTTGCTGAACATGACATTCAAATTGTCATACGGAAAGAATTGAGAGTTTAAGAAAACTTTACAATTCTTTATTTAATGATCAAATTGACCGGCATTTGCAGTGATAACATCTTTTCGCTTAGTTTGAAAACCGAGTATTATGTACCTTGCCCGTTCCAAGTAAGTTGATGTCTTGACGGTCCATGTTTGTCGTTCTGTCTGAGGTAGTGTAGGATATTCATGGAATTCCCAACTTCGGAATGGCATCACGATATCACGGTCAGACTTTAACTTTCTCAATAATACGATTCTATGTTCATCGGCCAATCTTACATGAGGTATTCTCCAAACAACTTTATCCAATTGTAGTTGCCATTCCAGTTTATCTTCCGTAGTTGCAAGGTCTGCAAGTATCAAGTCCTTGTTAGTTGAAGATCTGAGTAATACCAATTCTTGTTTGACATTTATTATTATTCGTTTGTAATCTTCAGCGAATCCCAAAAGCAATCGTAAGGGTACATGAAAATCAAAGTGACCGTTGGAATCCGGTGTTATAGTGTCTTTATCAGGGGCAACCCATCCGGCGGTAACTATTGAATTCTTCTCATGCGGTGTTAATGATGTTAATCCTTTCAATGTCGTTGTTATACCAACCTTTTTTGTCGAATCAACTGTCACCCCTGATATCTCATATCTTATTTCATCAAAAAGATATGCCATCGGGTTATTTATAAAAGGAACTGTTGAAGCAGTTTTTCCATCCAATTTTAATACCCGTCCTTCAATGTACAAATAACTTTCACACGGTAATGTGTAAATATCTTGTTGTTGAATGGGAATCCTTATTTCATCGTTATTGTTTAATTTTGATGAAGTGTAAGGGTTGTGCGTGTGATATTCCTTCTCCCATAGTGTTTCGTCGAATGTCGGTCCTTGAGATATATCCAGGATATCCATCGTTGTTAAGTTTCAATCCAATCTTCTGTAGAAAACGAATGTTGTCCGATGTTAACTCTTCCAATGTCGAGGAGCTACTGAGCTCCCGACTCTTCCGTTGCGGTTTAAATGATAATCCCATGTTGACCTTTATGTTGCCGCTCTGATGTGTATCCGTATAGTTATCGTTTCTCCTCTAAAGTCAACACTAACACCGTCTTGATCCAATATGTTCAGTACGATGTCTGAAATGAAACTGGTGTTTAACGGTAGGTATATCAAGTTTTGTGGCTTCTCAACAATTTTAAAACCAGGAGCCACTGTTGGATAAAACGTATGTAAAATATGCTGATTCACTCCTTCTCTATACGATCCGTGTATAATATTACACGTTACATCGATACTATTGACTTTCAATATTGTAACAGTTGTATCACCTGAATGAGTAGTTCCAGGAGTTAAGATTTTCTTTTTTGTATCTGTAAATCCAAGTAAACTGCCAATGGAGTTTTTCAAGCTGACATCGATATAATATTTTGAAGTTATTTCTGCTTTTAAAGTATTATTGTTTCCTTTAACGGTGATATTTTCTTCTCCGAGTTGTTTTTGTAGTAATTGGTTTATATCATCGATTTCATAAGCTCCAGTAGGAAATGTAATTATTTTCAATTCTGAGTATTTTCCTGAAGCATCCTTAGTTTCATAATAATGTAGTAAATTGTTCTTTCCTTCCGTAACATTGGGAATTGAGTTGTAGGTAGTTAAATCAAGTAATGCCGCTTCCCATAATCTTTCTTTGGATAGACGCAATGCTGGGAACAGCGTACTTTTCAATGTGGATGAATTTCCACTCAGTGACACTGTATACGATGACATCTTAAAGCTGACTGACACTCTTCGCTAGAAACTCCAAACATAAATGCCCACATATTTCAGTATTGTTAGGTTGTTCTCTTTTGTAATTGTAAAAAATGTTTTTGGAGTTTCGAAAATAATGTTGCAGTTCTTTCGGCGGTGGTAGATTGCCAAAACTGTCAAAGTAGTAAACGGTTTGTCCGAGCTTTTTATAGCATACCCAATGAGTGCCTGGACCATAGGTGGAATCCAAATTTACTATTCCAGTTTCATTTTCCCATATTTTAGTTGGTAATGCATCTTTCATAAAAACTCCTCGAAAAAATGGTATTTTCAAACATTTTACATAATCATTTAACTGATGATTTGTTAAGGCTTTATTTGGAATTATCAATTGATTCTTCTTATTTAGTACACACGGTACGGTCTTAGGTATAAACCTGCTCCATTTTTTACCATTGACCAAATAGAAGCTTTCTTTACTGTTGCTTTACGAGTTCTACGACGTCTCTTCTTAATGTTTCCACCTCTTTTGGGAGCTCTTCTCTTTGCAGGTGTTCCTCTGCGACGACGTCTTCCAGCACCAAATTTAGCTTTCGTCTTCATGGCTGTAGTTACTGCCCAAGCCGCTGCTTTTTCTGCAATACTTGCGTCACTTGATTTTACTCTTTGCCAAGCTTTTTCCGCTAGAATTTTATCCGCTATTGATCTATTTGTTGAATCTTTATACTTTGAATATGCTATATCGTGTTCTTTACAAGCTTGATCTAATTTATTAATTCCAGGATCTCCTCTTGCTAAACGTTTTGACAACTTAGTTCCAGGTCCACAATATTGATAACCTCCGGGCAGATGTAATTCGTATGGTAAAGCGTCTATCGCTCGATTCACAACAGCACCAATTGGAATCCGTCTGAGCAGGGATAATGCAGCCGATGTTAAACCACGTCCTCTCTTGCCGCTGTCTTGACGACGACTGAGCGATACGGTCTTCATTATGCTGTTTTATGTAACCAACGTCTTCACTCTATGAAATACTTTATGATAATGAATCCTTTTTTTGTGTATTCTATACTTAAATATTCATAAGTTTTACTAGTATCTATCAATGATTTCATCTTTAATCCATTGGTTTCTTTGAGAATCTTCGATTTTATTGTGTTTCATCGATGCATTAATCAAATGATTATGCATATCAATAACTACATTACCTACAAGATTCATTACATACTCTACATTAGTAGCATCTTTGTTACGTGTAGGATTATCAAGATTTGTGATACGTTTACCATTACATGTATACACAGATGGATCGTTATTAGAGGTTGCTATAACTTGATTAATAGTAGCAACATCATTCGGAGCTATTCCTGCTGATATGTTAGATATTCTTCTATTTTTTCCATCATATAAGTTATTTATTTTATCTAAAACTATAGTTTGTTTCACAACAACACAATCATTATCATCTTTACCAGATTTTACATGGGTTAATCGTCTACCTCCACATATAAAGTTAACACCAGTAGCTGATAGTTGTGGCACTTGTGTTAAAATAACAGCATCATGTTCTTCCGTGCCTAAACTTATATTTGACAATCTTTTATTTTTTCCATCCCACTTGTTATTTTGTAGTTGTAGTAAGGTAAACTTTTCACTTCCTTGCATAAACTCATCACCTTTCTTTGACACCACCTGATTTTGTTTAACAAAAGCGGATGTTCCTTTCTTCAAGCTTTCATTCATTTGTCTCACGGTAGCAGCATCCGATGGAGTTGAACCATCTTTCAGATTGGACAACACTTTTCCATGACAATCAATAACAGCACCATTATATAAAATACAATTATCTTTAATGTATTTAATATTAACACCATCACTTTCTTCTTTAGGATATCCAATATCGTTTACAGTATATTTATAGAAGGAAAATCCATCTTTTTTCTTTTCTGGTATTACAGAATGCAAATAACGCTTATTGATTGTATCTGTATCCTCGGTTGGATCTGCCACATTAGTTATTTTATAATTTAAAGCATTGTACTTTTTTCCACTTTTAGTCTTTTCCAACAGTAAAGCGTATTCCATCGCAGATAGAAAATAGCCTTTATTAACAACATCTCCATTGTTGACTGGTTTTGCAACATTAATAACCCTGTGAGATTTTGCATCATACAGTTGGTTGTTGTCGAGTTTTAAACTTGTAGATGTTTCCTCCTTTACTGTTTTTAAATTTGTTGCATCTCCATCTTCTTCTGGATCCTTAACAAACTTTAAACGTTTATTATTTATGTTATAGTCACCTTCGGGTGTTTGCGGTAATCCACTTCTTTTTCTGTTTTCTCCAACTTGCACTCCTAACGCGGAGTATCGTCCGAACTTGTCGACGCTCATGTTAGAACTGACACATTATACGCCTGCAACTCTTATATATCCGCGGACAATTATACGATTATGCCGCGATTCCTGAGTTCGTCAATCAGAGCTACCCATTCATTATTTAAACCTGTATGACCGGCTTCCATGGCTTCATGCAATAGTCTCATTCTATCAACCAATTTATTGATGTCGTTGTAGTAAATCACATTCGTATTGTATAGATTTTTCATCAATCCTTTGCCAGATGTTGAAGTATCTCCTTTACTCTTTTTACCATGTTGTTCAAGAAGTGATAAATCCATAAGTGATAAAGATTTTCTTTTCAGTGGTTGTCTCACCGCTGGTGCAGTACGTAATGTTGGCAATTTTCGTGGAGGAAACAACTTTTTTATAACAATGTTATATTTTGTTGCACGTGAACGATTAATCATTGCATCCTTTAAGTAGTTTCTTTTATGAGCGTTAGTATTTTGTAGAATTTCCTTAAAAACACTTAAATCTTTGGATGAATATCTTAGTGGTATGTTTTTAAAAATTAATTCATAAAGTCCTTTTGTTCCTTTATATTTATGCTCACCAATAATGATGTAATCGTCTTGTGTTATTTCAAGCTTTGAATCGCCGATCTTTAATTCATTCCCATCAATTCTTGCTCCGTATACGTGTGATCTACTCAAATTCGGGTTTGATTTCATGTCATGTAGCATTTTCATTATATATTTTCTTCCAAGAGGTCCATGTTGTAATATATCGCTACTCAATTGAGTTAAATTTGGAATAGATTGTTCAGCTTCAGGTATTGGCTGTTCTTCTTCCTTTTCAACAATTGGTTCTTCTTCTTCTTTTGTTTCTTCTTGCTCACTAGCACTTGTATATGAATCATCATCTTCTTCTTTTTTTAATGCTTGTACTTCTTGTTTAGAAACTGGTAGTAAAACATCTCCTTCATAACGAGGTTTACCAATAGTTTCTGATATCTGTTTTAAAGGTTCCGTAATAGGTTTAAATGTAGTCTCTAGAAATTCTTCTCTTTCACTTAAACCCATCCTCAATGCACGATTCTTCATCCTAATAGAATCACTGAGTGATTTTATTTCTTTTAATAGTTTTTCTTGATTCACCATGTTTACACTGTGAAGTTTAAATTTCTCAAATGGCATATCCGCATTTACATGATCATTGTATATATGCTTTAAATTTGTTTCATCTTGCTTGAAGATGATCAACATATTTGCATTGTCTCTTATGAGTTGTTTTGGAATCTTACTGTATGTTTGACCAATATAAATGCTATCGATATTATGATGTCTTCCCATAGCGAAGTAATTCCTTATAGTGTCGTGATTTTCACAAGACACATCGTCAAAAATAAAAATAGAAAATGGTTTTGCTTCATTTGGTTGCATAATTGTTTCACTGGCATTAAACTTGTAGAAATGCAATTCAGGTACACTTGGAAGTACTTTATCCAATAATTGATATTTTGGTTGTTGCAATGATTTTGAATAAATGTATATATTGTTAAAGCGCAATCCTTTAGGATTAGTTATAAGGTTAAAAACAACATTTGTTTTTCCACAATTTGAAGGACCAGTTATTAAACATCTTATTGTATTTGGTAGTAATTCACCATGTTTACCATGATTTAACTTATCATTGTCAACCGTCAATTCATCAATATTATTGATATTAAATCGATCTTTTTGTTGTACAATCTCCATCTTGTGTCAAGGTTAAACACACAATGAGCTATTAAGTTACTATACCTGGTCTTTTGAAGGAATCCAAGAGTCTTCACTTTTATCGAATCCTAACCACCGGACTTTAACCATATCCTTTTTCCTTTGTAAAACCTTCTCAACAAGATATACATCACCGACTGTTGATTTCAACAATTCATGTCCGTAGAATCCACCTTGAAGTAATTCACCCTTGTTATCCTTTAATAAGTAGGTTTCAGGTATAGTTGGTTGCACTTTATAAACTGTAAATACTTCATTAGTCCAATTTGGTAGATATCTTTTACTAAATACACCTTTGTATTTGCTTATACGAACTTTATCGTTGACTTTAAACTTTTTTGGTTGTAACTTTTCCAATTTAGGTGTTGTATTATTTCTGATGCGTTGTAATACAACCTTAGCATTAGCGCTGTTTACCTGGATAGGTTTCATTCCGATGGTACGATGATATTTGTTGTTATACTCTTTTATAAGTTGTGGTAATATGTCATACCACACGTATGATCCTCGTTTTGAAAATTTTTTGTACATCGCTCCTTTTAATGTTCTATTGAATCTTTCAATTATTGAAGCTTTAACTTCAGAATTTGTAGAATAATGATTTATTTGATATTTCTTCATTAAAGCTCCAAAGTCTTTATTAAAATATTCTTTTCCATCATCGGTCTGTAGATGTTTGATTTTGAATTTATTTCTTTGTATCGTTGTTTCCATAGCTTTTGTAACACTTTTACCAGTCTTATCCTTCAATGGTAAAGCGTCAGCTATTTTAGTAAAACAGTCTATAATTGTTAAAATATATTTGAAACCTTTGTTTAATTTACTGTGCGGTATCATTTCAATGAGATCAGCTTGATACAGATCATTCATTCCCTTAATAATTGTACTTCTTCTTGGAAATCTTCTTCTTGCTGGTTTATGTAGTTCATTTACAATCTTGTCCTTCACACTTTCCATCTTCAGGTGTTGCTTGCACATCGCTTGTAAAAATACTGATCCGTACAACAGTTCATTCTCTTTTATATAGTTTGAATATAGGTCAAGGCCATTTCATATTAGTGTAAAAAAGAGGGAACATGGCATTAGGCTTGCCATGTCCCCTCTTCTTTACGGAAAGGAAAAAAGGAAGAAGGTAGAGGACGAAGAATAGGTTTACTGGTCGATAGGGTTTAGAGAGTAATGTCCAAATGGCAGAGTTCTTATGTTGTCTTCAAGGATGTATCTCTTGTCATCCTTATAGCTCAATGCCGATTTGGTTTGCTTCACACTGAAAAGACGATGGTTGAAGCTTCTTATGGTGTTAAATGTTGCAGTTGTTTCAACATTTTCAAACAAACATCTTTTATAATGTTCAAACTGTACGTTCTTCTTTAGGAAAGAGGTTTTTATTCCTTTGGCTTTCTTCGTGACTTGATGTTCGTTCCTTTCGCTTATGTACAGTTGAAATGAATATAGTTTGGACATTAATGCTACAATTTCCATCATCGGCACACCATTTGTTTCATCTTTAAATTTTCCCAATACTTTCTTGTTTCTGTCGTAGTCGTAATTTGGATGGTCCTTGGGATAATCGGAAAAGTCGAAATCATCTTTATACATAAAAGTGCGTAGATCTTCGTACATGTCATTTGTTTTAATCCAGTAAATTAGTGCATCCGTATCCATATATGCAATACCAATGTTCTCTCTTCCATAATAGTTAACCATCTTCTTATAATGAAACTCGTACATGTGTGTTTTGGAAATATCCAAGATTGACATTCCTAGATACAAAGGACGATCCATTAGAACTGACTTCTTGTTCATGGAAATAACAACTAGATTTTCATTAATAATTACAGATGAACCAAAGTTTGGTTGTTGCACTAATTTCTGTAGTTTTACTGGATCAGTTACCAATTTGATATCCTTATGTTTCCTTTTGTTTTCCAAAGTCTTGCCAAATATTGCGTTGTTCATTAGTTTGAAGAAATCTTTTTGAAAACTTGATGTAGCGGCGGCTCTTCTTCTTGTGTTGTTGTCAATGTACGGTTTTAACCAACAAGATTGAGAGAATTGTAGTACTCGATTAATTTTTGTAATTTTCAATCCCAAGTCTAAGGCCTGTTGTATCATCCAGTAGTGTCCAACATACCGAGACTTGTTGGTTAAAGTCATCAATAATTTCGGCCATCTTCCAGTTGGAGAAATTTCAGTCTTCGGAAGAAGTGGTAAATCATAATGTTCGTCGTGAAGATGTTCGGGATATTCAAAATCGACGTCAAATATGTAACCAGTTTCTCCATATTTCGGTATATCCATTATGTTTCCAATTGATTCTGGGTCTATCCATTTGAAATTATCATATGGAAGGGGATTCGACATTGCCCATCCGTATAAGTTATTTGCATCAAAATAACCCAGGAATGTTGTTGGTTTTGATGCATCATAATCGGGCAAATACTTATTGTTCGCCTTGACATGACGTGTTACACTTTGCGTCAATCCTCCTCGAACTCCTGATTCTAACATCAACACCATATCTATATCTGTAAGAAGTTGTATTTTACAATTTGTTTCTTTTAACATGGCTTGCCACGCTAGTCCAGGCGAAGTGTACGAATGAAGAGGGTCTAATCCATATGACGCAAAACACGTATTTCTAAATTCTTCCATCACATCACATAATAAAGTCACATCTAATTTAACATAGAAATCTGAATATTCCCCCAATGTTCTAAATCCTAATTCGTTCCATACTTTGCATGCATGATCATAATCATCTTGAGATATATCCATGTCGTACAGTTTACTTTTAAATTCTTCTTTTGGAGGTAGTGATGTTTCATTAAATCTTTCTAAACTGTCTATGTAATCATATGGGAAAACACCTTTTCGAAGTACCAGGTCCAGTTTGTCGCTATTTACAATCTTCTTCGTTTCGATTAAATCTTGTTTCCTTAGATTTTCAGAAAGTTTGGACAAACTCGACGGCAAAAATCGGTAGGAGTCCAAGAATCTTAGTTTGACGTTTCCAACTTCTTTGGAAAAACTTATAAACTTCTCTGAAGTTTCAGCTAACACATCGATTTTACCGTCGTCTCTTCCTAATTCAGGTATTATAAAATGAGCGTCGTACCCACTGAGATTATGCAGAACCACAGGGATAAATAGTGGTAAACGATAGCTCAAGTTGCATTTATTACAAGCAGCACCCCTGTAATAACCTGTGAGGTGGTCGTGATCTTTAACTTTATAATTCTCAATAGTAAAATCATTTTTGCACAAGAAACAGTGAGTCGCATTTTCATGTTGAATTTCTTCTTCTTCGTCCATCGGTTTCATTGGTACAATATTTGTATATAATCTTTGTGTATTTCCAGCCATTGAATATAGGTGATCAAGAAATATTTTTTCCGCATTTTCACCACGATATACTAGAGGTTCTGAAGTTAATCCATATCTGTTTAAATGTTCTTCTGATAATGTTGATTTGACCATTAAACAAAAACTGTTTGGTTTGTGCATTTGATACTTTACACTTTTTCTTGCTTCACAATTTTCATCTTCAACTGGAACAAGTGTTGATTCAAAATCCGCATACACAACTAAAGGGATACGGTATTGATGATGAACCTTTTCAAATGTAACGAATGCTCTGTTTTCCGAAGGTAAATTAATCTTTGCTTCATAATTATTTTTACATAATCTTTTGTGCTCTTGTAACCATTCTCTTCCTTGTCTTCCTTCTCGTTGAAAATTAAAACATCTCTTGCAAATCAACTTTTTGTTTCGATTTTTTGAAAGTTGCTTATTAACAAGAGAGTCGAATTTCTTTATGTACACATAGTGAGACACATCTCCTCGCGTTAGTAGTAGTAAATCCGTATGATCTGGTAGCTCTTCTTTTGCAATACGTAAAGGATACACTTTGTTTGAACTATCTAATGCAAAAACATTAATAGACGTGCCGGGATTTTTCTTTTCAAATTTCGATATATCTTTCGTAGAAACGGGATATGTTATTCCTTGAAAATTGTACCTGTGTCTTGCGTCTTCATATTCTTGGTTGGGTCTATGTGGAGTTCGTAATACAAACTTTGTCGTCATAGCATAGCGAAAACATTCATTATCTTCATTTTGAACATTAATACGAGATTTTGTATTTTCAATTATTTTTGGCAAAGGAATGTAACTAGATCCCATTAGTCCATATCCATGTTTGTGAACTCTTATATCTAATACTTCAATACTTGTAAGACTCCATCCGGATCCTCTTCCTTCGTGTTCCTGAAGTTTGGTTAATATTTCTTCTATACAATTCTCTACTATTGAATCAATGTTTGAACTTTCCATGATGGTTCGGTTTTTTGTTATGAATCCTCTTGGTGATAATTCTTCTTGCGCATTTATAAACATAGCTTCTAGTAGTAAACCAAATTTAAGAAAGTTTAATCTTTTCAATTCTTCTTTTAAAGTTTTACTTACGATTGGTTTTGCTTCTCTAATAAATTCTTCTAAGTTCAAGTTTTCATTTTGAATCTTATGATGCATTACTACCTTACCGGGTAAAGCAAATACTTGTAGATTCGGTAAAGTAGTTGAAGATGTTGCTGTTATTTCTTCTTGTTCTTCTTGTTCTTCTTGTTGTTCTTGATCTTCTTCTGTGTTGTTGTGAATTAGTTCTTTATGTATATCTAGTAGAATTTCATCGTGAAACGATTCCGAACATTTGTCGCAATGATACATGTTGACGATGTTTACTCTTCGAAATTTCGCCGAGAAATGAAATGGGCTCTGACAGTCCCGCTTTTATAACGGTTCCCCCACCACTATTTCATCATCATCCTCTTCTTCTTCTTCACTATCCGAGGAAAACAAACGTCTTGGACGAAACATTAATCTTCTACTAACTGATTGTTCATTTGTGTTCTCTATTCCAGTTGGAGTTTCAGTATGTACTTCTTCATATTCAAACGATGATGAAGATTCTGATATTACTACATCCATATCCAAATTTTCATTCTCCACATCATTTACACTTCCTACTTCTGATGTTGTTAGATCTACATCCATATCATTTACACTTTCTACTTCTGATGTTTCACTGTTATTATCATCTTCATCCATATTAAAATCGTCTAGTTGAATTTTATACAATATTTCAATAAGAGGTTTCCTTGGATAATCGGTGTTGTCCACAGGAGCCATTTCAAGTAAATGAGGAATAACTCTTTGCGATTCGGCTTATATGATATTTTGATAAGTATGTCAAGGTCATTTTAGATTAAGCGAGAACTGGGAATAGATCACTAAGCAGCATGTTAATTCATTACTACAAAGTGATCTATTCCCCATTCTCTAAGAAGTGTCCAATCAATAACCAAAGTTCAAGTTCATTTTTGTTCAATTTCAATCTTTTACTTCTTCTTTTATTACGTAGTTTATAGGTTTACAATTCGAATTTTCAAAGTGCTGTTTTATCGTTTGTTCCAACGCTTCTATTTTAGCTTCTTTTATCATTAATTCCGTAAGTAACTGATTAATGTAATCAGCTGCCATGTCCACTGTTCTTGTTCGTATTTCACCTAACCTAACCCCGGGAATCAATCTCTGTAGTCTGTAAAACTTCAACTTTATTCTTGACTCTCTTGCTTTAGCCATTTCCCGTAACTTTAGTTTTTTATTATCTTTATTTGTAGTCAAGTCCATAACACTTTCCTTCAAGTCCTTACTCGTGACAAGTTCGCTTTCAGAATAATTCGACTATAGTACACTCGTCTTTTATACACTTTCCCCCACCACTTTCAATTTCCCCCACCTACTAATATAGGTCAAGGTCATCCGGTATTAACGCGAGAACGAGGAATAGAGCACTAAGTGGCATGTTAGTCCACTACCACAAAGTGATCTATTCCTCGCTCTCTATTCTACATCTAATTTTTTGGGGTTTTTGTTATTTTTATCTTTTTTTGGTTTTTCTGGGGGGAATGAGTGTTTGAATATTACTTGGTAGAATGTCCATTTTTCTTCTTCAAATCTTCAACAGTTTCCAACAATTGTAACAACTATGCGTTAGTTTTTTCTAAAGTTTTCAGTCTGCTACATCCAACTTGAATGGAAGGCACTATTAGTTGCAATTTCGCAAATTCTATCTTTTCTTTCTTGCACCTTTCTCTCATTTTTAGGTTTTTCCTTAGTCTTACCGAAGATGGTGTTAATGGTTCGTACATACAATCTGGATATGGCTTTGACATTTTCAACACTGATGTTGAAGTACAATGAGATACTTGCGACCGTTGAGCTTGACAATAATTTGTAGTTGGAGTATTGCAATACATCTTTGGTTCTAAGTTTTGGTGGCAATCTGTAGTTGAAAATACTGGTGTTGCAGAAGGATCAGTCATCTTTCACTGTTGTCGTACAGAGTGAACTCTTTTCTAAAGTTTTACTTCTTTTATCACATTTCCCCCACCACCGACTTATATATTCTTCCCCCCACCATAATTATTTATACTTGTTTTTTCACATTTCAAATTTTATACCATACTTCCAATATGACATCCGCATCTTCATCTTTTAAATTTGACAAATTCAGGACTTCTCGACGATACATTCGGTCTGTTTAGATAGCTCATCACCTTGTGATGGCTTTCTTCATTTTCTATGTAACAATACACTTGAATCAACTAGTTTTATTCCTCTTTCGATGATATGAAATTTGCAACAGAGGTCCACTCTTCATATTTAATCTTAAAATGGCGCACTTCGAATTCCATGATGTTTCTTCTAATGCCGCAACAATAATAAAACTCTCTTCAAACAACCTGCATTTATACACGTTCCCCCACCTAGTTATAACCCCCACTCTTTTCCCCCTCTCCTTTATATGTGGAAGGGGTATTATGGTTTGAATGCACGATACTTAATAAATTCAAACAAACACTGTGCACAAATGTCGCAAGTGTTATTACACGTTTCAAATTTCATTATTTGACCTTTTACAAGATGAACTAACCTACCTCCATCATCTTGGAATTGTTCAAAATCTAAAACAGACGCTTTTCCACAATCATGACACATTTTTGTACCATCTTTAAAAGTATAAGCAAGATAGATAGCAAATCCATAATTGTCTTTCTTAAATTCAATGAGCATTTCACGAATTGCTTTAGGTATTTGACACTCATTTGATCTCATAATGTAATGGTAAAGAAACCCATTATTGATAATTTCTTGTAAACACAGAACCAACAACCTATCCATCGTGTTAGACTTATACTGATAGTTACATCTAAAACCTTTTTCTTATATGATTTTCCCCCCACCACTTTTATATAGGTCAAGGTCATTGGATATCAAGCGAGAACTGGGAATAGATCACTAAGTGGCATGTTATTCTATTACCACAAAGTGATCTATTCCCCATTCTCTAAGAAGATTGTTGATAATTTAGATTCCTAATATTTCTTTTCCTTCTTCTTCACCTTTTTGAACTGTAGTATTACCAGACATGTGTGATATTAGTTTCTTCATTTCTCGATTTTCCATTTCCACTTTCTTCAATTTTAAATCTCTTGCTTCGATTTGTAGTTTTAAATACTTGATGTAACTTCCAGCCCAGTGTAGGGTTTTCAATTTTGGTGCTCCCATTGCAATTCCAGGTATTTGAAATTGTAGTCGATTGAACTCCATGTTCATATCTTGTCGGTCTTGTTTTTCCTTTTCTAGTCTTTTCAATCTTTGATTCTCCCTGAACGAAGAAGTTGGATCACAAGGAATATGACGAAACATTTTGGTCAACGATATCTCGAAGAATAAGCTTCTACGCAGAAAACCAACACATTTATGCACTTCCCCCTCTAACTTTAGGCTAGTGGTGGGGAGAATTACATTAATTTAATACTTATTTCCACCGTTACACTTGCTCCATTTTCAAAAAGGTATCTGTAAAATGGTTCTGGATACTGGTATATTTCACGTCCTATATTTTCCTTAAGAAAGTTGAAAGCTATTCTTTTCGAATAGTCATTATGATATACTTCTCTTAAATTAACAAGAATTCCATCTTCCAGAAATTTCACTTGAATCATTGGTATTTTGCTTACATCATCTTTGTCTATCAGAGGTAGCCTGTAAGTGAACGTATTTGGTGGTAGACGTAAGGTTCTATTAAGTCGAGAACAGAATATTTTGAACATTTTCTGATCATTGACTGCAATCTCATGAATACCTATCATTTTATAGTACGAAGGTTCAAAAGGTACAGCACGAAACGTTTGTACTCGACAGTTACTCGAAGAAGGTTCTGTAGTTGCGTTAGGATTGAACATTTTTAGTCAACAGTTTCCTGACGAATAAGCTTCTACGCAAATAACCAACACATTTATGAACATTCCCCCACCAACTTTAAGCTAGTGGTGGGGAGAAGTTTCCCCCACCACTTCTTCAGAATTAATAGCTTCAATTTGAATTATAACAAATATATTTGACGCAAATTCCCAAAAAACTGAATATGAAACAGTTTCTTCTACATCTTGAGATTCATTTTGTGTTTCAACCATTTCCATCATTGAAGGTTCTTGATCAATTTCTGTTACTTCCATTGCTTCTTCTACAGGATCTTGTATTATGTCGGTTGTTTCAACTTCATCTTCTTCTTGAACTACCATAATATTTCGTTGTCTCACAATGTCAATTAATTGTATAAAAGAAGTATCTCTAGGAGACATTATTAACCATACATGTAGCTCCAACAAATGCTGATTTACTAATGACAAAACTCACAATTTATAAGACTTGTTTGAATAATAAAGTGGGGGAACTACCTTAGTCCAATTCGGATTCGGATTCAGAAGACAATAAAGGTGATATGGGTGAATCCAACGATGAATCTAATATAAATGTATCAATAGCTTCCTTAACTATGTCTTCGTCACTATCATTTATCATTTCTTCAAAGATTTCTTGTTCAAACTGTTCCATTTCTTCTTCATCCATCGTTGAATAATTATCAGTTTCGTTATAATTTTCCTCTATATTGTCTTCTTCCATTTCGTCTGTACTAATATAAACATTTTTAACTTCAAAATATTTAACAAATGGAGTATCTTTAGACAACATATTTGTTTACCACTTCTTTTACCTCGAATAACGAACTATGTATTGCTTTCTTAGTCTTATATTCTTTTACTCCCCACTCTTTTGCACAACATAAAGAAAGGTGGGGGGAGAGCGTTTCGTAGTTATTCTTCTCTATCTAGGTTATATTTCATTGCTAGCACATCTACTGTAATTTTCTGCTCTTCAACTTTATCGCGAATAAATATTGTCCAGGGAAATAGTTCATTAATATTGTTGATTGTTACTTTTATATCATACAAAAAATCAATATGTCTTAGTAATGAAACAATAACAATAACTCCTATCCCATTGTTTGCCATAATTGTTTCTTCAATTTTAATACGCAAGTTTGTTATCAAACTCCATATATTAATATCATTGGCTATAAAACCATCAAGTCTAGTACTCATCTTGACGGTGCAAGTACAGACTAAAAACCTGGAGGTTCATAGTCCGCCTTTTATGAGTTTTAAAAATGGGGAGGAGGAAGGAATAAGGATAGGGTGGGGGTGAGGGAAGGGTAATGTGGTTATTAGACCACTTGTGCGACAAAGTAGCCACCAATGCTAACTTCGAGCTCATAACACTTCATAACATCATCCTGCCAAGTCAACATACGTTCTCTAGTATTTGGTGTTACACAGAAGAACCTACTGTCATTATACACAATAGCTGAACCAATTATAACATTGAATCCTAAATTTAGCCATTTGTGTGCTTCCGTAATAAATCTTTCTATTGTATCAAAAGGAAATTGTTCATCGATGTAGATTGGTCTCATTTGTTCATCAAGTTCAATTACATCTTCACCTTCATCTTCACTGTCACTGCTACTATCATTTTCATTGTCACTGCTACTATCATAATAATCTATCACATCTTCTTCAGGCTGTTGGAAAACATCAGCAATTTCGGAAGGATTGAAGTTTTCACTATGGTGAGGAAGCATTTTAAAGCAAATAATAACGGCAGAGACGAAACAACAAGTGTGGCGCGTGAAAGCAGAATGAAGGAGTGAACAATGCTTGCTTCGCTTTTATAACGATATGCTAATGAGAGGGGTAAGAGATGGTCGTGACCAATTATTGACCCGGGAGGTGGGGGGAAAGGAAGGAGAGGGGATATTTATTTTAAATAATTTGCATAACTTTTGACTAAAATAAGATAACCAAATTCTTCTTTTACTAAAATGTTCGTCTTACATAGACCTTTTCAATGATGTATCGCTTGTCGTAATCGAACAAACCATTATCGAGTTATAGCCATTTGAATTTTCGGGGGGGGGAGGGGGGGATTTAATCTCCATTTTTTATGGGGGGGGGGTTCCGCTTGAGTGAACACGGGGGGGGGGGGGTTCCGCTTGAGTGAACACGGGGGGGGGGGGTTCCACTTGGGTGCTCATGCGGAACTGATCTTCTCACGAGATAGTTGTTGCGTGATAATGAAGACAAATGTTCATCGCGCCGCGACCACTAATTAACTCGCATTTGCCGTGTTCATATCTTTCCTACTCATTATATATACGTTTCCTACTTCATTATTTCAAGACTAATTAACTTGCAAAACAACAGTCTCTGTCTTTGAATGCTGATGAGATTTCATTAGGAACCATTCTTTGCACGCTATATGAAGCTACACTGGCTATGCAAGTCAGAGCGGTCATATAACTGTACAACGACCTCTGAAAAGTAGGTCACGAGACTTAGAGTGTTAAAAAATAATGGGGGAGAAACACAACGCTATAACGCATTGTGTTTCTCCCCCATTATTTTTAGCAAAATTTGGAAAATCTATGTGAATTTACTTTGTACGCCCCCACCTTGTAATACCATCCATTTTATGCCTGAGGAGATAGTCTTTAGAGTCTAACTCATAAACAGATTTTTCTTTACGCAAGGATTCAATAACTTTAATATTATATTTTTTGCCGTTACAATTTGCTAAAATGTGTTCGTTGTCAATAACACTTTCAAAAAAATATAGACAACCTCTCTTAATCCTATTTCCTTTCACAGCAATAATTTCGGATTGGTATTCAACAGTGGGGGTTTCTGTCAGTTGTGGTTCGGAAAGATGTTTCACGACATGTACACGGCAGAAATGTTCGTTCTTAACACATTTCCTCCCACAAGCTGATCCTTTCTTAATTCCCCTAGTGAGCACTTCAGGGCAAGTAGTGGGACGGCTAAATGCCCTACGACGCTCTTCTTTTAATAATTGAAAGCGCTCTGAAGGAGCAGGTTTAGGAGCAGGTTTAGGAGCAGGTTTAAAGGATTTATTTTTTGGATAGGCGTGGTCTTTATGCATAATAAGTGGTGGAGTAGGAGGTATTGGTGACAGTGGAGTGATAGGTGTACTTAGTTCATGAACAAAAGCTTCAAATGAAGTGGTATCAGAACGAGGAACTGTTTGTGGCGGCGGCATGTTGTTTGATGGCGGCGGTGATTGTTGTTGAGATGGTGTGGAGTCGTTTGAAGATAGAGGCGGTGAAAATATGCTGCCAAGTATAGTAGTCATAGTGAGTGGAAGAAGAGCTCCAGAAGTTGAAGGTTTCGAGTCTTGTTGCTTCTTATACCAGTCGGGAGCATTTTTCAATCGAAGAGTTTTCTTGACTGGAGTCGAAGCCGTAGTAGAAGTAGAAGTTGAACTTGTAATAGAAGAGCAGGCTGTAGTGGAAATTGTAGTCGGCAGGGATGACATCGTGGTAGTTCTGTTCGCAGCTCGCAGCGTAACGTCTGGAATCAGAATGAAACTCTAGCCGTGGTCGTCGCGTCTTTTATAACGGTATGCTAATGAGAGAAAGGTTAGCGACAAGCCGTGACCGGTCATTGGACCCGGGAGGTGGAAGGGGAGATGGAAGGGGAAAGAGAGGTGGAGGGGGGGGCAAATCGACTCCATTTTTTTGGAGGGGGGGGGGTTCCGCTTGAGTGAACATGAGGGGGGGGTTCCGCTTGAGTGAACACGGGGGGGGGTCATTGACCCTTCCGAAAGTGGGTCAAGATCATTCAAGACTTATAATGAACCAAGGTGATGGGAACAGTAGTAACTGTTCCCACCACCCTGTTTGCCTAACGGTTCCCACTCCCAACCCACTAGTTACGTTCTGCGAGGGACATCGACGCAATTTTGTTTGGTCCGTCCGCATTCAAGCGTAACGTCCCGGCCCGCATTCAAGCGTAACCACTAATTACAAGGGAAACTGGAACAGCTAATGCAGAAACGCAACTCTAACACCCACCCAAGCTAATCCCACCCATCATATTCCTAAACAAAATGCAAAAAACCTAGTCCGCTACCTACAATTTGCGGATGTCCCACCCCTTCTAAGTGAAGTTCAACCGAACTTCTGAATTTACATTTAATCTACCCCCTATCATCTAGCTGAAAGGCAAAACAACAACATTAATTATTAATACCAACACTTAAAACTAACAACACATCGTTATTAAATATCAAATAATTCTACACAACCAAATACCATCATTATTCTTAAAATTAATACACCTTAACGCTAAACACAACTTATAACTAACATCGCAATGCGCAAATTAATTCTTAAATTAAGTGCAACTTACAACTAATATTTACACACACACACACACACACACACACATACCACATTGCATTAAAGAACGCAACGTAGTATAAGAAGTTCAAATATATATAGGCCTACTATATATTTGAACCTCTTACCGAGTCGCCAACGACTTTTCGCTATGAAAACTCGTTGACGACTGACGCGAAAATCGGGCTCGTATCGCTCCTCGGGTTTTCGAGTGGTGGGGGTAATTAATGCAGTGGTGGGGGAATTGTTTCACTCCAGTACGGTCTTCAATCCACTCCAGTTCGCAGCAGTGTAAAAATGAAACGAAGGAGTGGGGGTGGCGCATGCGCAGCGACGTAAAATCCAAGGTTTGAGGTTAGAACTTTCCGTGCACAGTAGAGCTAAATTGAGTAATACAGGACTCGGCGCATGCGCAATAGCGAGGAGTGATTCCGATCCGGAGAACTCGTTGCATTCGCAGTAGCGCTAAAGTGAGTAATACAGACTAGGCGCATTCGCAGTAGCGCTAAAGTGAGTAATACATGACTAGGCGCCGTAGCGTGAAGTTGGCTCACTCCAGTACAAGTTATAGCAGCATAAAAATGAAACAAAGGAGTGGGAGCGGCGCATGCACAGTGACGTAAAACCAAGGTTTGAGGTTAGAATTTTCCATGGTGGCTGCCATGTTTAATTCTGTTTCATTCAAACAATAGTAGTTCATGGCTGGCATGGGATGTGAAGTGTGGTAATTAGATGGGGTTAGCAACCGGTCGTGACCGGCCATTGACCGGTCATCGACCCGGCGGGGTTCCGCTTGAGTGACCACCGGGGGGGGGTTTAATCTCCATTTTTTATGAGGGGGAGGGGGGGGTTCCGCTTCATTAGTCACGGGGGGGGGGGGGTTCCGCTTCATTAGTCACGGGGGGGGGGGGTTCCGCTTCATTAGTCACGGGGGGGGGGGGTTCCGCTTGAGTGAACACGGGAGGTTCCACTTGGGCGCTCATGCGGAACTGATCTTCTCACGCGATAGCCATTATAAAAGGAGATTGTTCATCGCGCCGTGACCATTAATTAACTCGCATTTGTGGTGTTCGCATCCTTCCTACTCATTATATATACGTTTCGCCAACTTCATTATACAAGTCTAATTGCTACTAACCTGAAATTTCATTTACATTAGCACATGTCGTCCTGTTTGAATCACCTTCGCGTGCTCGACGTTATATCTCATTCATCAGTCTTGTTCTCACTTCTACACGTCTGACATACTTCTTGTGATGGATACGCAATGTTTGAAATTGAAACTTTTGCGGACACAACATATATTACGAAATAATTCCAAACCATCGGTTTCAAAGACTAAAACAAATTTAACAAAAGTGAGGAAGAAATTAAGTTTTAACCCGTTATACTCTGTTAGAACTTCGCAGGTTCACGTTGATGATAATGTTATTCACAACATTTTGCGTTCGATGTTACGTTTCCACAACTTCGAACTTGTTACACCTATCGACTGTGTTCAGCAGGTTTTCATATTTTACCCCCACCCTTCTTTATATAAGTGCGCTCACGACAATTCCTGTTTCATTCTTCTATACGCTCTTCGACTGACAACTACTCCGCTCTAAATTACACACTACACGAAGATGGATACAAACCAAGAACAAGTACAAGTTCACGAAATATCGTCTACTACCCACCCGAGAGAGAATCCTCCGAGAACTTCGCCTTCACCGAATCCACAGAACCCCGTCCAAGTTTCGGATGTATCTTCGACGGCGAGGAATGATCTTGAAGCTATTCTTCGGTCGCTCGTCGGTTTCGACTGACCTGTACGACGATCGATGTTAAACTGAACTCTTAGAAGTTCAGTTTTTTTTTTTTAAACTTCCTCCGGATGACCTTGAAGCAATTATCCCCTCTCCCTTTTCAACTAACTTCTACTTTTGTTCAACTGTTGAATTTCAGTTTTGAACTAACTTTTAATTTATGCGAAGTTTTAGTTGAACCCGGTTAATTTATGCGCACATTTAGTTCAGCCCCGAATTGTTGAATTTCAGTTTTGAACTAACTTTTAATTTATGCGTAAATCTACTTCAAACGCTCACCCTACCTCCTCCCCCCTCATTTAATATACGACCGGAAGCTATGTGCCCCGGCACGTGGCTTCCGGGGCAGCTGACCTGTCCCAGAAGTAACCAAATCTAACTACTCATCAATCCACCGCTTAAGCTTATTAGCTTATACAACGAAGCACTTGAGATGGAGAATTTCACGAATACATATCACTTTTTAAACAGTTTTCAACTATTGGACTTACAGTTGAGTATCTTATACGGGCCCATTCCCCGTGCCTTGTTTTCGTTTTTGCCTTTTAGCAAATTTCCTTTGGGAATAAGCTATTACCGTCGTTTTCATGGGAGCTGCCGTTTATATCGTTGTACGGACACCTCTGCGATTACATAATTTTATATACTAAGTTGTGGCTTTTTATGAGTACTTTCTGGATACGAAGTGATTATTTGTCGGAAACACATTTAAAACTGCACAAATAACGATTTACTAAAAAATTTAACATGGGCTTATATGGGAAATAGAATTTTCAATTTTGAGTGTTTGTGAACACGATAACTAGTGAAAAAATCATCTGATCATCTTGAAATTTGGTACAGACATTAGACATGTAGTTAGATTCTCTTGGATGAGTTCGTTAACCAATAAGATCGGTATCGAAAAAATTGTCTGATCATCATGAAATTTGATATGACACACTTATGTAAAGACTCATAGTGTGTGTTTAAATGTGTCATGTGTAATGGTAAAGATTGCCATTGGAAATTCGCTAAGTACGCAGGTCTGCTGCGACGGGGGTATTATTTAACAATAGTAGCGTTTTTAGCTTCTTGATAGGTCCACCTTGGTCTCGTCACTGCAATGTCTAACGACTAAGTTTTGTTATACATCATTAATTTGGAAAGTCTAATGGCAAATGTTAACTGTTTTCATAATCGACATGGCCGGGGATTGAACTGACAACCTTCGGATTGTGAGTTGAGCACTGTATATAACCACTCGTGTGTCTCCCATATAACGTAAATTTAACGTGTTACACATCTATCACACTTTAGAATGTGATTTACTTCGATATTATTCACAAGCATGTGATGTAAATGTTGATAAGCTTCTAAATTAAAAAAACTTGTCTTAAAATATTTATCGTTAGATCTCAATGTAAATCCAGTTATTAAGTGAATCGAAAGAATTAGGGGCCTACAGTAATTTGTTGGGCAACGCTCATTCCGGGATCGCACCAGATTCTCAACTCTAATCCCTCAAGTGTGACTTTTCCTCGAGGAACATGTGACATAACAGATTATTCAGAGATTCCCCACCGGCACTGGCGTGTAATTTATACAGTCCCCCGTGGACTTTGGCGGATATTCCTCCAGCATGTAACAGCTGCGGCTTACGTCTTGATGGATGCCGCGCTCCGTGGCTGGTCACCCGTCGGCGGTGATGTACTCTCGCATGGGGAATGACGACACGCCGACACGCCCCGCACGCGCGAGTTTGTGTGTGCATGTGCGTGTGAGTGAGCCTGTGGGTGGACCCGTTCCAGTCAGGGATCATATTCCACAAGGATCTCGCTTGCCGAAGTCGCAGACCGTGAAGAACGCTTTAAGGATGAAGTGTCTCTTGCCATCCTCTACTTCAATAGTCGGTTTAAAGATTATGTTAGGTAACCACTGTGTACCTTTGGGTTTAATTATGAATTTGGTTTGGATGTTCTCTACCTCCACAGTCTAGATACAATCTCTTTAGGTGCTCTCTTGAGGTGCACCTCCTTACGCAGTTTGAGGGTGAAGTCTCCTAAGTGTAGCTTATACACATCCTGGATTTCAAAGGTAAGCAGTTCGAACGAACAGTTCGTTGATCGTTGAACTGAATTTATTTTTGGGGTAGGTACCCTCGCTTTCGGTTATTGCCAAACTGCTTGCTCATTTAGCGGTGAAGTTTTTTCCGTCCTCGGTATTGAGAACGAAGTTTCTATGCACATTTGAGGATGACGTTTCTTTATTATCTCGAATTCCTCTACGTCTCCGAAATTTTGGAAATGGAGGCTCTGTAGACATTCCCTACGTGACCTTGGTTCTTACTTTTACATTAGTGTCTCAGTTTTAAACAAAATAATTATAATAATACCACTGTGTAGGATTACTGTATTCGTCTGGTAGCTTTTGAACTTCCAGCTTCAGTTTAACCCGTACTTGCAATCAGAATTCCCTGAAGAAATCTCGGAACGACTATCAAAATGTAAATCTCTTCGGGTTTCATGGTTAAAACGCTGGTAAACATTCGCTGGTAAACGCTGGTTTATTAGTGATGTAAACATTCAGACGATTCAGTCATTACTTTCCACAAGTACAAGCAAGTTGGAAAGAACTTACATTTAACGGAATTGTCCAAGTCGTAAGTGTTTCGACGCTGTTGTGATAGACTGTTAATTTCCAGGCATCAGCATGAAGCGATGAACGTCCGACCACAAACTGCAAATTAATGCTTCCTTGAACTCGACACAGAAACCCACTCGCGAGCGAGTCTGCATGTAACTGTTATCTTAATCTTGCGGAAAACATCGCCATGTAAATGTTGAAGTTCCCGTTGCTCTATTCACTCAACGCCTCTCTTGATAACATGCCGATTTATTAAATCCGTGATGAATTTAACCGAAATATCAATTAATTTCTTTGTTCTAATGGTTAAAATATGAAAAGGATCTCACTCTTTGAAACCTCTTTCAATCCTGTTACTATGTATAATAATTTTCAAACCAAGATATGAAAGAAAAATCAGTTTTTAAAATTCCTTTTCCTTTTTAAATCCTTTTCACGGAAAAGGTCCCCTCTACAGCCTGTTGGTTTTAGATTTCAGTTCAAGAGGTCTACACAATTTTGAGGGTTTGAAATCGATTTCCCCTAAATCGTTCAATTACTAGTTAAAAAATGCCTCAGTCGTTGACATGCCCCAAAATATCAATCCGCAAAATTACAAGAATATCCGCAATGCATTCGGCGCGAAGAACTTCTCCTCTCCTAGGAGGTCCCCCAATTATCGTAACGGTATGTAAATCTCCGGAGCGAAAACAACACTCGGAAGCGGAGGTGAAGGTGAGGCGACCGAGGGGTTCCCTTCCGTTTCCTCCGCGCGGTGGCGGGAAATTCCCACGTCCTTGCCGCCAGATGTCGGGCCGGGCGGCGAAGGCGGGGCGGCGACACGCAGGCGCTCTAGGCGGCCTTCACACCCGTGTTTGGGCCGGTGCTGGAATGCGCTGGGAGACTGCATCTGGCGCGGTGGTGCAACAAACACGGGGAGTGCGTAAAAAAGCTTCCAAGTAGTAAAAGGTTTTTTTTAGGATAAAGACGGGCTAGACGGAAAATTCAAGGAGGATCCCGACTTCCAAAGAAGACAGCAAAACCGGGTGATTGCTAAACTAGTGGAGAGAGTCTTGCCGGCGTGGAAATATTTGCTGCTGTTCATAGGGTCTACCCAATGACAAATGGCAAATACTGCATTGTATGTCCAAAATCCGGCTAGAATAACGGTTAGCGTCTTGAACTGCGGTTCAAGAGGCGACGGGAAATTCCTGGGGTGGCCAACAAAATGTGTTGGTTTTGGACCGCTTTACCAAAAAGAGTTTGTGTGTACCAAGTACAAATCTCCTTAGCAAAATTAATGCCTCTGTCGTAAATATAAGCAAAAAAAAAAAAAAAAAAAAAAAAAAATCAAGCACATTGACTGGCAACCTTGGTCGGCACTATTATAACAACTACGGTAATAACATTATGCCTATAATTTAACAAAATTTCAACACTTCGTAACTTTAACAATTTGTGGACGTTGGACAACCTATGGTAAGATGATCTCTTAAATTTGTTGTTGGTGTTGAAGATTAAATCCATCCATGGGACTCTAGTATGAACATTTTAGTTTTAATTATCAAATAAATGCGGAGATATATTTTCAAAAGTAGTGAGCTGATGTTTGAAGTATAGTAATTTTTGAAACATTTTACTCAATGATCAAGCGCGTGCGCACGGGCGTGCGTGTACGCGAGAGTGTTTTGTACGCATCGACGCATCTGGGCGGCTCTCACATCATCAGCACCACTCTGTGAAGTGAAGACCTCACACGAGGCGGCGACGACGGGAGCGGCACTGTGAATGTCAACCACTATCCTGCACTTGTCATCTCACTGTCAAGCCCTGTGGGATCGTGGTTAGAAACACGAGAGACTTTATATTTACAAGTTAAACGCAGGAAGAATTATCTAAGTTCAAGTTAAATGTGTTTTGGGGAAAGTGCGCTTTAGCGTAACAAACATAGCAAAACGTCGTTTGTTGCAAACAACCGTCTGGCCAAAACTAACTACATGCAGGTGCACGAACACAGATGTACTACAGTGCTGTATTGCCAAGAGAGCCTGACTCTTTCGTCTGTTAAAATTTAATGAAACATCTTTAAAAGGTTAAAAATGGGTTGAATCTGCGCCAAATTGCCTTCTTGTACCTGTAACAACTATCTCATTTGGAATATAGTTGGAACCGTTTGACCAAAAAGGGATATCTCTATAAATTTCTGAACCATTTTCCACTACACAAATCCGGAATTGAACCTGTTCCCGGTAGAAGTTAGTAACAAACGTTTCTGTTTGCACAAGAAACACAATTGTCCTTACTGTTTCAACTGAGTGAAAGGCTCTGTTGAACAGTCCGCGGGATAGTGTAATTCCGTACACCTCATTGAAAGTCAAGGCTGTCGAGGTGGCATTGGCAATACTCTACTGCGGCTTGGTGTATAGTAACTGTACCACTGCACCACTGTACTACTATAACCGCTGCTCGTAGCAACGGTGCGACCGCAGACCTTGCGTTCAAGGGTGCTGGTGCTGATTCCTTCACTGTGATTGTCCTGTGGCTGTGGTCAAGTTGATTTGAGAGCGTGGTTTTGGATTTGTACACAGTTTTAGTTATACAGTATTATGTTTAGATTGTTAGTGTTTTGTGGTTACGCAACGAGACTTTCAAGAGCATAAACTTATATGGTTATTACGAATTAATTAAGAATTAGACTTTTCCTGAATATACATTTTTTGGCTTTATGATTTATAGGCCTACTACAATAATGGCTCCAGGTGAAGCGTTCCTGCTGTCTTGGCAAAAAGTAGATCAAAAGATAAATTGCTAAGAGTTCGAAACTTTGTAAAATGGTAAATTAAACCCGGACCACCAAAATTACCGTCAGTCAGCCAGCAAATGTACGCAAACTCCATCTTTCATTCAACACCAAGCAATCTGTAGTCAACTAAACACGGAGCGTACAGCTTGAAGGTTACTGCCCCATGCATACTGCAGTCAGCAGTGCCGCACCCGAACCCGAGGAATTACAGCCAGTGAGTCAGCAATTGTGCGCAAACTACATCTTTCATTCAACACCGTGCTTTCCGTAGCCAACTAAACACAGATCGTACAGCAGGAAGGTTAATGCCCCACGCATATTGCAATCAGCAGTGCCGTACCCGAACCCGAGGAATAACAGCCAGTGAGTCAGCATTTGTGCGCAAACTCCATCTTTCATTCAACACTGTGCTTTCCGTTGCCAACTAAACACAGATCTTACAGCAGGAAGGTTACCGCCCCTCACATACTGCAGTCAGCATGCCGTACCCGGACCCGAGGAATTGCAGCCAGTGAGTCAGCAATTGTGCGCTAACTCCATCTTTCATTCAACACCGTGCAATCTGTAGCCAACTAAACACAGATCGTACAGCAGGAAGGTTACTGCCCCACGCATATTGCAGTCAGTGCCGTACCCGAACCCGAGGAATTACAGCCAGTGAGTCAGCAATTGTGCGCTAACTCCATCTTTCATTCAACACCGTGCAATCTGTAGCCAACTAAACACAGATCGTACAGCAGGAAGGTTACTGCCCCACGCATATTGCAGTCAGTGCCGTACCCGAACCCGAGGAATTACAGCCAGTGAGTCAGCAATTGTGCGCAAACTCCATCTTTCATTCATGAGCCAAACCTGAGTACGCCCACGACTCCTCTGTAGCATTTGCCATTTGTTGCTGTTCCCTGTGTCTTATCTTGCTTACCTTGTGAGTTCCAAAACAGGATCAATATAATTCAAAGTTTCTTGCTAGTTGCTACGTGTTGTTGTAACTTTGAATTCGTTTATTTTAGCCGTAAATGCTGTGAATTGTACAGTATTATAGTGTCCAGAGGAAATGTATGACATAGACTGGTATAGGTTTTAGTAAGTAAGTAATATTATTCTGGGCTATTACATTCAGATTGTGGGAATTTCATTTTAGCCAGCAAGTGCACTTGAAATTTTAAGACAACTATTCAGATGGTTTGCTTTTTTATAAATAATAGAAACAAATTAAATCATCTTCTGTATAGCTTAAAAGACTATATGTGTACTGAATTTGGAAGGTACGGTAAATTAGTTTGTATTGGCACCATTTTTTCATTTTTCAGCTATAACTTTTTTAAGACTCAAAAAACTCGTTTAAACATAAACTCTTAATTCACTCGGAAAAGCTCTATTTGAAGCACCATTACTAAAGTTAAGCTGTTGGCTAAAATAATGTTAAATAGTTACAATTTACTGTGTCTCTCACATTTATGAAATTTTCCTTTTCCAAGTACTTTCATGGAATCAATTAGGTGGATTTTGTATTCAAGCAGTTGTCAAATTGACCATGGAGTTGGAGATTTAAACAGATGGTAGCCCAATTTTGATAGTATCCTTGATCAACTTTAAAACTAATTAGGCTATTTAGAAATCCCACATCATGGCCCACACTAAGTTTTTGTGTTTTCTGACAAGGCAAATAATTATAATTGTCACATAATAATTAATCACCGAGAAGTCATCGATCAAAACCTCCCCATTTAGCAGGCCATATGGACCAATTGCATTGGAGGGCCAGTTCTGTTCAGTAACTGAGGTAATGGATGCATTCGAAAGTGAGGTCAGCCTTTTACGGATATCGATATTTGTATCGAAACCACGCCCTGCTCGACTCGATATTATCGCATTCATTGTTCCACCTTGGATTGTTATGGCCTGTAGTTAGTACGGTGCGGATGGAATTAATGAGTTCTCGGAGAAATCCCAAAGGATACTGTTATTGTGGTGGTTAGAGTCGCCTGGATAGTTCCGGATTTGTAAGTTTGTTTTGTCAATGCGCCATAAGATAATCTGAAGGCAGCATCATGTTTCTTAATAATAACCATGCGGTATATAAAAAAAGGCGTACCTAATTTTCTTTAACTGGTTTCTGTGGACTCAGTATTTTTGGAGACTCCATCAGGCCAGTAAGCTATCTGAAATGGCCATTAACAACTAAAATTTATAAGTTAATACTGTATTTCAAACATGTGCATTAAGATATATTTTTTGCTGCCTTACTGAGGGCATTTTCGTAGTAAAAATTACTCTCGAAGAAGAAATACAACATAATCCTGATGACTACAACTTTTAAGCATCTCTCTGTCAATCGTTTCTTAATTGCCTTGGCATTTCCAATTTTTACTTTCTCCCTCTATACCATAGTATATGGAGAAAGTATTGTTTTCGTCAAAATTTTCGAATTTGAGTTGTTGGTGGATTTATCCATTTTGGTGCCCCCTGAGTCCAAAAAAGTGGTTTTCGGAGTGATGTCTGTCTGTGTGTGTGTGTGTGTGTCAGGATGTAAACAGAGCTAGAGAATGCCCTAATGGTCCGATTTTAATGAAATTTGGTACATAGGTCCAAATCCACGATAATTCCAGGCGTTTTTTTCATTTTTTTGAATTTTTGATTTTTAAGGGTATTTTACCCCCAAAAACCCTCAAAAAACGTCAAAAATCAAAATTTCTCAAAAACGGCTCTAACGATTTTGACTAAAATTTTGTGGTTTATTAAGCTTAAAATGGCGAATAAAATGACACCACCCGCATCTCCGAGAAAACTCGCGTTCAAAAGTTATGGAGTAAAAAGTGTTTCAAAAATCAATTTTTTGGGTTTTCAAAATAGCTGTTGTCTTGAAATACATTTTACTTATCACCATTAAATCAAGCTAAAAAAACTAAATAATCCAGTATTTTAAATTATTGCTCTACATCAAGTGGTTGCGGAGAAAATTCAATTTTTCGTTTAGCGGTAAACGCAGTACGTTGTTAAAAGTCACAGACGCGCGTAGGGTCAAACGAGCGCTGCTCAGCCGGTAGCTATCTGACTGAGTCATCAAGACATTAATGTTTGAAGCTTTTAACATATTTTTTATATTGTTGGGAGAAAGTATGTGTCAGTTAACTGATACCTTTTATTTCATCCATTAACAAGACAACTTTAACAGATACGGATAAGATAAATTTCACAATATTTTAAAACCGTTCTCTTAAGAGGCTCTAAAGAATAAATAATTGCTATAAATTACTTAAACACCATCAGAGAGAAGAATAGTTTTTACGTCTTTTCATCACTTGGCGAGAGTGTTTAGATTTCTACAAGTATTCTTTTCCAACATTTCACCTCCCCAACCAACAGATCCTAGAACATTATCTCCATTTTACTTCTTCGATCAATCCGACCACAAAATACCGCCGCATTTTTGTGCGTTTCTTCGGCACAGAGTAAAAACGCGGCAGTAATCGTGCGACCACAGAGTATCAAAGCGAAATGACCGGCTGGCGGTTCGTGAGGTGAAGGAACCTTGTTTGGCGATGTCCGTCATCAAACGGGACTCTGCCTCTGTTGTCTGTTCATCTGTCGGGTTGACAATGTACCACCGGCACGCCACGCCAGGACGATTCCGTTTTAATAGTCCACGCTCCACGCTCAACATTCCATTCCAACTTTGGGGGTTTCTTTTCTTTTCTTCCATCTTTTTCAGGGTACATTTGGTCGTACATTTGTTTGTTTGATTTGTTTTTTGAGTTTTCTTTATGTTTTTTTTGTGGTTGATGAAGGTGGATTAAATAAGATCTTCATTTGTGTTTCTATGGAGACTCAAGAATACATAAACTTCCAGGTAGTCTATATAGAGTGCCTTAAGAGTCTTCATCACCTTTAGCAAAATATCCATCGTACACTCTGATTTCCATCACAACTGTCCTAGTACAGTCAGGTGCGCCCAACTATGGCGAGGGGAGAGGCGCGGGTACATTTCTAAAAACATCGGACTGCGACGTCCCACACACGCACGCGCAGACTCGCTACAATGAGAGTTCGGCCAGTCCGATCCGTCCGATCCTGTTGCAGCGTTGTCCTGTCTTTATTTGAAGAGTATTTTAAAATTATTATTAATACTAGGCTCGAACTTTTCCATTTCAATATAGCCGATTAACATTTTACAGCGATTACAATTAATTAATTAATGGTTTTCAATTATTATATTAGCTATAGCGTTTGAACAGAACATCCGATTTAGATTAAATTTGGTTCAGGGGTGTAAGGCAGAATCTACTTGAATGAGTTCGCGAACCAGAATGATCAGACAATACAGAAACTAAAGAAAATAAGTAATTTTAAAATGATGAACTAAAGTAATTATTTTCTTTAGAATAATCTGACGCAACGTATAGAGGTAGCCCCCGCACACCAAAAACAGTTAGTTGACACCCACTAACAAAGGACATATAATCAACCTCTTGTAATGTATGCTAAATTGTGTATAGGGCCTATATTGATAATTTTATTCGAATTAACCGAACTATGAAATAGTTATACGAGTTATACTCGTATACTTATAACTCGTAATATACTTAATTAAATAGCCTAATTAAAATTACAATTTAGTTTACTAATTGCTTGGAACCATGAAGTTGTTTTTATTTATGTTTCTAGCCTCAGTGTTTGAAAGTCGAAACATCTAGCTGTGTTTTTCGGTGCCGCTTTTTTACAACAGTAAGTTAAATTTGTACAGCATAATGACTTCACTGGATTTTACTTTTAATGTTTTTTTTTTTTTCTGTAAAGCAGTATAAAATAATTGTAATTTGAATGACATGTGCGACCGTACCTCTTTTCTCTCAGACCACGGAAGGCTCTAATTAAATAGTGGTCAATGAGACTCTGGCCCAGAGTCTAAGAATAAAATACATAATCAAAGTAATTAAATATAGTAATTAAATCAGCCGATCATAATTTTGAAAATTCAAACGCAAATGTCAGTATTTTATTAGAACAACTATAGGCTAACAAAATATTCCGGATGATGATGAAATCTGCTCGGATGAGATAATTTTCCCTAATAAAATAAATAATTTTTCCCTTATAAACAGAAATGTATAAGATTTATTTGTCTTTTTAATTGCTTCATCATCACGTTATCCTATTGAGAACTGAAAAAATCAGTGTACCGAATTTCAACTCTCTTGCGTATCGAAAAAATTTGATGATTAGTAATGAATGAGTGAGGGATTTGTTTTTTTAAGGTGGCGACTTACCTGACTTTTCACCGGACCGAGCATTGTACCGAGCAAAAACAAACAGCAAGTCCGGAAGTGTGTCAGGGGTCCGTACATCGGACCGAGCGCACTGGAGGCTGTTTTGGGGCGAAAAATCAAAGAAAATATTGGTCAGGTGTACGGTAGTGTGTCAAGGTCAATTTTGCTAAGAACGCCGTACCGAGCGTGGCCCCGAACGCTCGGGATGGAAAGCCCCTCCCTTCTCCACCCCATCATCTAGCGCCCTGACTCACGCTCTCCCTATCCCTCTATAAACTTCCTTCACCTCGCTTGGTGGATTTGTCCGGTACGATGCTCGGTCCGATGTCTTGCTTGGCGAAATGTTCGGAGTAAATTTACGTCCATGATGTAATGTACGGGGGGCCTACTATGCTCGGTCCGATGTCTTGCTCGGCGAAATGTTTGGAGTAAATTTAATTCCTTTTACGATGTAATGTATACGGTACGATGCTCTTTCCGATGTCTTGCTCGGCGAAATGTTCGTAGTAAACTTACGCCCCTTTAACGATTCAATGTCCGGTACGATGCTCGGTCCGATGTCTTGCTCGGCGAAATGTTCGTTACGTCCCTTTACGATGTAATGTACGGTACGATGCTCGGTCCGATGTTTTGCTCGGCGAAATGTTCGGAGTAAATTTACGTCCCTTTACGATGTAATGTTCGGTACGATGCTTGGTCCGATATACGGTCTGAGTAGTGCAGATTTGCCGGTTCTGAGCCATGACGTCATCATGATGACGTCAGCAGTGATGACGTCATCAATGACGTCACTAATGACGTCACTAATAATGTCATATGACGTCACATGACGTCATATGACGTCACATGACGTCACATAAATGACGTCATGGTGACGTCATTACCGCTGACGTCATCATGATGACGTCACTGACGTTAATTAGGTCAAGGTCACGCAAGAATACAAAAAAAAAATTTTTTTGCACTTTTGCGATTCCTCAAAATATGGCGAGAATTTGAAATTTCTCGAGGAATCACAAAAGTGCAATGACGTCACTAATGACGTCACTAATAATGTCATATGACGTCACATGACGTCATATGACGTCACATGACGTCACATAAATGACGTCATGGTGACGTCATTACCGCTGACGTCATCATGATGACGTCACTGACGTTAATTAGGTCAAGGTCACGCAAGAATACAAAAAAAAAATTTTTTTGCACTTTTGCGATTCCTCAAAATATGGCGAGAATTTGAAATTTCTCGAGGAATCACAAAAGTGCAAAAAAATATTTTTTATATTCCCTAGCGATCAGACTCTTGACCTAATATATCCGTCAGGGGTCATTGACCTTAACCCAGAACCGGCAAATAAAAAAAAAAAATTTATATTTGACTTACCCACCGAGACTGAGAGCCGAAGAATAATTTCTTCAAACACCCGACAGTGTGACAAACGACACGCGATCCGAACAGCACCGCGTCTGAAGACGTACTGACTTGGGCGCAGGCGGTTCCCCAGGTACCCGGCCCAGTTGGTGGGGATAAGGAGGTGGTGGGGGTAAAGTGGTCAGAAGGAAGAAAAAATTAAAATTTTTGCAAAAACTCATCCGAGTCTGTCCTTTACCGTAACTCGGATTGGAAATATTTATTTTTTATTCTTTCTCAGGTGATCTTGGAACTTGTGAAATTTCAATCAAACCAAAAGTGAAGAAAAAAAAAATTTTTTTGTTATTTGAAACTTTGCCGAAAAATTAAGAAATGTTTGATATTTGGCTAAATATTTAAATCTAAACTCAATATAAGTAAATTGAGTGCAAAAAGTGAGATGTGCACACCACAAGAGTTGAACAGCAACTGAGCAAGTTGCTCCGTGTATCTCAGGTACTCGGTCGAGTGGTGGGGATAAGGAGGTGGTGGGGGTAAAGTGGTCAGAAGGAAGAAAAATTTAATTTTTTACAAACAACTGGTCCCAGCCGGTCCTTTACCGGACCTCCGTAACTCGGATTGGAAATATTTCCTGAGAAATATTTATTTTTATTCTTTCTCAGGTGATCTTGGAACTTGTGAAATTTCAATCAAACCAAAAGTGAAAAAAAATTTTTTTGTTATTTGAAACTTTGCCGAAAAATTAAGAAATGTTTGATATTTTGCTAAATATTTAAATTTAAATTCAATATAAGTAAATTGAGTGCAAAAAGTGAGATGTGCACACCACAAGAGTTGAACAGCAACTGAGCAAGTTGCTCCGTGTATCTCAGGTACTCGGTCGAGTGGTGGGGATAAAGAGGTGGTGGGGGTAAAGTGGTCAGATGAAATAAAAAAAAAAAAAAATTTTTTTTTGCAAACCTTACAACCGAGTTAGTTCTTCATGACTAGGTATAAAAAAATAATTTTTTACCTACACTCTTCAACATGTTCAAACGTGTTCAAGGTCAACCATTTGAAGTTTTAAAAAAAATTGTCTTTAAAATTTTATTTACAAAAATCCTCCTTCATCCCCATATGTGCTGTCCGGACTTGTGCTTGATGTTGTCGAAGAATTTTCTTCACAGCAACATGTTCCTTGTGTATTTTGGACTACCCCTTCTGCTTCATCCATACTGTCGTCGATGGTTGGACAGTCGTATTCCAATTCCATTTTAATTACCATCCCTGGATTTTGAAGTAGCCGCATGTGCAATTTTTCATAAATTTCTTTTAGGTATTGAAGGTTGTCAACAAGTAATTCCCACTTCATTGTGTTGTGTAACCTCTAGCGTAGCTGAGTTGGAAATGAAGCAAGTCTTGCTTGCAGGATTGGTATTTTGGAATTGTGGTGGTGGGGGTAATTGATACAACCAGACAGGTTGAGACATGTTCAAGGTCAACCATTTGGAGTTTTAAAAAAGAAAATTTTATTTACAGAGTAATGTTGAAAACTGGCAATTTGGCTGCTTTATCTGAACACTCGATGCATTTTAGGCAGTATACAACTGCGTATACCAAGTAGAAGAAGATTGCAATCAATAAGGCCAAGATTATGAAGAGATCTAATTTTAAAATTCTCTGAATTAGCATATGGTCCTTCCTGATCCGTCTTTCTTCCATCCTTCTTTCCATCATCTCCACTAGATCCACATGCTGGCATCTCCTCCTCCCCAGGCTTTCCGCTTCATCGGCCTCATATATTGGTGGTGGAACATCCATGTTTGCAGCTCAAAAGATGAAGATGTAATGAAACACATTGGTGCTGCATCTGAGGTATCCAATAGGAAAAGTGATGGGGGAAAACCTGAACATGTTAGAACATGTTCAAGGTCATCCAATTTGTGTTTTAAAAAAATTCTATCTTGCTACAATACTGTAGCAAGATAGGTTTTTTTTATTTTGTTTTTATTTTATCATTCCTTTATTACAATACAAAAATATGCATATTGAAGTACAATGAGGATACAAAATATAAATATTAGTCAGGAGAAATATTCCAAGTTTGGACTGGCTTGAGTCTTCATGGATGATCTGGAGGAGTAGGCTGAAGAAGTTGATGATGGTGACCTAGGCGGCTCGTCATCCCTGGGGACATGAGGGCATTTTGTGTTGCAAGCAAAAATTTGCATGTTCAATCGGTATCCCTGTTCGATTAGTGATTTAAATTCTTGAACAATTTCGTTTAATTCTTGCAGATTTCTTACAAATACTTCTTCATAATTTGCACATTTTACAGTCAGAGCCATCTTGATGTTTTCCGTATGATGTCCAAAGGCGGAATGAATATTAGCATGGTCGTTTTAAGGTAGTATGAAATAGTGGTGGGGGGAAGGGATTTACATGCTGTCTGATGAGAGGTGGTTAAATTTTTGCCAAGTAAACATATTGATTGAACAAATGGCGCAAAAATCTTTAGGTGTATGGTAACTTAAAACTGGAGCGACATGACCATATTGTAAACATCCATCATCTTGTAGGAATTGTGCCGGGTTGGATACAGCGGCCCTTCCACAACTTCGACAAAATTTTGTACCATCACCAAACTTGTACCAACCAAAAGTGTCGTAACCTCTGTTGTCTAGCTTGTACTGTTTGATAAAAATTTTAATTTGTTGAGGAGCGTTGGATCGTAAAGTATGGCTAAATAGCTGTTGATCTTCAATAATTTTTCTTACACAAAGCTCAAATAGGGTGCTCATCGTTTGACAGTTGCAATGAAACTGAACTTCTTTACAGTCTGTATGCTGGTAACCTGAAATGGTGGGGGAAAACACATACACACACACAGACACACACACACACACACACACACACACACACACACACACACACACACACACACACACACACACACACACACACACACACACATTGCTGTTTTAAAAAAATTTATGTTTAATTTGTGCAAAGGTCAAAGGTCAAGGTCACCCCAGAGCTTTAAAAAAAAGGCAACATATCAATATGTGAAAAATTTTTTTTTGTTTCACATATTGATATGTTGCCTTTTTTGTTTTTTTTTGTGTTTTTTTATTTTTTTATTTTTTTATCTTTATTTAAAACAGTACAAACAAGATTACATGACAAAAATATATATAGTTAAAAAATACAAACAGATACAAGAAAGAAAAAAATTATTTTTTTTTTTTAACACTGCTGCTTGTCTGCGATGTGGATGGTAAGCTCGGTGGAGTTGCTGCCGCTGCATCCGTGTGACACCAAGTAGAGACATCCTGGTTGTATGGAGCGGAGATCTTCGTTCTGGAGTAGGTGTACAAATCTTTTGGGCAGGTAAATTTGGAATTTCGGCTCATCTCCCGGAGTGTATGGGGCTTCGCTCAAGCTGCAGCAGATTGCCTCGCCGACTGTAGTTTCCATCTTCTTCATGGTATGTATAATATAATGTTTTTCATCCTTCAGCTCTGAACATTTTTTTACCGGCAAAATTGTAGACTTGGAGTGGGCGTTGAACTGTTCCACCAAAGTCTGCAGAAACTGGTTGGATGCCATGGTTGTTCTAGAGGTCCTCGCTGTCTTCTTGCTCTGAGATGTTGTCGTCTCGGAATCTCGAGTAATACTCGTGCCAGGTCTCGGTCTGCTCCTCGCTTTTATAATCGTTGTTACCCCCACCACCATCACCGATTTCTCCATCTTGCAGGTAAGTTGCTAATTTTAAAGCGTTTTTTAACGCACAGTGCCTGTCCCTTTCATGTTCCACACTTTGTGTGCAAATACAAATGTTTTCAGCAATAAATTTGAAATTTTTATTAATTTGCACATCTTTAACTGGAGTAGAAGTAAATTGTTCTATCCATCTTTTCTTTTCAAGTCCTTTTGTGTAAATATTAGTAAATCTGTTTGAAAATTGATGCATAATATGATACAAGTCTGAATAACTGGTAAAACCGTCATACCAATCGATGTGATGAAAATATTTCCAAGTCCATCGGTTTGTTGTTGCGGCTTTGCTGGTTAGTGAAGAAAAAGAGCATGGTGGTTTGAATAAAAATGTGTAAGGAATATTTTTATCTATATCGTAAAATACAAGTTCTTTAATTATGAACCGATCATCGTTACCACGAAAAGCTTGAAATTCAATAATACCCGGCTTGGACTTGATTTCTTCTTCCATGTCCATTTGAAAGGTCACCCGTCTATCCATCACGGTGTCAGAAGGTCAACTGTTTTCCACCCCACGGTAGGCATTTATTTATGCCAGGCCGTACAGTTGAAGGCGCGTTGGTGTATATTTAACGTGGGCACCATCCCCGGTAGGCCTACACCCACAAAATTTTGAATTTTTTATTTAAAATTTGCCAATTCAAGTGTAAAGTGTTGTGAAAAATTTTAAAATTTTATTTAACTTTCCATCTGGTTATTTTTGTTGTTGTCATTGTCATCACTTTGATCCTTTTCATCACTGAAATGTGTTTCTTCATCCGATTTTACAAAATTATTTTTTTCTTGCACATATTGTTCTAATTGTCTCCACATTTGAACTTCATGAGGAATTCTGTTGAATATTGAAGTGTCCACAGGTCCATACAAAATTGGTGCATCCGGTTGTTTGTCCAAAGTATCTGTTAAATAATCTTTAATAATTGAACTGGAGAATACTAGCTGTCTTAAATATATTGTTATTGGTTCAGTTGCACATGTTAAAATAAAAAATTCTTCTCTGTTCAGTTGAATTTTTATGTCATGTTTGGTCGTATCTCTGAATCTCATTTGATGTTCACCTCTGTGTTTAATAATATCAATTTCCAAGTCTGAATCCAATAGTCCTACTTTTGTTTTCCTGCCAAACATGTTGCTATTAAAGTAACATTCTAACAAATGGAGGTGTTTCATAAAAGATTCCCAAGCATTGGCTGTAAACAAAATCATTTTTGTTCCGTGAGTTAAAATTACTGTAGGTGAATAGTCGGTTGATTTCATAACTCCAATTAAAACACTTTTATCCAAACTTGAAGAGATTGGATAAAAAATCCTTAAAAATACTTCCATCAAAATATTTGGTGAAATATTTTCTTCCACATTTCTTTTCCTCTTGGACAAATATTTTTTCTTTTTACCTTTTTCTTCTTCTTCTTGATTTGTGACGTGTTGCTGTTCATTCATGTCCAAAAATTCTGAAATTTCTTTTTCAATATCGCATTCCGTTGTACCACTTGTAGAAGCCATATTGAAGATGATGCTACCCATACGACGTCAGGCAACAAACTGATCAGGAGCGGCCTGCACGCTCCGCTTTTATACTCGCGGAATGTAACAAAACCGGTTTTTTTATAATACATTTTTAACAATTCCAGTTAGAGGTGTGTATGTTACAATTTTATCATGTAGAATTAAACAGTATGCAGTTGTATTTGCAGGTATAGCTGCATTAAACTCCATTTCAATCTTTATGTCAACACTTGATGATTTTACTGATTCATTTTGTTTAGAACAATCAATTACAACTATTGTGTAACCATCTAAGTATTCTTCTGGTGATAGTAAAGGTGTATTTGTTTTACCGTAATATGAATTTTGGAATCTCGCATACATATCGTATAATATACTGTACTTTTTTATTAGCGAATGACACATTTAAATTGTCATAGGGGAAAAATTGTGAATTCAAATAAACTTTAATATTTTTTAAGTTGCAATGATCAAATTTGCCTGCATGTTTTGTGATGCTGTCTCTCCTATCTGTTTGTAAACCAAATATAATATACCTGGCTCGTTCTACGTAATTAGATGTTTTAACAGTCCAAGTGTGACGATCTGTAGTTGGCAAGCTTGGATGTTCATGGAATTCCCAACTTCTAAAAGGAATTACAATATCACGATCAGCCTTTAACTTCCTTAATAGTAGCATTCTATGTTCGTCAGCTAATTTAACATGTGGAACTCTCCATACAATTTTGTCTAATGTTAATTTCCATTCTAGGTTTGCATCCGTTGTACCATCTGGAGCTTTAATAATGTCTTTATCGTTAGAAGATCTCAACAAAACTAATTCTTGTTTAACATTTAATATTATTTTTCTATAATCTTCAGCAAATCCAAGCAACAAACGTAATGGAATATGAAAATCAAAATATCCCTTTGTATTAGGAGTGATTGTGTCATGTTCAGGTAAAACCCATCCGGCCGGTTGAAGTAAATTGGTTTCATTAGGTGATATAGATGTTACCCCCTTTAAAGTTGTTGCAATACCTACTTTTTTAGTGGAATCAACTGTTACACCTGATATTTCATATCTAATTTCATCAAACAGGAAAGCCATAGGGTTATTTATAAATGGAACTGTTGTACCTACACTATTGTCCTTTTTTGTTACTTTTCCTTCGATATACAAGTAACTTTCACATGGTAGTGTGTAAATGTCTTGATGTTGTATAGGAATACGAATTTCATCGTTATTGTTCAATTTTGATGAAGTGTAAGGGTTGTGGGTGTGATATTCTTTTTCCCATAGTGTTTCGTCGAATGTCGGACCCTGCGCTATATCCAGTATATCCATAATCGGTTAATTTTAAACCAATCTTTTCTAAGAAACGAATGTTCTCGCGTGTTAACTCCTCCACAGCTGAAGAGCTACTAATGCGGTTTCCCGTAGGCTGTCCACTTTTAAATGATAAACCCATGATTTTTGTATTAAAGTGTCGATTTTAAATGTAATCTAACTGTAATTGGCTCTTCTCGGAAATCTATCAAGTTACCGTCTTGATCCAATACGTTCAACACGATGTCTGAAATGAAAGTGGTGTTCAACGGCAGATATACTAAGTTTTGTGGCTTTTCAACAATTTTAAATCCTGGAGGTACACTTGGGTAAAAAGTATGTATTATATGAGTATTCGCTCCATCTCTGTAAGCTCCCTGTATAATGTTACAAGTTATATCTATACTATTAACTTTTAGTATAGTTACAGTTTGTTTACCAGAATGTGTTTGATTTGGTTCTAAAATTGGGCTATCTTTGGGAAATCCTAACAATTCACCGATTGATTGTTCCTGAGTAAAATCTATATAATAATTGGAGTTTATTTCAGCTTTCATAGTATTGTTATTACCTTTTAATGTTATATTGTCTTTTCCCATTTTATTTTGCAAAAATTCATTAATATGATCAATTTCATAAGAACCTGTGGGTAAACTGCAAACTTCTAAGTCTGTAAACTTCCCACTGGCATCTCTTCCTTTATAATAATGCAATAAGTTATTTTTATCTTCCGTAACATTGGGAATAGAGTTGTAAGTTGTAAAATCTAACAGTGCCGCCTCCCAAAATCTTCCTTTTTGCAAGCGTAACGCTGGGAAAAGGATACTTCGTAAAGTGGACGATTTTCCTGTTAATGATACCGTATAGGAAGACATCTCAATTGTGACTGATACTTTTAGCTAGGAATTCCAAACATAAATGGCCGCATATTAAAGTGTTATCAGGTTGTTCTCTTTTATAGTTGTAATATATGTTTTTAGCAGATTTAAAGTAATGCTCAAGCTCTTTAGGTGGTGGTAAATTGCCAAAACTATCAAAGTAATATATATTATCACCTAATTTCTTATAACAAACCCAATGAGTGCCAGGACCTTCAGAATTGTCTAAATTTACAATACCGGTTTCGTTTTTCCACATTTTAACTGGTAAAGCATCTTTCATAAAGACACCGCGAAAAAATGGTATTTTTAAACATGAAATGTATTTAAACAATTCGATATTTGTTAACGCTTTATGTGGTATTACTAATTGATTTCTTTTATTTAATATGCACGATACGGTCTTAGGTATAGACCTGCCCCGTTTTTTACCATTGACCATACTGTTGGTTTTTTGCTACCCTTTCTGGTGGAACGCCGTTTTCTTCTAATATTCCCTCCATGTTTTGTCTTTGCCGATCTCCTTTTCACTCTTCTTCTCCTCCTTCCACCTCCTACTGCTGTTTTAGCCTTCATACCTGCTGTTACCGCTAAAGCTGCTGCTTTTTCTGCAATACTAGCGTCACTAGACTTTACTCGTTGCCAAGCTATATCCGCGAGCTTTTTATCAGCTATTGATCTATTTTTTGTATCGCTAAATGTGGAATATGCTATATCGTGTTCTTTACAAGCCTGATCTAACTTATTTATGCCTGGATCGCCTCTTTCCAGTCGTTTTTTCAATTTAGTTCCTGGTCCGCAATACTGATAGCCTCCCGGTATGTGAAATTCGTATGGTAAAGCGTCTATTGCTCTATTTACGACAGATCCTACTGGAATTCGATTTAAAGCTTTACTTAACAGAGAAACTGCTGTGGACGTGATACCGCCTCCTTTCCGTATAGTGTCTCGATATGGACTGGTGTAATGAAATGCCATGATTGTCTTTTATATTCGAAAAGCGTAACCTATGTGTTACCTCTATGACAGGTTGCACATAAATGAAGTCATTTATTGAGTTATTTAATTAAATATCAATATCACCCCAATCTGATGATCTAAACTTTTGCGTTTTAGGGTTAATAAAGTATTTATTATAAATTTCTCGTTTAATATACTCACCTCTCATGGATTCATCATAAGTATTATGCCCCGATTTTCCTTGAAGAATATCTGGTGTAAAATGATTGTGTAAATCAAATATCGCATTACCTAAAACTTTTACAAGAAAATTAACAGTGACAGCATTATCTACATGTTCAGGGTCTTTAAGGTTTGTTATACGTTTATTATTACAATTATACACTTTACTATCATTTAATGATGTTGTAATGGTCTGTCCTACAGTTGCAGCATCATTTGGATCTCTTCCATTATGCAAGTTTTTTATTACTTTATTATTACATGTAAAAAATCTTAAAGAATGATCTGGATCTAGATGTACGGTTTGTGATAAAGCAGCTGCATCTCGAGCATTATAACCCAAACTCATATTTGATAACGGTTTACCCATGCAATCCCAAGCATTATTTTTGTATGTTAATAAATTAAATTTTTCATTACCTTGAACAAATTCATCCCCTTGCTTCGATACTACTTGATCTTGTTTTACAAAAGAGGTTGTTTCTTGTTTTAAGGTTTCCATCATTTGACCCACTGTTGCACCATCTGATGGTGCCGAACCATCTTCAACATTTGCTAAACAATTACCAAAACAATCTATAACCCCTACATCACGTATGATACAATGATCTTTAATATATTTTAGATTTACAGCATCGTTTTCAGTTTTCGGATAACCTATATCATTAATAACAAATTTATGAAAAGAAAATCCATCTTTTGTCTTTTCAGGTATCAAGGAATGTAAATAGCGTCTATTCACGCTGTCTTTTGCATCTTTAGGGTCATCTACGTTGGATATACGTTTATTGTTAGCACTATACGTTTTTCCATTGAATTTTAACGTATTTTTTAATTCAGATGACAAATAACCTTTGTTTATTGAATCACCGTTTTCATTTGGTTTACCAACGTTGATAATTCTATGATTTTCTGCATCATATGTGTTATTGTGTAGTCTTAATCTTGGTGATAGCTTTTCCTTTACTATTTTTAAATTTACTGCATCGTTTTCGTCCGTGGGATCTTTTATGTTTTTTAACCTTTTATTACTAATATCATAATCTCCTTCAGGTGTTTGTGGTAAATTAGCACCTCTTTTTAAGTTATTCGCGTAATATAATCCATCCGAGGAATACCGTCCGAACTTGTCGACACTCATGGTGCAACTGAATAGCATTTTAGGGAGTAACGCATTTTTATGAGATTACCCCGCGGTTTCTAAGTTCATCCACTAAAGCCACCCATTCGTTTTCCAATCCAGTATGACCCGCTTCTTTGGCTTCATGTATTAGTTTCATTCTATCCACCAATTTATTGATATTATTGTAATAAATTACGTTTGTATTGTATAGTTTCTTCATCAATCCTTTACCGGTGACTGATTTGCTTCTTTTTCTCGGTTCTGGGGAACTTAAATCAAAAGTGGATGCTACTAATCTTCTTTTTACAGGTTTTCTTCTTATAATCGGTATTAATTTGGAAACAAAATCTTTATATTTTACAGATTTATTTCTATATATGGGTGCTTCAGGTAAATAATTTCTTTTATATGCATTAGTTTGTTCCAAAATTTTGCTATACACTTCCAAATCATCATTTTTTACCAATGCTTTTAAAGGTTTATTTTCAAATAATAATTCAAATAGTCCCCTTGTTCCCTTATATATTTGATCACCTACGTGAATATTATCATGTTCATCGACATCTAATTTGCTATTACCAATCATTACACCTTCTTTGGACATTCTTGCTCCATAACTGTGGTATTTTTTAGTAGAATCAGTTCCAATTAACAGTTTTAACAAGTATTTTCTTCCTAAAGGTCCATTCGTATGAATATTTTCACCCAATAAGCTTATGTTTGATGGTTCTCCTTCTGTTTTTTCTTCTTCACTCGCTATAGATACCACTTCTTCTTCACTACCAGCATATACATCTCCTCTTTCTGCCGTTGTATCACTAAATATGGAGGCTTCCGGTTCCTCATCGCTAATATCTTCTGATATTACACTTTCCCTTTCATATTGTGTTATCGGAGCAATAATATCACCTTGAAAAGAAGGTTTAGTCAATTTCTTGTTCAATTGTTTCAAAGGTTCTGTAATAGGTTTAAAAGTAGATTCAAGAAATTTCTCCCTTTCGCTGATACCTAACTTTAACGCTCTGTTTTTAGCCCGAATAGAATCACTAAGTGATTTAATTTCCTTTACTAACTTTTCTTGGTTAACCATGTTTGTAGCAAGACGTGCTGTACAAGAATGATTGCTTGATATAATGGTTAGTGAATTAATATAAATTTATCGAAACCTATCCTGTATCGACCGTTATTTAGCGGTTGTTCCTTCATAATTGTCAAAAATCCATAATTTTCAGCCCAAGCCTTACCACATATGTCTTTAAACCGTTCATATGACATATCCGCATTGACATGATCGTAATATATGTGTTTTAAGTTGGTTTCATCCTGTTTGAATACAATTAACACATTTGCGTTATCTCTTATCAATTGTTTTGGTATTTTACTATAAGTCTGGCCTATGTAAATACTATCTATATTGTTATGTCGCCCCATAGCGAAATAGCTCCTGATAGTGTTTTGGTTTTCACAGGATACGTCATCAAATATAAAAACTGAAAATGGTTTAGCTTCATGCGGTTGCATTACGCTTTCACTTGCATCAAACTTGTAATATTTCACTTCTGGCACATTATTAAATATTTTTTCTAATAATTGGTATTTGGGTTGTTGTAATGATTTGGAAAAGACATACAAGTTATTGAAACGCAATCCTTTTGGGTTTGTAATCAAATTGAATACCACATTTGTTTTACCACAATTGGATGGACCGGTTACAAGACAACGCACCGTGTTTGGTAACAAAACACCATGTTTGCCACTGTTTAAATCTGAATTGTCCACCGTGAGTTCATCAATATTATTAATAGGAAAACTATCCTTTTGCGGTATTATCTCCATCCTTTGTAAAGGTTCAACCTGAAATGATGCTCCATCATTATATGAGATCCTTTTTAGGTATCCAAGAATCTTCACTCGTATTAAATCCTAACCATCGCACTTTAACTTTATCTTTTTTCCGTTGTAACACCTTTTCAACTAGATATACATCACCTACTGTGGATTTTAACATTTCATGTCCATAAAACCCTCCTTCGAGCAATTGTCCTTTATTATCTTTTAAAATGTAAGTTTCCGGTACTGTAGGTTGCACCTTAAATACGGTAAAAACCTCATTTGTCCAATTTGGCAGATATCTTTTACTGAATACACCTTTGTATTTGCTTATTCGCACTTTATCACCAACATTAAACACTTTAGGCTTTAGTTTTTCAACTTTTGGTTTAGTATTCATTTTTATACGTTTTAATACGAGTTTTTCATTTTTCCTAGTCACTTGGTTCGGTTTCATACCAATTGTTCTATGGAACTTGTTATTGTAATCTTTTATTAGTTTTGGTAACATATCAATCCATACGTGCGATCCTCTGTTTGAAAACATCTTGTACATCGCACCTTTTAAAGTTCGATTAAATCTTTCTATGATTGATGCTTTCACCTCTGAATTAGTGGAATAATGGTTTATGTCGTGTTTTTTCATTAAATTTGAAAATTCTTTATTGAAATATTCTTTACCATCATCGGTTTGTAAATGTTTTATGGTATTTTTGTCTCTCTGTATCGCAGTTTTCATGGCTTTTGTTACACTCTTGCCGGTTTTATCTTTTAGCGGTAAAGCATCTGCCATTTTTGTAAAACAATTGATAATAGTCAATATATATTTAAATCCTTTATTTTGTTTACTATAAGGAATCATTTCGATTAAATCAGCTTGATATAGATCATTCATTCCTTTTATAACAGTATTTCTTCGGGGAAATTTTCTCCTAGCCGGTTTATGAAGTTCATGAACAATTTTTTGTTTCAAATCCATAATTTTATCCTTCCTCATTCATGGATGAAGTAAAAATAAATTTTTTTTTACATTATACCCATATTTAACTGGGTCAAGGTCATTCAAATTGATGTAAAAAAATGGGGAACACGGCGTTAGACTTGCCGTGTTCCCCATTTTTTTACGGAAGGAAAAGGAATTTAGGTCGAAGAAGGTCGAAGAAGGACGAAGAATAGGTTAGTTGTCGATGGGGTTAAGGGAGTAGTGGCCGAAAGGAAGAGTGTTGATTTTGTCATCCATAATATGTCTTTTGTCATCATTTGCCGATAGTGCTTTTTTAACTTCTGTAACACTGTAAAGTTTGTGTTTTTCACTCCTTATGGTGTTGAATTTAGCAGTCAAAGTGGTGTTGTTAAATAGACAGTTTTTGTAGTGCTCAAAGTCTATATTTTTCTTCAAATAACCTGTCTTTACACCTTTTGCTTTCTTAGTGGTTGATGTTTCTTCTTGTTCTTTATATACTTTAAAAGAATATAATTTTGACATTAGAGCAACAATTTCTTCCATGCTTGCTCCGTTGCATTCATCTTTGAATTTGCCTAAAACTTTCTTATTATTTTCATTAAAGTTCGGGTGATTTCTTTGGTAGTCGGAAAAATCAAAATCATTTTTGTGTATGAACGTCCGAAGATCTTCATACATGTCTAAAGTTTTTATCCAATACACAAATGCATCAGTGTCCATGTATGCTATTCCTATGTTGTCACGGCCATAGTAGTCAACCATCTTGTTATAATGGAAATCGTACATATGGGTTTTTGAAATATCCAATATGCACATTCCTGCATACAACGGTCGATCCATAACAATTTTGGTTTTCTTCATGCTCACGGCAACGAGGTTTTCATTTATTATCATTGTCGATCCGAAGTTTGGTTTCTGCACTAGTTTTTCCAATTTTGCAGGGTCTGAAACTAATTTTACAATCTTGTGTTTCCTTTTGTTCTCCAATGTTTTTCCAAATATGGCATTGTTCATCAATTTAAAAAAGTCCTTTTGAAATGCCAATGTTGCTCTAGCTCTTCTTGCGGTGTTTCCATCGATGTAGGATTTTAGCCAGCATGATTGAGAGAATTGTAATATTCGGTGAATTTTTGTTATTTTCAGTCCTAACTCCAACGCTTGTTGTACAACCCAGTAGTGCGCCACATAACGATTTTTGTTGTTTAATGTCATCATAAGTTTGGGCCATTTACCTGTTGGTGATACTTCAGTTTTTGCCAACAGCGGCAAGTCATAATGATGATCGTGGAGTGTTTGCGGGTATTGAAAATCGCAATCTAAAATATATCCAGTGTCACCTTCTTTAGGAATATCCATAATATTTCCAATTGAACCTGGGTTTATCCATTTAAAGTCTCCATGAGGTAGCGGTTTAGACATGGCCCAACCGTACAAATTATTCGCATCAAAATAGCCAAGAAAAATCGAATCTTTAGTTTCATCATAGTTTGGTAGAAATTTATTGTTAGCTTTGACATGTCTTGTAACGGCCTGGGTCAATCCACCGCGTACACCCGATTCAATCATCAAAACCATATCGATGTCGGTTAATAGTTCCAACTTGCACTTGGTGGATTTTAGCATCGCCTGCCATGCTAAGCCGGGAGATGTAAACGAATGAAGGGGGTCCAGTCCATAGGCGTCGAAGCAAGTGTTGCGAAATTCTTCCATTATGTCGCAGAGAAGTGTCACATCCAGTTTCATGTAAAAATCAGAATATTCACCAAGATTTTGCATGCCTAATTCATTCCACACATTGCAGGCGTGTTCGTAGTCTTCGTTAGTGATTTCACATCCAGTCAATTTACCGGTGAATGCTTCCCTCGGCGGTAGTCTTCTTTCTTCGTAACGTTCCGGGCTGTCGATGTAGTCATAGGGGAACACCCCTTTCCGTAGAACCAAATTCATCTTGTCCTGCGGAACAATTTTACTTGTTTCCCTTAGATCGTGTCTCCTTAGGTTTTCAGTCAGTTTACTTAGACTAGAAGGCATAAATCTAAATGAATCAACAAATCGGAGTTTAATTTTTTTATCTACAGTTTTTGAAAAACTAATAAATTTTTCTGTCGTTTCTGCCAATACCTCTATTTTCCCATCATCTCTACCTAATTCAGGTATGATAAAATGTGAATCGTACCCGCTAAGGTTGTGTAAGACCACTGGAATAAACTTTGGTAACTTGTAATTTACATTGCATCTATTACACGCTGCACCTCTGTACTGTCCAGTCAAATGATCGTGGTCTTTAACTTTATGGTTGTCATCTGTAAACTGGTTCTTGCACAAATAACAAATTCTTGCCAAGTCATGTTGTTCCTCCTCTTCATAATCCAATGGTGTCATCGGTACAATATTGTCAAACATAGCTTGCACTTTCAAAGCAATCTCATATAATTTGTCAAGAAAAATCTTTGGTGCGTTTTCACCTCGGTATAATACAGGTGTTGATGAAAGTCCATAATCTTGTAAATGTTCCTCAGTCAAGGTAGATTTTACAATTAAACAAAAACTATTGGCTTTATGCTCTTGATATTTTGTCCTCCTATTGATTTCTTCTTCCGCCACATCTTCCGGTATGAGTATCGATTCAAAATCAGCATACACCACAAATGGAACTCTGTACTGATGAGCAATTTTTTCAAATTTTACTATTGAACGATTGGCAGAAGGTAAACTAACTTTTACTTCATAATTGTCATTACAAAGCCTCTGGTGTTCCTGTAGCCACTGACGTCCACCTCTTCTTAAATCACTATTTACAAAACAGAAGCAACGCTTACAAACTGTAATTTTATGCTCGTTTTTTGTTAGTTGTGCAACTACAAGTCTTTCAAAGTCTTTTATATATACATAGTGGGAAATTTCCCCTTTCGTAATTAACAATAAATCAGTGTGATTCCTTAATTCTGTTTTTACAACCTTAATTGGATACACCGTGTTAGAATCATCCAAACCAAAAATATTTACACTAACACCTACATTTCTTTTTTCAAATTTACAAACATCTTTAATATTTACAGGGTATGACATTCCTTGAAAGTTATATCTAGTATTTACACGATCGTAGTGCCTACTCACTCTGCATGGGTGTTGATTAGGCAAAATATATTTACAAAGCATGGCATATTTAAAACATTCTTGATCTTGGTTCTGTACATTTATACAACTTTTAGTTTGTTCAATTTTCTTGGGTAGAGGGATGTAACTGCTTCCTCTCATACCGTATCCGTGTTTTTGAACTCTAAGATCTAAACCTTCTATTGACACCAACCTCCATCCTGACCCTCGGCCTTGGTGTTCTTGCAATTTCACCAACAATTCCGCAATACATTCATCAATAATATTTTTCAAGTCAGAAGTAAACATAAGTGTGCGATTTTTTGTTACAAAGCCTCTTAATTCTGTTTCTAATTCAGTGTTAATAAACAATGCGTCTAATACTAGTCCGAATTTTATAAAATTTAGTCTTGCCAATTCCTCTTCCAAAGTCTGTTCAATTAATAATTTTGCTTGGTTTAAAAAGTTATCCAACTCAAGATGTTCGTTTTTAATTTTGAAATGTACTACCTTTTGACCAGGTAAAGCTGTAGTACGTAGAGATCTTGTTCCGTTGTCTTCTTCCGGTTCAATGTCCATGTCCAGTTCAGTGTCCATATCTGTGTCCAGGTCCGTCCGTGCTGTGGTTGTTCCAGCTCCTGATGTTCCAGCGCCTCCGAACTGTATGACGCTGGGTCGTCTTCTTTGCATCATTTGGAGCTCGCTCTCCCAGTAGTCAAGCCTTCGATGGTGTTCGGCTAAAAATTGGTCAAGCGAGTCCAAATCTCCTTCGCTGACTTGCACATCCGCCGTCTCCTCCGCTTCATGCAATTCTTGATGGATCTGCAGGATCACTTAGTCTGGGAAAAATTCCCCACAAATATGGCAAAGAAGCATTTTTTAATACTTATTGCCAAGAGCGCCTTTGGATGTTAACTCCACGAAAGTTTACCAAAGAATGAGAGACGCTCTTGACCGACCTCCTTTTATAGCGGGTGGTGGGGGGTGATCTTGGGAAAACCCGTTCTGCGCATGCGCAGAACAAATCTGCACATGCACAGAACAAAATGTATATATGAATATATTTTATTTACACTTTGGTATTTAGGACAAATATATAGGTCAAGGCCACCTTAAATCTGGTAAAAAAGAGGGAACACTGGATAAGAGATGGTAGTAAGATTGACTTTATAACAAATACTTTCAATAATATGTCAACAGGTTCCAAAGTTAAATATTTTTTATTATTTACAGCCCAACTTGTTTAAAACTAAAACTTTTAAATATATATGTTTCAGCAAATGCTTTTGGCACACTTACCACATGCCAAAACTCAAAAAATGTACAGAATTAAGATTGATCTCGCGGGGAAATACTATTCAATTGAAATTTCGATATCCGGTTATATAATTATATGGACTTGGTGCTAAGAAAAGGAGTGTTTCCTTATGATTATATAACCATCAATTTACTTTTAAAAAGCTTCGATTGGTGGTAGACATGTTTCATCGAATTTTTCTACTCCGGTTATATAATCATATGGAAACACTCCTTTTCTTAACACCAAGTCCATATGATTATATGACCAGATACCAAAATATCAATCGAATAGTATTTCCCCGAGAGATCAGCTGAATCCTGTACTTTATATGAGTCTTAGCGTGTAGGAAGTCTGGCAAAAGCATTTGACCAAAACGAAATATATTTAAAATTTTAAGCTTAAACAAACTAGCGAGTATAAAAATAAAAATATTTCCTAACCATTGACAACCTGTTAACATATTGCAGTGTTAAAGTATTTGCTATTGAGTCAATCTTACCATCACCTCCGATCCAGCGTTCCCTCTTTCTTACCAAATGAGACTGAGGCTTGACTACCCGTATATATGACGTTTCCCCCACCACTAATGCTCTCCCCCACCACAATCAATTCTCAAAAGTCGGTCAAGGCCATCGAAAATTATTATTTTGAGCGGAGGATAGAGCATCTGCTGCTCTATCCCCCGCTCATATTCTTTTTTCTTCTTTTTACAGTTTTATAATTTTTATGGATTTTTGTAAAATGCAAAACAAAAAAAAATATTTACAAAAAAGTTATTTACAAAGGTGAAACTTCATCACCGCTATCCTCGTCATCACTACTCTCCAAAAATAATCTTCTACTACAAAATACAAGTCTTTTACACAACGACATTCTGTCCAATATAGCTCCTACTTGAGGGGTGTTCTGATCTTTATTTCAAAAGGGTGAAGGAATAATTTTTCCCACTCTGTTCTGCAAAACCTCAATCAAGTTAAAGTTCAAGTCCTAGTTTAACACTTGGTTAGGAGAATTACATTAGTTTGATACTTATTTCTACCGTTACACTTGCTCCATTTTCAAAAAGATATAAATAATATAATCCTGGATACTGTTCTTTTTCATGTCCTGCATGTTCCTTAATAAAGTCAAAAGCCAATCTTTTTGAATATTCATTATGAAACACTTCTCTTACACAAACAAGAATTTTTTCTTCCAGAAATTTCACTTGGATTGTTGTTAGTTTGCTTACATCATCCTTATCTATCAGGGGTAGCTTGTAGGTAAAAGTATTTGGCGGTAGTTTGTGCGTTCTATTAAGTAAACAACAAAATTTTTTATACAATTTCTGCTCATTGTCTGTAATACTATTAATACCAAGCAGATTATAGTAAGAAGGATCATAAGGTATACGACAAGACATTTTTAGAACCAGTCGGCACGAGAGCTGGAGCTAAAATGAGAAGTGCGTGCAACCCAGCCGCCTTATATCCCCACCGGGTGACCACGCCCAAGGTGTCCTAAGATATTTATGTAAATTTAAGGTAGCACTAAAACGGTGCTGCCTATATTTTAAATAATTACAAATATTTTCCATCCTTAAAATTTCACAGTTTAAAACTTGTCAGAGACCAACAAACTGAAACAAATTTAATACTTTTAAATATATTTGTTTCATCAGATGCTTTTTTAACACATATGGCAACACTAAAAAAAAAAAAAAAAAAATACCAAAGTGTTACATGCATATTCAATTTAGCTCAAACACAATACAGAATTAATACCAGCATAAAATATTTCAAAATCCAAATCTTTAAAATTTATATTTCAGGTAGCACTAAAACGGTGCTACCTATATTTTAAATAATTACAAATATTTTTTCCATCCTTAAAAATTTCACAGTTTAAAACTTGTCAGAAACAAACAAACTGAAATTTTTTTTTCTAATTTAACCATTACTAAAATACATACATGACACCACTGTGCAAAATATTACCTTTATACTTATGCTACATCTTAAACAGTGGAACATCCATGTCAACCCATTGGCGGCTCGAAGGAGAATGAGATGAGTCAAACTTGCTTCAGAGGTACCTCAGTGGTAGACTGGTGGGGGGGGGGGAACAGTAAGCCACTACTATTTTTAACTTGTTGTATAAGTAACAATTTCACACTACTGGCTTGGCAGCTCCACCTCCCTCGGGGGGGGGGCGCAGTTTTCGTCCGGAGCAAAAAATTTTTGGTCAAGGTCAAAATCAAAAAAAAAAATTTCGGGGGGGGGCTCACTTGCCGTCCGGGGCTCGGGGGGGGTGGGGTCACCTACCCCTAGGACTTTAACTCTTGGATACCTGCTACCCTTACTCATGTGTCAACATCAAATAATATTTTGTTCCACCACAGTGTGGACAGCCAACACTTAGTCGCATCTCGCTCTAAGTCCTAAGGAGTCCTCAGAACTCAGGCAAAAATCCGCCTAAGTCATGGCTGACCTACATATCGTGTGGAACAAAATATTATTTTATTCACACACAAATATGGGTCAAGGTCATCCAAAAGTTAAAAAAGAAATCCCCCCGATGCCTAAGACCGCCGGCGGTCAGAGGCATCGGGGGGATCTCAACATTTAGGGGGAGGTGATTTAATAAAAAATTATTTATTTAATTTTGAGTTTCCTTAAGGGAAACATGCTACAATAATTTGGAAGAGGCCATGCTAACCATGACCGAGGATCCCGTCTTAACCCGTAGGTACTGACTTTTGCCTAGCACACCGGTCAGTGTCAGGATCCGACGCCTCGTGCTAAAGGATGCCAACCACCCATCTAGATGATGAGGTCCAGTAGCGCCCCTGACCGAAAGAGGCCTAAGGGTGGATCCCCAGGGGCCTACCCCCGGGCTCGTTAGGCGCCATGCTATTGTTGGTAACAAATAATTCTTGAGGTTCTGAACCTCGAAAAATTTTTATTTTACAGAAACTGTTAAGTCTCAAAAGCCTAACACTTAAGCTGCCAATTTACGGAGGAGTACCTCCAAGATGCGAATTTAGAAAAATTTCTACTTAGGGACAACCTGTGAAGATTAGTACAAATAAATATTTTTCAACACACAACACTTAGACTAAATAAATCCAACACCAAGACCTAGCAGAAGCAGCAAGCGCAAAATAAAATATTTCTTAACACTACACATGCCATGCCTTAGACTAAAAGAATTCCCAATATAATGCGGCGCCAACATTACATTGCGAATCCTGTAGGGCAGAGCTTCAACCACTCAGCTGAAGTGTTTGAAACCAACTGCGAGGAAGCAAAGCCTCAGAGAACCGAAGCTGAGCCGGTCAGAAGTGGGGGAACCGGATCTGGTTACGTAAACAGCCAGACCTCGACACGTACTTGTTTGCGGCATTGGACAATCTCCAAGAGCCACACCTGAATACATTACTAACCGGATCTCATTATACAACATGTGTCAAGGTATGGCAACGCCTCAGGCTATGCCACCTCCTCCTCCTCCCCGGGGGGGGGCTCACTTCTCGTCCGGAGCCAGGGGGGGGGTCTTGGGACTTAGAATATTTTTGATCCAGGACAGTTGTAGTATAGAATTATATTTTAGCTTGCCAAACTCAGCACAGCCGGCAGAGACGGTTACGTAATGCTTATATAACAGACTGGTTTCTTGGCCAGCTTGCCAACTGTAGCTCAACAGAAGGTAAGTCAGTTTATTGCAAGCCAACAAACACGCCACACCTCGCCGCCGCGGGACTTTTCTGTGAGTAAATTTTTATTTTTCCTTCTTATTAAACTTAGCAAAACAGAACCTAGCCTGTTTTGCACAAAATTAATTTTTGTTACACTGCTACAATTACGTTTACTTAACAAATTATTTTCCACTCATTATTTAATATTTTATTCCTTACTTGTTAAGACTTAGAAACTGAAATGTTGGAAGACTGTTTGATACAAAATTACTTTTTATTTAGCTATACAGGTCTCATAATATTTTCCTACACTTGTATTTTGCAGGTGTGGCTAAATATTTTTCGCTCACAATTTAATTTTATTCCACACAAGTGGATTTTGAACTTTACTACAAAACTGATCCATGCCCGTCTCCTACAAAATTATTTTTCATTTGGCTCTACCTCTTTTAGTCTTACATTAAATATTTCTTGGAGTTAAATTTTACACAAGTCTCTCGGTTAATTTTTCTGCACAGTACATGTTACACCTTGGACAGTTCCCAGCAAACTGTTTCTACACTTGGCAACAACAGTCCGCATTACCCCCTCCACTACTCATTCCCCCACTATAGCCCTGTTCCCCCACTACTTCCAGCTAAGGTGCAACACTTGACTGAGTGTTTCAGTTTTATCCAAACCTTACTGTGAGACACACCTAATGGCTGAAACTTTGCGAGAAAAGTTATTAAGAGTAAAATTTTTGCTGGCCAAGCAAAATAATTCTGTTAAGGTGTCCAAGACTTCCACTTTAACAAAAATGAAACGTTGCTTCAAAAATAATCCAAAATTTTACTCAAGGGACACAAATATCACTATGGATGATAAAATGTTTCAGAAACTTTTAGACGAACTAACTTTTGCCAGTAAGGTTACATTGGTGACTCCAATTCCCGACCAAGTTCCAAGATCACCTGAGAAAGAATAAAAATAAATATTTCTCAGGAAATATTTCCAATTCGAGTTACGGTAAAGGACAGACTCGGATGAGTTGTTGCAAAAATTTTGCTTTTTTCTTCCTTCTGACCACTTTACCCCCACCACCTCCTTATCCCCACCACTGAGCTGGGTACCTGGGATACCGTCTGTGTACAAGTCAGTACTTCTTCGGACGCGGTGCTGTTCGGATCGCGTGTCGTTTGTCGCACTGTCGGGTGTTTGAAGAAATTATTCTTCGGCTCTCAGTCTCTCGGTAGGTAAGTCAAATATAAAATTTTTTTTTTATTTGCCGGTTCTGGGTTAAGGTCAATGACCCCTGACGGATATATTAGGTCAAGAGTCTGATCGCTAGAGAATAAAAAAAATATATTTTTTGCACTTTTGTGATTCCTCGAGAAATTTCAATTTCTCACCAAAATTTGAGGAATCGCAAAAGTGCAAAAAAATTTTTTTTGTATTCTTGCGTGACCTTGACCTAATTAACGTCAGTGACGTCATCATGATGACGTCAGCGGTAATGACGTCACCATGACGTCATTTATGTGACGTCATGTGACGTCATATGACATCATTAGTGACGTCATTAGTGACGTCATTGATGACGTCGTCACTGCTGACGTCATCATGATGACGTCATGGCTCAGAACCGGCAAATCTGCACTACTGGTCTGATGGGAAGTCCAGTAGTGTGTCGCCGGCCTTATAAAAAGGAATTTCCTTCAGGTGGTATCAGGCGGAACCGTATTCCGCGCACTTCCGGTGTTACAGTATTTGTTAACACTGCCATTAGAAAAATTGATGAACGGTTTAGGCTATTTGTTTGTAAGATTAAAATTTGAATCTCATCTGTGAGAAATTGAAAATAAACTTACACATTACTAGTTTTTTGTATTATGTACTGTAAAAACCAGTATAGTGCAGATAATGTACTGCTCGTCTTGAGTACACAAAAAACAATCGCCAATCAACCATAGTGCTGTATAAACACACGTGTTCTAAAATTGAATTGTACGAGTAATTTAGATGGATAAAGAAGTATTCAAATAAATACAAGGAATGTGTCCCCCAACATCACTGAGTGATTTATAATGCGATAATGTTTGTGTGTGTGTGTGCTTGTGTTAGTGAGAAAGACGACGTTTGCGAAAAGGCTAGTAGCGCCTCGAAAGGACGAATTCCCAGACCCCGTTTTTGCTCAAAACATGCGTTTGTAGTCCCCTGTTTCGGACGACATTTTTTAACCGATTTGACTGAAAGTGGTCTTAAACTGTTCAGAAAGAGTGCCTGCGTGGTTCTTGTACCTCGATAGTTCGATAATGTTTCTTAAAAGTATTTTAAAAAAAAAAGTTAAATATCTAGTAATTTTCTCCTTTTTTAACTGTATTTTTAAGTACTACCGAGTACGTTTTTATTATTATGAGGTACAAGAACCACGCAGGCACTCTTTCTGACCAGTTTGAGACCAATTCCAATAAAATCGGTTCATAAATGTCGTCCGAAACAGGGGACTACGAACGCATGTTTTTGACGTTTTTCGCAGGGGTGATGAAGACTCTTAAAATCTTCCTTCACCAAAAATTATAATATTATTTTTCATGTTCCAAGTTAGCTACACATAACAGGAAAGGACATGGAAAGGAACACATGACAGGACGGGACACGGAAAGGACACGGACCTCCCGACGTCTGACGGCTGCGCGCGCAGCCTCCCGCCTCAGAAATGTCCTGTCCGTACGGGTAGCCACGGACCCACCAGAATTTTGTCAGACGTCGAATCAGAATTTTGTTCTTGTCCTTTCCGTTTCCTTTCCGTATCCTTTCCTGCTATGTGTAGCCATACCTTTAAAGCTAAAATTGTCTTTCTCCATTGAAGACGCCTATGAAGACGGGATGGGAAAAGGACAAGAGATATGCTATAGTGACATGTTTGCCAAAGCGCCAAAGTCACCAACCCCAACAATGACAATCATTGTCAACATAAACAAATTAATCTGTTATCACATTTTATTGCATAGCTTTATATAGCTGAGGGAAACAGTTAGTAGAAGTAGGATCAACTGACTCCATTGAACTCGTCTCGACGAAAGGAATAAGAACCCCAATGATAATGGAATGTAAATCATTAGCCCAAATCGTTCTACAAGAACCGCCTCTGAAAGAAATCCTCGGTTACGATAACAAGGACGATAACAAAATGTAAGTAAATATTCGCAAGACAACGTGATTTATTGCTCACATAAAATAAATATTTTCATACCCCCCGTCGACGCCGAGCTGTACAATGTTATTTACGTCGCTGTCGGACGCGGGACAATATACGCCCACAGTTACCGGTCCGCAGTGTCAACCCAACCCTTCACAGCTGGAGGTGTTTTGTTTCCGGAAGCCCCGCCGCGCCGCCGGAAGTGTCCCGATACTGTAGCTGCATTTCCGTTTCCGTCGCAACAATTAACCTTTGTCGTGGCTCGCGTCGCCGATCCTCAATGCCTTCTCAGTTTTCCATTGTTTGATCAAGAGTGGAAATCGCGATTGGACATCTGGATGGAAGTTGCCTTCGGCAAAAAGTCTAGTGGAGTTGAAGGCCTTCTGGAAGGTAAAATTTCTCTTCGGTAGCTTTCTACATGGTAACACTTGAAAATTCTAATATTTGGGTTTGGTTAGGTCAGGAGGATAGTGTTTGATAAGTTGCCATGGAAAAGAGCTTCCTGCGAAATCAGTATCAAAGGTAATTGATGTACTACCTTTGAGAAAAGTTGCTTTCAAGAAGAGATCTCGTCACATCTCAATTCTTGCTAGTTTTAAGTTTTTTTATGTTCAAGAGGACACTGTTTAATCACCGGTATGGCCAAAAAGTGTGGTGGGTTATTCTCAGACTTTCTGCGTTCTAATGACTGATTCTGTCCTGTCGTCATAGCCGCAGATATTGCTAATTTGCCTGGAAATAGAAAAGAAAGTATTCGAAAATTTCATGTTGCGTCATTGCATTACTTTAATGTATTTTTATTCATTATTGCTGACATTTGATACCACGTAGATAGAAAATTATCTAGATTGGACGTTTAAGGATTTGTAATCCAACGCTGTCATCAGGCGATAGCATTCTTGTATGTATATCGGTTTGTTTTAAGAAAAGACCGATCAGGAATTTGCGTGAGAAGTCACATAGAGCTAGTTTATAACTGATTTCTACGCTTCCCTTTGAAGGAACACCAGCATGTCAAAGCACTAGATGCATCTACAGTAAAAGTATAATTTCAATTGTTATGCCACTTGTTTAGTGTTGTAGCCCAACATTCCTTGAAGAAGAAAAACACTTAGGAACACCTAGTGATAAATGTTTCCTAATCGTCAGAACTGGCGATGTTTCCGGGAACTGTAGGGCTCGGTATAATTGCAGTGCATCTGAACGGAATGCATCATCGACTGTCCTTGGCTCGCCGCTCTGGTGCAAGTCACGTGTTAGTATTCCAGTCATCTGGAGACCGGTAAGGGGGACACGGTTGATTGGCGACTCGCCCGGTGGCCTTTGGATCACAAGTCGCGGCCAGTAAGCGGTTCATACAATAGGGAACTTGGAGTGGCGAATTTCTTTCACTGAACAAAGTTCGTTCGCGTTGCTCCATCCACTGTGGGAGTAGCCCAACATACACTTGAAGGTTCGCCACTTCACTTATTCTGTTACTCCCAAAACGTGAAGCTGAGTGCTGAGTGCATCAAAGGTTGCAGTTGCTGTGATTGTTTTGAATGAGTGTGAACATTAATTTCATTGAGCTCATCGCATTTCTACTCTTTCTTCGAAAGCTCTGAGAACTTTTATTTCCTTTAAAGAATTTCAAATTGGCCCCAATATAGTTTCCATAGCCAAAACCAATAGATGCTCCGTAACGCTTGGTCCTGTCACTATTTTATCACTTTTTATCTTCCAATTACAAGGACACTGTCAAACGCTTTGATAGACTTTTATTGCAAAACTTAGGACCATAATGTTAGCACTATCCTCCTGAGATATATATTCTAAAATAGTTCACAACACTGTACTACGCTCCAACAGAACCCAAGCAGAATTATAAAATAACAAACAAGGATCACACTAGCGAGTGTGAATGTGGTCGTCGGAGCGGCAAATCGAACCAAGTCTTCCAACCAGATGAAAGATCAAGTTCGACTCGGATTTGGTGCGTGAAGCCCCATACACAAGTTCGCATATCCACGTTCCTTAGTGTTCTTGTACAGGTCACGTTAGTTGCTGTGCTGGCCGATAGATGGTGACATGTTCCACGTTATTTCCCCCACCGTCCGCCGCGCCACAGGTGCGCTGCGGTACCGATACTATATCAAGGCTATCCCGTGTCGGCCAGCGTTAAATAATATCATTATGTCCCCGCCCATCTTTGCCTTCCCCGCCTTTTAACTGCGGCCGATTTATTTGCCATTGTTCGTTCCGCATAATTCCGCCTTTGTTGTTGGAGCCATTTTGCAAATTGTATTCACTTGTTAATTGAATGTTCCGATGGTAATGATTTTTTTGTGGGCGTAAGTGTTCTCATTCGATGTAATTGTTTTGAGTCTTCTTAATCGGGTTATCTTTTTTGTAAAGCCGCCAATGGTTTTCGTGGATCTCAAAATGCTAGCTTAAACTTTTTGGAAATTTTAAAATTGTGGTCTGTAGTTTTAATTTACCGTTTGGAGTTCGGTAGGCCTACAAATAATTACTGTACTCTAAGAAGGCTAGTTGGTTTCTGTCATTGATAGGGTGAAGAGAAAAAAAATCACGCACGTTTAGTTGTGATTGTTCTTACATATATATTATATATATATATATATATATTATATATATTATATATATATATAGATATATATATATATATTTGTAATTACTTCACGACAAATCAACGGTACACATAATTTGACCAATTATTTCTCGATCTATAGAACGTCTTCAAATTCAAATTCAAATTCAAAATTCACTTTATTCCGTTAGGTACAAATCAGTACAATAGGACAAGTCAAAGTTCAGTACATTTGCACCAAGTCACTAATATTAAAATGGGCTTAAAATAACAAATTTGAACTGGAGATGCTGATTAGTTGTACAAACAAGATAGGCTTAAAACAAATAAATAAACTATATAACATGGTCAAACAACAATAAAAATATAATATTATTTTTAACAAAACTATTAAATAACATATAATCACATGGAAAAGCACCAAAAAAGGCCAGACATACAAACATAGATGACATAAATGAGATTTAACAACACATAGGCTAGTTAAAAATTTATCTCAGAACTCTTAAGTAACATAAATTCATCTAACGAATAAAATGGGTTCAGCAGTAGCCAATCATAAAATTTGCTCAGATTTTTACGATAATCTGGAAAATTCAGTTTATGACAAACTTTATTGAAGATTCGAATACCGACAGAGAGATGACTTTTCAAAGATTTACTCAATCTACAATATTCATATTCCACATTATTCATATTCCTCGTATTATAGCTATGTACATGGTTTCTTAAAGTTAGGTTAGGAAGTTCATTCAATACATATTTAAGGATTTCAAAAATATACAAATTTATAATAGTGAGGACTTTCAATTTTATAAATAAGGGTTTACAATGCTCTAGCCTATTTGAATTTGTGATACAGTAGACTCCCTCTTAACCGGCCACCTTTTAACCGGTCTCCGCTTTAACCGGCCTACCCTAACACAAAAATTACATCTTCTTAACCGGCCATTTTTTATCTCAACATCGCTTTAACCGGCCGTGTTTCGCCGCAAACATTGTTTTTTTATCTACTGTATTATTCACTTCAAACGTTATTTCATATTGAAGTTCTCAAACCAATTAAAATGTAACGTCCTGGACGGAAGTGTATGCCACCGGAAGTCAATGTGTTTGGACCTACAGTACTATCCAGTAGACCACAATAAAGAAACGAATCATTGTTAGTTTAGTTTGTTGTGGATTTCATGGGTGTCGGATTTCAGCTATAAATCACATACAGTAGTGTATTTAAAGTTGTTTTCAAGTGATAATTATATTTAGGCCATATAAAATTGTAGGTTGGAGTTCTTAAATGAACATCGGTTTAACCGGCTAATTCATTATCTGGCCGCGGCCTGGCCCCGAGGTGGCCGGTTAAGAGGGAGTCTACTGTAACACGAATGGCTCTCTTTTGCAGCACAAGAATGTCTGTAACATTACTTGAGTTACCCCATAGAACCAGGCCATAGCTCAATACAGATTGAAAAAAGCAAAATAAGCTGATCTTAAACAATTAATAGTGACAACATCTCTTAACCTACGAAACAGAAATATCATTTTTGATAGCCTAGAGGAAATAAAATTAATATGAGAGGCCCAAGTGAGCTGTTTGTCAACAAAAACACCTAAAAACTTGATTGGTTCAGAATTTTCTTCAGAGGGAGTAGACCTTAAGCTAAAAATCAGTTGCTTTGTTTTTGAGTCATTTAACAGTAAACCATTTGCCCTAAACCATACCGATGCATCTTCCAGTGTTTTACTTACTAAGTTATTCAATACATTTAAATCTGTGTTTACATTGAGCAAAGTTGTATCATCTGCATACATAAAACATTCAGCCCCAGTATTAAAAGGCAAATCGTTTACGGCTATTAAAAAAAGTAAAGGTCCAAGAATTGAGCCTTGGGGAACTCCAAAGTCAATAGATAAGACAGATGATACCTTAAAATTACACGAAACTAACTGAGATCGGCCACTGAGGTACGGCTGGAAAAATGAGAGTTCATTACCAATTACACCATAGTACTTAAGTTTATTAATGAGCTTTCCATGGTCAATACAATCAAAAGCCTTGCTCAGGTCACAGAATGTGGCCTGAGCAAAGCATTTATTTTCATAAGCAACTAAAACCTTTTTATATGACAGTCGACAGCCTGTACAGTGTTCCGACCTTTACGAAAACCAAACTGAGAATCACAGAAAAGATTATTGTACTCTAAATAATTTATTAACTGCTTACATACTAAAGATTCAAATATTTTACCTAATACAGGAACCAATGATACAGGTCTATAGCTCTTAGGATCATCCTTTGGCCCACTTTTGTATAATGGACATACCTTTGCAATTTTTAGCTGATTTGGAAAAACCCCATCGAACAAACAGCAATTAAAGCAATAAGCAAGTAGTTGAGCAATAGCAACTATAATTTTTTTAATTAATGTGTTTGAAATATTGTAATAATCTAAGCTATCAGAATTACTCATTTTATTTGTGACATTAATAACATCATCTGGTGTCACATATACCCAACTAAATACAGAGTTTGTAATGGCATGTTTTTTCACTAACTCCTCAGCTTTAACAAGTGGTTCAACAATTTTATTTTTAATTTCCTTAACAGAATCAATGAAATAACAGTTAAATTTGTCTGGGGATACAGTTACAGCAGTGTTTTTACCCAAAGATTTTTTTCTAACCTTGTTGATGATTGACCAAGCTGTTTTACTTTTATTATCACTAGATTCAATGATATTGTCATTGAAAAGTTTTTTAGCCTCTACTATACACTTCTTATACTGAGCAACAACAATATTTTTATTATTCTTGACCAATTCATTACCAGTGTGTCTAAAAACCTCATCTAAATATACTATGTAGTTTTTCATCACCCTCAATTCCTCTGTGTACCAGGTATTGTCATGTCTGGCTTTATTGTTTTTAGGCCTATTGGTATCATTATAACTACTATTTTGTTTCAATTTCTTAAACCTAACAAAAATATTCAATACATTCAATACATGAGTTCTGGAACCGACTCTGTTACGAAGCTCCTCCTGGTGCAGATGTAAAATCCCTGTAGTCTGGTAGGATTAAGTCTCTACGAAGTGAGCCCTTAAATGGAACTATGAGGCAGCCTTCAGGCCAGAGATCTTCACACATTATCTGGTTGAAATCATCTTCATTAACCTCAACATGGAAAGAGGAATAACTTGTATATTTTGTCTTCATCCTGGTACAGGTTACAAAGTCTAAATTTAACTCATCAGTTAAAAGCTGCTTAATGTCTCTTCCCGTAACCTCAGGACTAAGCCTAGATAAGAAAAGCGCTTTTCTTCTAGGCCTTGGATGAACTGCAACACATTTTAAAAAGGAGTTCTTCTTTTTCCCAATCAATACTTCACCTTTCCCTTCTTGAATAGTATTAGACTTTCCTGATTTATTCTTCATCTCATTATTAGTGGTTCGAGATAAACTTGGAGAAGAATTGCTAACATAACCTCTAGTAGAGTGAATAAGGTCATTTGGGTGTCGATCACTACAAGTGTTTGATGGGTTGGTGGCAAGATCGAGCGTTTTGTCACCATCAGCATCGACATATTGATCAGAAGACTGAATTAAACTAGGCCTAATAGATGTATCTGAAAGCCGGTTACCAGGGCCATTACGATACAAGTTTGAACGCTGGAAACCCCTGCCTCTGCCTACTTTTTTATTTACCGACCGCCAACTAGGATATGTGTTCTCTTCAACTATATTAGAATAACTTGAAGGTTTTTGTGATAAATTACAACCGTCACTCAATAAAAGTTCAAGTTTGTTGCACAGATTTTTATTACTAGTAGCCACCTCTGACACGACTTTCATAAGTTCATCAAATTTATCAGAGCCAAGGGGAGGAGAAGTTATAGTAACCTTAAAATCCCTCAGAAACAGTTTTATGTGTTCATCACACTGTGGGCAGAACCACTTAACCTTGTCTGCCATTAGATTTATACTTATGTAATCATCATTCGATAGATTCACACAATTTATGTGAAACCAGATGTTACATACCCCATCACACAGCATACCACAGTCATCAGGGATATCACCCTTGCATTCCCCACACTTTTCAGGTAGGCCTAGGCCTTGCTTGTCATTATTGTCACCATCACAGTTAACATTTTTCTGACTCCTATTTCGACGAGTCATTGTCAAAAATCTATTTGGTAGACTAGGCCTATCACTACACTCGTCACTAAGTTACAATCGACAATCAACGAATGTCGTCAAACGACACTACCACGAGACATATCCTATCTCTAGTTCCTAAGTCCACTGCAGATCAGCAATGCCAAATAAGTTTGAAACTAAAGACTAGTCGTTTAAATTCACTTAAATATTGCTTTCCAACAGAAAAAGCGACTATAAAAGCTCTAATTCATGTGAAATCTTAAATTTTCAACACCACCATTAATCAAGACGTTCATCCATCAGAGCAGCCATAGAGGAAAAAAAAGACTTCAAGTTGACTTCAGCGAGTGACCATCATTCCGACAATCACTAAAATTGCAAAGCCTCTAGCCACTTTTTAGCCAATTTATAGGTAAGCATTGCTTAAAAAAGGTCATATTTTGGGACTGAAAACTTCGAAACAGAAATCACTTTGCCGGACGACCTTGATACAGCCAATAATCCATCAGTTCATCGGCTGCCGGGAGCAGTGGGAAGAGAGACCTCGTTTAGATTATCTCCCGGCGAGCATCGTTTGTCTCTTGGACAGGACCATTAATAAATTGCTCACTGATAGGAAATAAACATGTGCCAATCGTGCATTATCAGTGACCAGTGATATATCAAATCTTGATGTGGTGTGCATAGTATCAATATTATGTCGCTTTGTTATGTATGAAGTCGATCTTTAGGCAAATGTTTTCCATTGATATTTTGGTTCAAAATGTTGAATATTTTAGGCACGGATTATTTGCTTCACTCTGCAGATATCCGCGTGGAGGGATATCATCAAAATCCTTTTCGATCACATATTTCTCTAAAACTTATCTATATCCTACATGTTCATGGTGTCCGAGATTGCCTATTTATCTTCTAAATTACTTGGCTGATAATTTAAACACCTAGAGTCAGTTGAGAGTCTATTGCTACAGTATATATAACCTTTGGCTCAAAATTTTAACTAAATTCGTGGATCGTGAACAAATCATGCGGACCAGGGAAAGAAGCAATGGGGGCAAATTAGTGAATCCTTTAAGTCTATAGCATAGAGAGAGACCCTGAGATTAACTCATGAATGTTCCAAGATTAGAGACCGAATCAATGCACCCAAATACAATTGCTTGGAATCAAAGTAAAATGCTTTTAGTTTTGAGGAAACAGAAATTTGACCCTTATTTCATTTTGGGAAGTCAAATAGATATATCAACAAACAAGAGGACTACATAACATAAACTGCTTAACACGTTAAATATAAATATTTGCAAATCCGAAGAACAGAGTTCCTCGGGATCGTTTAGGAAGAGTACCGCAATTTGCCAATAATAATGGCCCCAGTCTACCACCTTGCGGCAGGCCTGTTCACACGTCTCCTTTATCGCTGCACAATGGCCTACTTGAGGCGATCACAGCACGGGCTGCATACAAAACCGCCGCGCCTGGCACCGCCTGTGACACCACCGCCACGCCTGATGTCACTGTCAGCTGTCAATATCAATCCCGCACGGAGTGGCGCTAAGTGGACGATGCGACGGATTCGGCTGTCAAGATGACAAGTGAATACCAATGAAGTGTCGCAAATTGTATCCGCGTGTTATAGAAAGTACTACTGGCGTCGTATTAATTCTCCATGGCATTTTCCTACATGTAACCTAATTTCTTTGGGGGAAAAACAGGTTTAAAACTATGAGAATTGTGTTTTGAGAAAACGCACATTACTGAAGACACCGACGTACTCTGTGGTGCGTATTGCAATGTAAAAATGACAGGAGGATGAGTATGATCAAGGAAAACTACACACCAGCCCGGCATGCCCCCCTTGATGCCCACCAGCCCACCTACCAATCGTGCTTAAACGTCACACTACTAGTGGTCCAGCTGATCTGAAATGATGGCGATTTTGATGCAATCCCTAATAATTACCTGGAAATCCCCTAAAATAAACAAATTTTTACCCAACCTTCGCTTGGATTCCCAAAAATTGAGTTATTAACCAGTTTTTGGCAAAACCGATCAGCTGGCACACCACTTCTGTGACATAATCTTTCTGAGCACTCCGGCCTGGTGTGTAGTTGGCTTTGGTATGGACCAGATTAGTTTAAGCTCTATTGTCGACAATGCCCAGCTGATTCCTTTGCCATGATCATTCATTTATTAGCATCATAGTAAACAAATTCAGCTAACAGGGTTTAGAACCATCAACAGCTTCAAATGCTCCTTGGGGTGAACAGGCATATAATAGGCAACCTTCAAATTCAAAGGCGAACTCTACAGCTACCCGGCTACCCAGCCAGTTTCAAAACTTTCAAAAGTGGTCTTTCGTGACATAATTCTTGTATTAATTCTTAGTCTTTCGTAAGTGATGATGTAGTGACTGCGGAACACTGTCGCAACACATAATGTCAAAGAAAGTGGCAATAAGTATAATTGAGTCATAAAAACTTTATGACTTAAACATTAAAATTTACTACCTCATTTACCTTAGTACCTTTTGTGTATCATCCAAGCATAGAGAGCTGCTAGATTCTCCCAGATTTTTTGTGAGAACAATTTTCTAGTAAGTAAAAACGTCGAAAGGCATTGAATAATTTAGGTTTCCAATTAAATGGTCTGGAACAATGAATTTGAATTTGATAGGATACAGAAGATAAACTACTTCAACTTCCAAATACACCATAAAATTCCAAATACACCATACTTCTTTATGGTGTATTTGGAATTTTGGGTAGCCTCTGCTGTACAATTAATTGGACTGAATTTACTCTCAACCGAGCTAAATTTTACACAATCCTCCAGAATACAGTCATAAACTGCAGATTAAGCAAGAGGTGTTAAATAAAATATTCAGTAAATCCCAAATTAATGTTGATTTACTTTGGTGAAAAGATAAGAGACGGTGCCGTGGCCGGCCAGATGGGGAGGGTGGAAAGCGTGTTGAGGCATGTATGTTATCGTAGGTCTTTGACCAAAGACGTGTAAACACGCATTGTAAACCTGTCAGACGCCGGTCCCTCTTATCCCCCCCCGCTCTGTAAACATTCTCACAGGTGCTTCAGCTTCGCTCCTCTCGATCTGTTTGGGTTCATAAATCTTCTCAAGTAATAATGGGGTGATGTTGATTAACGTGTAAGCCAAGCCTGATATAAACTTTCAACGATAAATCAAACGTGGTTTGGGAGAGAACCGAGCAGTTAGGATTCAATTACCGTTCTTAATTTATCCTCCACCACATTGATTTCAAATTTTGTTTAATTGTTAAGAAACATTACAAAATTTTGGGAGATTGTGAAGATAAATTTGTGCATGAGCGTGCTATCGTGGAATCCTTTCCCTGATTTATGAACCCAGCATATTATAAATGTAAACAGTTCAGTTCTTCCGGTTTGTCTATGATTTCAAGTTTATAAAGCCTATCTGTTAACCCCATATCGCATGAAATTTTCTACCAAACTAGCCTATCCAATTTCAGGAAGTCAAACCTTGATTACGTGGTGCTCGTCGCATTTTCACTACAACATTGACGACACATATCAAATAACGAAATTAGCGATCCCAGAGAAAAGAAGAAAAGCAAAGCGCTGGTCTCGCAAGGAACATAGTGGTGGGAAGTGGGTCATTCCTGTAGTCTAGACTTCGCTAAGAGCTTCTTGATTAGTCATCAGTGACTTAACAATGCCGATTGTTGTCGGTGTGGACGCGCGTCTTCCGGCTTGGTCATTGCTTTTGGTTTGGCTTGTGTCAAAAGAGTTGGAAAGCCAGCCGAATATTCTTCTCTTGACCCCTATTTTCTTTGCAGAAGGCTGCGGCGGTGTGAGGGGGTGCCTGAGGTGCGACGCCCGCAACGCCAGCGCCGTCAAGTGCCTCAAGTGCCGCCAGATGATCGTCCTCGGCTCCAGGGAGTGTGTCGAGTCTTGTCCCCCGGGGTACTCGCAGGAGTGGAGCACGCTGGTCGACTACATGGGCAGAGTCTGCAGAGGTAGGCGATGAACATTGTGATACCAGTAGGCTACAGTTGCTTGTGACTTTTCATCCTGGATGATGGATAATTAGAAAACCTTTTGTTAATTGGGCTAGAAAACTCAATTGGAAGAATATTATCACGATGATGGCGTTAAGAACTTTACTGTTCAGAAGAGGGGCATTCAATTCTAGCTATAGCATCGAAATCTAGCTGATACCCATTTTCAACCTTGAACGTTTGCTTTGTGTGTTTACTTACAGACACAAGCAGAGACATCACGTAAAGTTTCCCAATGTTACTGCACCTTGGGTGCACTTGGTGTTTGGTGCTTGTTAAGTTATATCATAAGAATTAAATATTTAGAATAGCCTCATGCATCACCGGATTCTCAATATCGCTATGGAGGATATAATGGGTAAATAAAAGGTCTACTTTACAACAAAACCCCATGATATTAGGCCTACATATCGACGGAGTTCAGTGCATCTTCTAATTTTAATTGGCTTTAATTCCGTTGGATAACTTATTTGTGGAGTCTATGTTTTGTGGTAGGCAATAGGCAACACGATGATTTCGGTTGGACCTCTAAGGAATTAGATGAGGGGGTTTCATTTTTAGCTGTTTATGTAAAGTATACGTCATTCAAAATGGAAGTGGTAATGAAAGTATTTGAATTAATAATATTCAATACTTTATCAAAGGCAAATGCACAAGACTGATGCAGTGAAAGTTCAAATTGCTTCTAGTAAAACAGAACAATCCAAGGAAACATTCAGTTCAAGGATGACGTGGGCAAATGACGAAAGTAAACACCGTTATTTACATGATGACATGTTTGGCTGAACTCTCCCAGAGTCCTAGCCGCATTCACATTCGTATGTGGAGGCTATTCCTTCTCCAGAGGTCAGCCGGCAGAACCTGCGGATTGGCTTTCTTTTGGTCAAGAAGGGGCTCTGGCTCTAGTCGTGCCGTGGGAGTTGGAAATTATATGGGAATGAAAAACGTGTCATTAGGACAATGTAGGCTACTTGCCTACATTACCTCCGCTGGAGACGTTCGTTTGTTTGGTCGGTTCGGTGTACTGTATTATTGTTTTGTGGTCGTCGAGTTTGAAATGAAATGGAATGAAATGAAAAATAGTTTTATTCCATCAAAATTTTTTACATATATTTACAATTCATATTTTTGGAATGGTTTGCCATCTGAACCAGTAGTGATGGCTATATCTACTTTAATCATCTAAAACAAAAGTCGCGTTCTTATCATGCACGATAACGCGGCTCACTGCGGTGTTCTCCCCTATACAGTGAAACGTTCCTTACTACTAAATATTTCAACTTAAAAAGAAACTACGTATTTGTAACTAACTAAGTATTTGTTTCCATTAAACTTTCACAAAACTCTGTGCATGGAAAGAAATTGCTCTTAGATTTTTATTAGAATCAGAATGATATCAAATTTCAAACAGTGCTGTTAATAATGTTCCAAAAACATGTCCCAACAAAACATGTTGCAGTACAAAATACGAAATTACTTGATACTTACTTGATACTTGAAGTAGTCCCACTGGAATCGCTTTCGCGACGTGGTCGTCAGGTTTGGTAATTTGGATCAGGCTCCGAGTAACATTTCCTCAACATTGTAGTAAGCCATATCAACCAAATGATCCTTCAATAAAGATTTGAACTTGTTCGGGTTTGCTTCACCGATGATATTGAGTGGTAACTTGTTGTAAATTTTTACACTGCTAAAATAAGGGCTTTTACTTGCCAGAGTTGAGTTAACTTGAGGAACGTGGACATTTCTAGCTCGTCTTGTATTATACTGATGAACCTGATTATTGGTTATGAAAATTTCAGGATGTTTCCGCACCACTAGAGCTGACTCCATAATGAAGAGTAATGGAAGGGTTAAGATGTTGAGTTCCCTGAATAAGGGCCTGCAGTGAGCCAGATCAAATCCAAAAGTGGATGCTTTCAAATATAAACTCAAGAGATGATTTCTCTCTAGTCAACGAAAGGAAAAATAAAGTGTTGTGTTGGTTGGTTGTGTTTGATCTTAAGAGGGCGTTGGAGTGCCGCCATGTTGGATTTATTTCCCATAAGAGCAATGCTAAACTTTTCATCGGCATTTGTCATATAATTTCTTTATTTTTTGTCCGATTGGTTCAGAATAAATAGCGTTTGAATCACAATTAAATTCCTCGTTCCTTTTGCGAGATCGATTCTTTGTAAATAATTTATAAAATTCTGTAGAAAATGTTTTAAAAGTAGTAAAAAACTTGCTTTGTTATTTCAAGTTAGTAAAAAACACTAATGTTTATAAAAAATTCCTCTCGCAAACCAAATCCGCCTTGATGAACCCTTTATTTAGAGCTATAAACCATTATCTTCTGATTATAAATAAAAGAGTTATTTGACATCCCGTTTAACATTGCTCTTATGGGGGAAAGGCGGAATTTGGATTGACTCCAACGCCCTCTTAAGTTCACGTTCTCCCATCGAAATATTTTTCCTTGAAAAGTGTGCAATCCCAATATATTAATAACCAAAACATTGGCAGAGTATTGACTATGCCTATGTATCAGCTTTAAAGACATTTGAATTTATGACGAGAATTCCTTATACGAGAGTTGGAATTGATAGAACGCACACTGCTCCAAATAAAGAAGATTAAATTACCGTACGATTTTGCCACTCATTCACAGTACGGTCTATCTAGCAGTTAAGTTGACATGTTGAGATTATTCAGTTATGTCGCATATAAATGCTATTGCAATTAATTACTTTCACACTACTACCGCAGATCTACTTAAGAAAAAATTATCCTTAGAACCATCGCTTTAGATTCTATTTTACAATTCTCTGTCGAAGCAACTATAACTAAGATTCATCCGACCTACCAGCCCAACTTCAATGCCCTACTTCCAATTCCAACTGACTCAATTAGAGCTTCCATCCAACAACAAAACGTGGTCCTATTTACATCACTCCCCCGGTATCACCCCGGAAGAAATTAAACCCGGCCAAGAATCCGTTTAACGGGACAGTTAACGAGCGATGATCTAAAGCCCGTCGTCTGCTGGAGTCCGGTCCATAAACAGCTGATTTAACAATCGTGACGTCACAGCGGGGGCTGCCAATAATCAGCTGATCTGGGATCAGAGGCCAGCTGATAGTGGGCCCGCCAAATCGAGATCGCGCCGTCAGATTGAGGTTATGCGTTCCTCCATTCTCCATTAATTAACTGTTATATCAGCGGTTTTTAATTGGCTGCTCGGCTAATTGATTCGTTATTTTTTGTTGGTTTTGGTCTTTATCGTCGATGATGTGTGTTTTTATTGGTCATGGTGTTGAAGCTTGTATCTCAGTTTTTTAGGGTGAACTCATTTCGGTTTGTGTGGTAATAAAGTTTAATTTTGTCATAAAAATACAAATTGAAAATAATTCAATAGAGTTTTTTGGGTCACACTATTTGTTTTCTTTCAAGAAAGTTATGGTAAAAAACACCTGTCAATAAAACTGTGTCGATAATATATTCCCCTTCATTTACTGTAGTAGGTATATTTTTAAGAGGGACTTTTTACAGCTGTATGTTTTTAAATGAAATTTTGCTACGATTAAAACAAATACCCTAAATTAATGTGTAACTAAACATTAAGTGTGAAATTTCTGTAGCCGGACGGAAGGTCCGGGCTTCAGAAATGACCTGGAAATTTGTTACCTGTTTTGACGGGGCGGACACAAGGTCAAACCTCTAATGGCAGATCGTGCCCGGACTAACGTCCGCCCCTGCGTTCGCCGTTTGAGACTGTTTGACGAGGGTTGACAGGGACATAGGTGTTTTCATTAAATGAAATTTTGTTAAATATTGTAGGCCTACTATGAAAAACTGTACATTAATTTTGAAGTGAAAATGCAATACTAACATGTTCCTACTCATTACATCTCCTAAACAGAGTCTTAAATCGTAAAATATGAATGATTTCTGATTATCACCATGTTCAAAATCCAGAGGGTAGGAAAATAACATGTGATTAACAATACACGCTCAATACGGATAGGCCTAATGTTATTCTGGATCGTGATAAATATTGACAGTATTGTTTACTGGTTTACTGTGCTTGACCTTACAAAGTCATTATAGATCAAACATCAATATTCGACTTAAAATACTCAATCCGTATCGTGATCCATGATCCTAATTCAATGATTCCTTTTATATATTTATATTGTGTTAAATTAATAGTTAGATTGATTTTTGTCATAATTTTACATTGAATTGTTGTATTTTATATTTTGGTATGCAGCGCTTAAAAAATACAAGAAATCATTTTGTTTCAATGTATAGGCCTAATATTGTATTGTTATAGACTATATTGATTCACGTTATGTTTTCATTTATATTTTTGCACAAGATTGTTAAATTTGTTTTTAAATGTATACATCAGGCCTTCCTGAGGAAGTATTTAGATTTTTAAGTAATAAAAAACATGTTCTTATTTGATTTCTTTATCCTAGTTCAAGATGACCATAAAATAGACAGCAGAAAATATATTTGTGTTGCGAAATAAACTATAGCCCGTTTTTAACATATACATAAATAAACATTGTCAAAGATATTCCACCTAATATGGACCGCTTCTACTTAAAGAAATTCAACTGTAGTTTAGAAATGATATGGCTACATTTTCAACAAGGCATAGGTTTGGGTTACAAACATACAGCTGGTTTGGAGTTACTGCTGTAAGAAATTATAGTAATTAAAACGTTATAAAAGTATATGGGACGTTGTTAAAGAATATCTGGTACTGTAAAATGTTTTCACGAGCTTATTTTTTTAAAAATACATTTCAATATGCCAATCGTCTCCCCCTCACCCTAATATTCAGGAAGAGGATATATTAAAAAAAAAAAAAAAAAACATACTGTACTTTAGGGGCATATTAAAAATTAACAATTTACATAAAGATTTTTTATGATTATGATGGTTTGTTCAACAAAATAATATAAATAATATATAAACTAAATTAGCAAGTTCAAACATGCTAATCAATAAGGCTGTGGTAAACCAGTTAAAAACTGCCCATAAACCAGGTCCTAACGAAGCCATGTTGTTAAAGGAGTGATTTGGGTTCAAGTTGATCTAAATTTAAAAACGTATTGTCAAATCAAGCAAAATGTAGAAACAAACAATGCTTTCCGAGGCTCTCTTTATTTTATTTTTACTATTTTACTTTAAAATTAACTTTCAAAGCAAATTTTCACTCTGTATACAATATTTTTACTCTTTCAGTTTCACAGTATTGTAATACTAGTCACAAATAAAAAGCCTATAACTTTGTGACGATGAAAATCTAAAACACGGAACACTTTATGTGAACCACGGAGAGAAGTTGCGTGCGCCACGGTGACCAGTGTTAAATCCGCCTACCTGCTTTTCACAGGGCGGACGTTAGGTCCGCTTACTAATTAGGGTCCGGGTTTGACCTTCCGTCCGCCCCTGTCATTTTTTTGTACAATCGACGATTGAAGGGATTACCCTTGGACCTTCCGTCCTACAATCGAAATTTCACCGAACCTTGGACTCATTTTGTGCAATTAATTAGGAAAATAAAACTGTAAGAACTACCCATGAGGCAACTCTTTCACCGCTTACATTCTAAAACAAAAAAAGTTGCTGAAATTCAAGCAAAAAGCCTCAATTACAAGAGTGGAAAAGAGTGACCAATCCTTCCTTTTAACATGTCCCATTAAAAACATACCTAAAAGCTGGCCTCTCTGTGAATGTACCATATCCATATTCATACTCTGTGTCATGGAAGGTGACGAGGGTGTTTTTTTAGCGAATTTCCCCATAGGTAATACGCTATTACCGTAGTAGCCATGGTAAGACCTAAGCCCGTGACCACGTTACTTTTTCATTTTGAGGTCCCTAGAAGCCAAAAACACCATTCGTTCATTTTCATATATATGTATATGTGTGTGTGTGTGTGTGTGTGTGTGTGTGTGTGTGTGTGTGTGTGTGTGTGTGTGTGTGTGTGTGTGTGTGTGTGTGTGTGTGTGTGTGTGTGTGTGTGTGTGTGTGTGTGTGTGTGTGTGTGTGTGTGTGTGTGTGTGTGTGTGTGTGTGTGTGTGTGTGTGTGTGTGTGTGTGTGTGTGTGTGTGTGTGTGTGTGTGTGTGTGTGTGTGTCCGTGGTACTGATAACTTTTGAAGGAGACCTCCGATTTTGATGAAATTTGGTATGAAGGTGTAAGACCAGGTCTATTTTCATGAGTTCGCGAACCAGCATTGTCGGGTTATGGGAACGGGGTTTTATGGGGTTTTTTAATGGGTTTTTGGCATTTTTGGATCTAATTTTCAAAATTCATCAATTTGAATGAAAACCATTTAAAAGAGCTTAAAAAACAAACAATTTAGTCTTTTGAATAATTAAAATAGCATAACTGGTTATAGAGAAAATTCAAATCAAGTTTCCCATGTTATTCTTATGGGTAAATCTTTAAAAAGTGATATATAGCTTATTTATCAACATATCTTAATAAAAAATTTTATGAACCTTCACTAGGTGGTGAGTAATTATGAATTGATCAAAAACCCACATGGCAGCAAACCTACATGCTAAATCCCATGGTATTCTCATGGAAAATAATTGTATAATGTGAGCAAGAGAGATGGAGATATAAGGTATCTGTTTCTAATCAGCTGATCAGCTGTATTCTGCATATTTGTCAAATTTGAAATGTTTATTTATTTTTTTTTATTTGTAAAGAAATCATTCCTTTTGCATGGAAGCTTTGGAATTGCACTTTTATTACTGTTAAAAAAGTTATTTATTGCAATATAAATATTAATATATATATTATTAAATAAAAATAATATACTCAAAAATATGATGCTATTAAATATATTATATTTCCTTGTAAAGATTATTAATTATATAAGATAGCCAAAAAGTTCTTTGATGTTGAAACAACAATTCTTTGGAAATTCGCTGAGTACGCAGATCTGCTGCGACGGGGGTATTTTCTTGCGTGGTTGGCAGCCCTAATGTAATATTCATGTAGAGCAGGTGGCACCACTGACGCGTGCGGGTCGTCCCTTTGTCCCCGCAACTGCATTAAGCCATCAAGGGTTGGCAACACTTGATGTGTATCATACCACGTGTTTTAATCTCTCTATTGGGGGTGAAATGTAAAAGGGGAGGGTGGACACGGTTTTCAATTTATTTCGTCTCGTTAAAGCTTTATAAACATCTGTGGTTGCGAGGGTAAACTGTGAAAATGGGGTGTGCATTCTATTTCGTCTGTCTATCAATGATGATGTACGTTAGCAACGATATAGATTTTATAGTATTAAATATTTCTTCATTACTACGTCAATTTATGCAACAGCAAATTTTATTGTAATTTATTATTTATTAATTAAGTTTAGTACTAGTACTGTATATTTAGTTTCAACTCAACAATCGGTCTTGTTTATATACTGTACCAGCATTTACTAATATTCAAGTTTTTTAGAATTTCCAATAAAGAGCCATGCCGTACAAACCATCTTTAGGTGCAGACTAATCTCCCCTAAATGAATGGAAGCTCCAGAAGTGTTCATAAACCCCAAACCGGATTTGTAATATGACCCACCCTTGCACGAAGAGGTGTAGAAGTTTGAAAGAAAATTTTTTAAGCACCTCAATTGCTCCCTCAGCTAAAATGCAAAAGTGTATGCATCACTGATAAGGGAGATTGGTCGTTCATCATTTGCGCACTTTTTAATCCTTCTGTAAAATATTTCGAAGGGTCGCCTAATCCCCTTGCATCATTTGCGCACTCTCCCGTCCAGGTAGCCTCAGCCTGCCGACAACAATTCGCAAACGCAAACCATGTGTATCGCACATTCATGAATAACTTAAGTTTGTAATGTATAAACCTTTTTTGTAATACATCGAGTGTTTACTTTACTTTCAATGGTTGGTGAGGATTGTATTACTGTAATAGCTCAGGCTGAAATGTTTTGTACGAATTGTTTCTATGGCAAGTTTGCCTCTATTCTAACTGTAGATAGCAGCCTCTCCTATACTAACTCCTCAGAATAAAACCATTCATAAAATTCACTGTTGCAATAGATACAAATGGTAAACATGAAATCCAAGTGTTAATGTACGGTTCAAGGCCGTGATATTGTGTCCGATTATTTGCCATTATTTCTGTTCTGTTGAATATTGTTTTGCTAATTTTTAAACTTATATGTCTTATGCCAAACACGTTTAATCATTCAAAAGACTATTAGAACACGGGCATGAGTTTTCAATAACTTTGTAAATAAAAATAATGCCGCTTCCACCACCCTGCGATGCGCAAACGATGCATATAACTGAGAGCCCACTGGAGCTCGATGCGCAAAACAAGCATCCCTTCTACCTGGCTCTCCGCATGATGCGCAAATGATGCACGCCCGGGAGATTTATAAGATGAACGTTATGCAATGGAGTTTTGCAATCTATGGAGATTGCTATAATAATAGTTATGATGGTTTAATTTTTTTACCTTAATAAAATGTTGACATATTTCGATAATTATCTAATAATTTTGTTGTTTACATATTTGGTATATTGTTATTTACATAATATAGTAATGCATGGGTAAGTATCTGGATCGATTTTAACTTGTTTTGCGAATAAACAAAACTACCCCACTGAATTTACGTCAATATTGATTATCAATATAGTTTTAATTAAATAACTATTAAATTGATTTGATTTTAATTAGATGGTTTACACTAAAGATTTGCTGATTCCACCAACAAATACAGTATACCGCCCATAGGCTCATTACTATGAGATAAGTTGTACAATAGCATACTATATAATCAACCCCACACTCAAAATTAAATTTAATTTCCTAAAGGCATAATACAAAATAAATTGTACGATCAGGGAAGGGGGGCGGGAAACTTAAATATCGAAGATTTAATCAATAAATTAAGTCTGAAAAATAAAAAACGTCAGTGAAAGCCAATCAACTTAAAGAGAGGCTTATTTGACTCAATTTGCCTATAAACTAGAAGGAAACGACCGTTGACAGATATACAATTCAATTATTTTGTAATTTCTGTTTAAATATTCGATTTTAGTTACAGTATAAGAAATGCATGGTTCAGGATGTCTACTAGTCGTGAAAAAGCCAGGATTTTGTTCGGTCGGGAAAAGTAGGGTATGAGTCGGGAATTAAGGTTTTTACCCGGTAAAACTCGTTTTAAAACCAAATTACAAGAAATACATCAGGGGTGCCCACAGGGGGGGGGGGGTTACGACGCAGACTGCGTCATTGAAATTTTTGGGGGGGGTCGAAAATGTGGTATTTTTTCCGAGATGGGGGGGGGCGATTTTTTAAAGTATACTTTTATAACGAGTATTAAAACTAAAGTTTTTTAAATACACAAGTCATTTTTGACCGTCAAAAACTCTATAGAGTAGGATTTACCATCAATTTTCCCAAAGTGTTGGTCAACGAACACAGTGACTATCTGTAGTCATTTCTCTAAGGTTGGCGAAATCTAGAAGCCTTGTTGCTATGGAAACGGGCAAACTGCAAATGACGCGCGCTATGTCGTTCGCGGGAGTCGCGGGAGCGGAGCGGCACTAGCTGCAGAAGTCGGTGCCAAAGTGTTGACTCACTTGCTCATATCTGTTTTTATTTTATGAAACAACACAAAAACAGACACATTAAGCTGTTTGTAATTTCGTTCGGAAAGTAAAGTTTTTCATAGCCTTGGTCAATGAAATTTCGCGATACAGAAATCTGACTGTTGTGCGTGTGCGATAACCTCAAAACGTTTAGTTTGTAAGTTAGGCCTATTCAAGGTTTTTAGGTTGTTGTTCAATGATTCAAAACCAGACAATTATTGAATATTGTTCTAAAAGCTGACAATGTATTAAATAAGATCGTATTAAAACCATCCACAAAAAGAAAATTATAAAGATTCATGTGTCCCTGATGATTGATGAAACACAAAAACAAACGGAACAATAAAAAACCAAGTTTAGTCTAGACGCCGTGCTTTCCTAATCACGTTGTCAAAGACAAACGGTGACCCCCGCACATTTCACTTTTAAAACATATGAATTTACCTGTATTAGGCTAAACCAGTAAAAAGGTATGTTAATGTGTATAATGTTGATAATTATTTTAGTTTTAATCTTAATCTTCCGTAATATTTGCATTGGCCCGAGACTTTAAAGAGATATAGGACGTAGGCTAACCCTGAGGATAGTCGTGGATTTAAAGAAAATGCTGCAAATATACTCATCATGCTCCTTAGCATATGCTCCTTAGCATGTGCATTTCTTTTGAATTTTGCATGGTTTGCAAACTGTAGATTAATTAGAATTAAGGATTATGACGATGTCCAGTGCATGTTTGCAATGCTTGACGACAATAAATATTGCTTATTGCTTAATCATTGCTTATTGCTTAGTAATTGATACGTAAATCATGAAAATTGGTTTAGTAGTTACCAAGAAATAGCGTTTCAATTGTATAACTTATTAATAGGCCTATAAAGTTTTAAAATTTACTCCAAGGCCTACTTTTTAACCACTTTTGCAGTTTTCTATTTATTTTTTTTTTTATAGATTGCTCAACTAATAACATTAAATAGCCAAGCCATTTAAATAAATTTCTTGATAAATAATTGCAGAAAGTTACCCAAGAATATGTATTTAGAACAGGATATTTTTTCGGGAGGGGGGGTTAAAAATTTTATAGCCGTGGGGGGGGGGTCCCGGTCCGGTTGGGTGGGGGGGGGGGGGTGAGTCTTGGTCCAAAGGGGGGGTGGGCACCTCTGAAATACATGGTGTTTTAGAAACTACAAATTATTTTAGGGAATTTCAAAAAAATTAGGGGTAGTGAGTCTGGTTTTCAATTCGGAAATATTCATAGTGGTTTGAAAAAACTCGGGAAAAATCGAACATTTCATCCGTGAAACTTTGTTGACAATGTTGTTTTACTTTTAAATTGATCACTTATTTATTTGTACACGCAATCTGTTTTCTACGAGTTGGTTAACAAAATTAAAAAAAGTAAGGGAAATCGAAAAAAAAATTGTAGAATCCTTATGCGAAGCACGAGTGAAAGGAACATTTTTTCGAGAGAAGGAATAATTTTCCGAGAGGGGAATTTCCGTAACTAACTTGATCCAAATCAGCTACTAACTCAATTCCCCCCCTGTTATCACAAACGATGATAAACTCCGACCCGGGAGCGGCAGTTTGCGATGTTGCGAACTACTACAGGAAGGGGAAGCGAGTTGGCCGAATTTAGCGACGCGAGGGGGATAACCCCACATCAGGACGCGCGGGACGATGATGCGATACGAGGGGAGGCTCCCCTCTGTAGCATGCAGCCTGCGGCGCTGTGTGATATAACGTAATGGACTGGCTTTGTGTAAACAACCACAGAGGGCACCTGTGCTGTGCTGGGCTGCATCGGGGTGATTGCATATCGAGTAGAGGCTCAACGTTACACGTGGGTGATTAACTTGAAACCGGCAGGTTTACCAAAATAAAGCGCTTTTATAAAAAATATCCATTTTTTTACCAAAAAGGAAAAGTTTACCACTTGTTAGGGGTCGTCCATAAATTACGTCATCTGAAAATAGGGGGGGAGGGTCCAGATTGAAAATGACGGTAAGGTGATGTGCAAGGGGGGGGGGGGGGTCGGCTTTGATATGACGTCATTTTAAATATGATGTTTTATATCAAATTTTAACAGTAAAACAATGATAAATTCTAACACAACTCAAGTATTAAAAAATAATTATCTATAAAATAAATTAGACTGTTTTAAGGTGTGGTTTTAAAGTTTATTTTTCCATTTAGAAAGTCATTTTGGCTTTATTTTTGAAGGTAAATTCAGATTTGATTGGTCAATTTTTTTAGTTTATCATGTAGCGTTTATAATGTGTTATTTTTACTTAAAACGGAGGTTTGTTAAAAATGACGTCATTTTCTGAAAGGGGGGGGGGGTCTGACAAATTATGATGGTAGGATGATTTTAGGGAGGGGGGGTCCAAAAATGGCCAAAAAGCGATGACGTAATTTATGGACGGCCCCTTACAAGAAATTTAACATGTGTAAAAAACTTTGTGATTTTCATGAAAATTTTACTCTATTTATCATGATTAATAAAATCATGAAAAAGGACTGGGACGGTGGCGTTGTCCTGTAATCCAGCTACATGGAGGTCACGAATTGTGGATAGTTATAAGTTATAAGCGATGACTTGTAGATGCGATATTCCGGTGTAGTGTCGTTTCGTCCAGTGTCGTTTCGTCCAACACCCATTTTTCATAAAAAAGAGTGTTGTTTCGGCCAGCTCATTTTTACAGTTGATTAAACACATTAGTTAGTGTCGTTTCGTACAACAGAAAACTTGACAAGGGATAAGGAACGCAACACCCCCGAAGTTAATTTGTCTGTATATTAAAAAATTACATTATCCAATATGTATCCTCACCCGGTAGGCCCTAACCCCATTACATTCGGTATGGTTGGCTGATCTGAGCAGTTAAATTTCGACATGACAGCCTCTGTTCACCATTGGGAATTCCTGACCGTCTAGCCCTGGTTTTGAATTATGGACAAATAGTTTTACTTATTTTAACCACCTAATTCTAGAAGTTTTTTAGGAAGGCGAAAAGCTAAGTGTGCAAGGATTCCATTACATTCCGATTCGACAGCCCCTGTTTCAATCACGAAGAATAGTTTTACGTATGTGAACTAGGTAATAATTGCGTATAATATAGGCTACCAACTATAATACTCGTAAGAATTTTTTATAAATTAAAATAATGAATAAGCTTTACTTGTAACTGATTCCTCTTAGACAACCGTGAACGGAGAAAGCCCTCAATCCAGCGAGGCAAAGTTTCAATTAGTTTTTGTAGACCTGTCAAGTAAACAATAGTATAGGGTTATTGGACGAAACGCCACTAGTTCAGGTACAGAGTTACCCCTCACCATATGTTCGTGGAATTTGTACGAAACGACACTTGTCCGAAACGATACTGGACGAAACGACACGACACGGCGATATTCCCTTGTGGGGATTAACGTCCACACTAGTGAATACTAGTTCATTCGTAAAGACCATCCTCATAATAAGACCAATTCGTATATACCAGTGTACGTGTTGCTCGAAAACGAGCAATTTATTTTCATACAATACAAACGTTAGTTTTAACCAACACAGAACCTTAACTCACTGATAAAAAAAAACTATTGGACTATCCAATATCCAATAGTCCAAAAAACTATTGACAGCTGTAGATTAACATATGTTTAAAATGCTCAATCCAATCCCAATGTTATTTTAATGGGAACATTTTAAATCTAATTTGTGGATAGCGCCCTTGTTTTAAGTTTGATTTCCATCAATTTTTGGCAGAAACAACTACAGACCCTATCCAGCGTCATCAAAAACTTGAAAATCGGTTGAGAACCGTAGGAGTTCTTAACACAAAAAGCCTTAGCGTATTAAATAAGTATAGATGAGGTCGAAATTGTGGTTCGGATCCCACACCAAACTATAGGTCCCCAGATACCATTCTCTGTTGGGTTATTAATTAACACTCCTGTCTTAAGGAGAATGTTGGCCTTAGTAACAAGACTATCAGATCGCACCACAATCATTATACGCTCATTTCTCATTCATACTTGGCTTAAACTATTTAGTTAGGCCGCTTTTCATTTGTTAAGTAAACCCCAAAAATTTGCCAAGAAAACTACTGAAAAAAACTTTTGGTCACTGGATAAACGCCTTTTTGTACTTCACTTAATCTGACAGATCAAAGGAGCCGCGTGTACAATATGACGAGGGGAGTATCCTCACTGTAGCATGTAGCCTACCGGTGCACCGAAACTGCGATCCTAGTTTTAATCCCCAAAAGGGTTTTCTAATCCCACAACCGAAAGGGAGATGTCGAATTGAGCCCGCGGTCAGTCAGGGTCGTAAAAAGGACTGTCGAATTGGGCCCGCGGTCAGTTAGGGGCGTAAAAATGACTGTTGAATTGGGCCCATGGTCTGAGTCGAATTTTTCCCATGCATTCACAATCATTATATGAGTGGATAACATATCTACAGCTATATTATCTGTGCTTCAACTGGACTTCGTAAAAAATTAACAGGTATGGCTACATTAAGTTTTGGAATGGTTATTGTTGTTATTAGTGATTTTTTATTCAAAGTTTTAACGATATTATTGTGGGGAAAAGGGTAACTGATTAAATCATTAGATACCTGTTATAATAATAGCAAATCAGGAAGAAATGCTATTAAATGCTTTAGCTATGTAATAGTTTTGAAACTAATTGGGTGAACTGGGTCCAGATCAACTGAAATTTTTGGCTAGTAATGATTAAAAGATAAAAGAACTAATTTTTCATGAATTTTATGTTGTTTATTTTTATTTTTTAGTTAAGTTTCATTGTATTTATTTGCTTTTATTATTTTTTTATTTTTAATTCTATTGCACATTAAAATGTAACTAAAGTCTGATCACTAACAAAACTAATATTGCCCGGCCTGATCACCGACCAAATTATAAATTGGCCGACTGACCAGGGGCCCAATTCAACACTGACCCTTCGGGGTTGACGATAATCCGGGTAGGAATGTTTTGACCGTGGGCCCAGTTCACCCGTGTCCAACCGAAACTGCGATCCTGGCACAGCGGCCCCCCAGCAGGTAGCGGAGGGTCCAGCGGGCATTCCAGCGTCCAGTGTAATGGCTCTGGAATGTTTCGCCGCCCGACGTGACACTCATGTCATTTTTCAACTAATGCCAAGGAACTGGGACTTCCAAAAGTTGTACTATACTCGCGCATACCAAACCATTAACCAGGACCAATAAACGAAGACTTTCACACCATGACCAATAAACGAAGACTTTCAGGGTGTACATTCCTTCTTTATTTTCCTCAACAAATATATCGGTCAGTCTCAGTTTGAGAGCAAGAGCAGCAGTATCGAGTTACGAGTTACTCCGTTTCCACCAAAGATCTGGGCGGAGCACACGGCGGACCTGTGGCGGACGACCAACGCCTGTGAAAGTTTTCATTCGCGTTTTAATAACCAGTGCTCAACATCGCACCCTAACATTTATGTATTTAAAAAAATTTTGAAATCCATCCAGATTGATTGCTATCTAAGACTGAACACAACAGAAGTGCCAAAGAGCCGAAAGAAAACATGTTCTCGACAATTGTTCTTGGACGATAAATTTAATCAGCTGCGTCTGAAAGAAGTTAACATGCTGCATTCCACCAAATGTGTGGGTTACAGAAATTCCCCCCAAGTTTAGTTTGAATAAACACCTGCCAAAAGCCATTGTACTGTAGTTGTATTTTGCACCTTGTTTATCCATCCATGTAAGTTCTAGGAAATGTTCATGGTCCACTGAATCGCGTACCGGGGGCGGACTCCGTGCCAGGATCGCAGTTTCGGCGTCTGCCTGGGGTCGCCCTAGGGGTAAGGATCGCAGTTTCGGCGTCTACCTGGGTTTTCGATCGCAGTTTCGGTGCGCCCTAGCCTACGGCACTGCGTGATGCTGTAATGTAATGGACTGGCTTTGTGTAAACAACCGCAAAGGGACACCTGTAAGATGGGGGGGGGGGGAGGGGGTATTGAATATCCAGTACACGTGGCCCATGGATAATAATCTGAAACAAAATGGTAAAAGGGAAGTATCAGGATTGTGGGAGGGGGTACCGCGATTCTGTATGTTTTTATTTTTTCTATTGTTTTTAGTGTTATATTGGAAAAGGGTTTCTCCTGAAATGGATTTAGAAACTCTAAGTTTTAGAGCAATACGGAGGGGATACAGCAAGCTGAAGCCTGCAAGTTCATCAATTACTTTGCAAATTGATCTCAAAATGTTTCCTTTTGTGTGAATTGTTGTAGAGTCAAAATAGTAAATATATAAGCTCTTAATTTCATGTCAATTTCTATACGTTTTAAATACAAAACGAATACACTGTAATCAACTTTTCCGCCATTTTCCAAAATGGCGGATGTTCCTGCTGTGGGAAAAGTTGGGAATTTTTACCTAATGATCAGGGACACATACCAAACTCATTCCACTAGGTCTCGTTACCCAGCCAATTTTGTCTAGGTAATTCGCTAAATGTCCCGCACTAGAAGTACTGAAGGAAACTAATGTATCTGTTGAAAAAACATTGTTCTTTTTGGATTTCCTTTACTGCACTTGAATTATTTTGTAAAACGCTTCATCGAGGTGTGTCATTTTGTTTAACCCTCTACTACACGCGCTCCCACTTGTTGCGTTACTACACGCGCGCGGACTGCCAGTCCGCATTTTCTGTAAATTGGTAAATCATGTAAATTTCATTGCTTTTCTGCACTTAATATTTATTTTTAGGTTAGGAGTAGTAAGTCAATAACATATTACACAAAATGATATATTTTCAGTTGGTTGAAATAATAACATATTTACAAGTTATTAGTTTCAACTAAACAAAACCTTCGTCCAGAGGTACAGGTGCTTGAAATTGTGGTCTAATAGGCATAGGATCATTCTCTTCGTCATTTTCATTCTCTGAAAGTTCAGTGTTACTCTCATGGTCACTTTTTTCAACTAGGTCTTCTTCGCTATCATCACTAGCGCCTAACTCATCCTCAAGGATCGCGCGAATGTCATCATCATTTTGCCTGATGTAAGCCATAATTGAAAAATTATGTTTTAAAAGTAAAACATATAAAAAACTATAAATAAGTAATGCATATGTGAAATGATGTCTTCAAAATTCTAGTTTCACTAACACACGCGCGCGGACTATCAGTCCGCAACTGCCGAACAACTGTCAGAAAACTATCCACAGGGCCAGATCCATTGCACTGCGGGTGTTACCAAACCGTTTTTGGTTAGAGGGGGAGTGGAGGGGAAGGTAGACGGTCGTTCACCCCTCCACGAAGTGTGGAAAACTGTAAAAATGAAATTATGTTGAAGTGCGGACTGTGAGTCCGCGGCGCGTGTAGTAGAGGGTTTTGAGAAACAATGTTTGGAACACGAGAGAGAACACGAGTTTCGGGGGAAGAGGTAGTAACGAGCGGTATTTCTCAACAAGAACACACAAACAATGTAACAACTTGCATTTGCGGCTGCCTTTGTTGCATTTTTTGTTGCCTCACTACTACAGCAGCAGCGCCCCGCTGTGAGCTTGCTGAAATAGATTTTGCAGATCGAATTCATTCATTGGAAACGACATAGGTTGTTTTAAAAATTTCGTTGTGATCGGAATCTTTGAGACCTCGATTTCGCGGGCGACATCTCAGACCGCCAACGAATTTAAGTCTAGTGTGTGCAGTTAGAGAGTAGGAAGTTAAATTGTAAAATCACCCAAGCGTAATTGGTGTACATTGGCGCGGTAAGCCTGCTCTTTGATCTAGAAGTAAACTCCAAGAATTCTATTTTATCGTCTGAGTTTGTCAGTTCGTCTAAAAGTCGAGTACGCAATTTCTCGCTGATTCCGAAACTGATGGAGTTCTAGTTCATTGCTAGGGTATATTTCCGTGGATCCGCGGTCTGCGAACGGAAGGAGCAGGGTAAAGCACTCGGAACCCCATCGAATGGAACGTCGGAACTGGAACCAATCGCGACCGACCTTCACTCGTCACAGACGCACCTTCTCCATCTCCTACTCTCCTCCTCCGGTCACCCAGGTAGAACTACGGCCACTGGCCTAAGGAATGTCGGGACGGGAGTGATTCATAGTTGCTGCGTTCGCTCCACACAACACTTGCAAACGCACAGTGTAATACCCGGGTTCACAGTGGAATTGCGATTATTGCGAACCAAATTTCAATGTAATAGATTTGCTAATTTCCCTAAATGACATTGCGAACTAATTCAGCAGATAACAAGAGCCCAATGCAATAAATTTATCAATAACTTACTTGAATATCCGGATGGTCCGGTGTGTGGTAGGTGTGTTCTTTTTGCACTGCTCCCGCAACGGTTTAACCATTCGGTAAAGTTTTCAAAAAAATCAAGGAACTTCGCGACTTGTCTCTTCTTTGGCGCACACATTTGTCAACTAATATCAGGATTAATTCGGTAAACTTTTAAAAGGAAACTGCAGTTTCAAGGACAATGCAGTTCGTTGGAATAACTTTCTTACATCTTGTTAAATATATGAATTATGCGTTTATTTAACTGAACGGTTTCTATAGTAACACACAAAATTTTCTAATGAAAATTTAATCACCTAATAATCTGTTGATGAAAATATTTCTTTCTTTTTTAAAACAAAGACTTCATACCCAGCAGTTTAAATTTCTAAATAAATTAGTTACAAGTTGTGCCTTAAAGAGGAAACGTTTTGTATGGTCTGCCAACGCCACTATTCATCTTGGCAACCAACATAAAATTTGAGTTCAAAAGTGAAACAACGGTCAGTTGAGAGTTGTGAAGTTGTGAAGACGCGCTATGAATGCAGTTTCGTAACCGTCGTCTCATCGGACCATCTACCACGGCCCCAGTAATGGCTACTGTGTTACTTAACGTCTGGAATGTCGGGTGATAGCAGAGATAACCATTCTGATTGTAACTGATTTGCTCGAGCATTGTTTCTTGATTGGCTCGGAATAATTGGCTCTATGAGATATTCAAACGAGATAAAAAATAAGGGAGAATCGAGAAATATCTGTACTGGTACTGAATAGAATATTTTATTTTTCAGAAAACATCGTTTACTTAACATTTTAACAATAGATGACCATAAACACATCAAATTTCTAAGCTCTTTGTAAATAAATTAATTTTATCGAATTAAAACGTTGACAAAAACTATCGGAGTACAGTACACTCTCGTTCATCGGAACTAATGTGGCGGACGGCCGGTTCCGATGTCAAAAAATTCCGATGAAGCGGAGTCCGTCGTGAGTCATCATTTCCGCCCGAACGTTGACCTATCGTGATTGTATTCACTCTTGTTCTTAAGATAACACAAAGAGATTTTATGAAAATAAGGCACTCAAACTTTGAACATGGTAGCAATGAACCTATAGGAATAAAAGCAACGCAGGAAATGAAGATCCAAAATCTTTATTCTCATATTCCATATTCATATTCCAGCAGTCAACTGACTTCCATGTAACACAGGTGCAGTCGTGACGCGCTAGACAGACTGAATGGCAATGGAAGTTTGGGAAGCGACCGACGGGGATGTTCACTTCCTGCCCCCTTCCTCTTTCTATTTTTTGTGCGAATACTCCACGGCCTCGTAAATCACATCGATGGGTACAGATTATGGAAAACGCCTGATGACTTTTGATGCAAAATGTGATACTTCACTGTTGTGCGGATAGAAGGAATTGAAATTGAAGGCGCTCAAACGGAAAAATTATTTATTTCGTAAGAAAAAAAAATAATATCCAGATTTTCAGTTCCGATGAAGCGGAGTTCCGATGTCGCCGAGTCCGATGAACGAGAGTGTACTGTAATGGCAAAATGAGAGAGCTGGCTCAAATTAAAGACCGGTCAAGTTTATGAGTCATTTAAACCCCATGATGTCAACAGCTACGTCGTATGACATAACGTCCAACGTCAAACTTGTCAGGAATTTGACCAGCTCTCCAATTTTGCGACTACTTATCGGTGGTCGTTTTATATGGATGAACTACTTCACTTTTAAAGCCCGAAAATGCTATGAAATCTATTAGTTTTTATGTACCTCTACACAGCCATAGATTAGAAACTAGTATACGTGTAGCTCGAAATCGAGCAATTTGTTTTAATGTACAAATGTTACGTCAGCTCTAAAACAATGACACACGACCAATCCAATAATGTGAAAATCTCTAAGCACCAATAACTACACGTATTTACAGCTGATTTCTCAACAGATGTTAAAATGCTTGATTCAATCCCAATGTTATTTTTATGGGAAATTTGGAGATTTCAATGGTGGATAGCGCCTTTATTTTCAGTCCGATTCTCATTTAAGTTTTTGGCGGAAACAACTACAGACCCCCATCCAACGACACCAAAAACTTGAAAATTGTAGGAGGAGTTCTCAACACAAAAACCCTTAGCGTATTAAATAAGTACTAGAGATCGCCTCCTGATCGAAATTCGATCAAAGTTTCAGTTGATCTGGACCCAAGAAGCTTAAAACATTTTTTATCATTCTGCACGAAATCAGCCTGTTTTTTGTTCTCTCAACTGTACCAAAACCGATTCTTTATTGTCCTAGGACTGAAAAATCACCTGGAGAATTTTTTAGGTCCTAGTACTGAAAAGTCAGCTGTTTGCTATGTATATTATTATTCATTTATTAATGTTGAGGAGCAGAATTTTGAAATTCAAACGTTATAAAGAGCATTGTTTGTAAATAACATAAATGTAAACACTGCATATTACTAACTTTGTAAATATAACCTCGAAAATACATCTTTATAGTTGATATTTTTAATGATCAAAAGTCTAATTTCGCATTATGATAAAAAACGTTGTTCATCACTCGGAGCAAAAGTGTCTTTTTGGTGCTTAATCGTTTTTAAAAACTCGGCTGCGCCTCGTTTTTAAAACACGATTACGCACCAAAAAGACCCACTTTTGCTCCTAGTGATGAAAACTACTATTAGAACTAAAACATCTGTTCTTTTCACAACAGCTGTCTAATGATTCATTCAATTCTCCTTTCTCCATAAGATTAACATTGGAACTTTGAAAGCCTGTGGGGCGTAGCCCTGGAGTCCGATGTGAATTAGAATGTGATTTTGCTCATCTACAGGACTATACCTTTCTAATGGTATGCTCGGATTTCTCCTACGATGTACACGAGCTGAGAAAAAAGGAGGAAATGAAACATGCTTGCGTATTAATATATAGATAGATTATTGTGCGAGTGTAAAATATTTCCTGTTGAAATTCCCACTGTTTCTTAAACTATTCTATTGTTATATATTTTTTTAAATTTTTTATTTCGTTCCACATTACAACGATTTCTACAAATTTTCATTAGTTTCGTAGTCAATCCAGTGCCCGTGTATCATTAGGGAACGTCGACGCCTCAATTAAAACGAATGACCTACGTAGCCGCAGTTGAACTTGCGACTCGAGTGCGTCTCATTACGTCACAGATTGCCCAACAGGGTGGTTACGGACAGTCTGAGCGCGGCTACAGATCGTAATGGAGCGAGCCCGCGCGTTGTAAACGGGCAGTAAACGTCGCCAGCGTGGTTTACGGCCTCTGTTGTCGGTTTCAAAAGCCGGACCGGAACGAAATCGGTCGACAATTGTTCGGTTCGAGAGCATCACCACTCTTCCGAATGACCGCACACAGCATATTGACAATGTTTTACGTAGTTCAGCCATTTTGCTTGGCCTTGACGATTATTTTGAGTATTATTCGTACAAAACACGAGCCAAAGACGCGTGTTAGGAATTGTTGCGGTTGCTTTATCGTGATACTTTCCCATAGCTATTAACAAATAGAAAGAAGTGTCCAAATGACATTATGCTATTGTATATTGTTTTATGTGTAAGTTAATCAGCCGAAAATAAAAACTTTCCTCAGTTTTGTTTACTAACAAGTTAAGCAATAAAAGACATTTTTTTACAAGAACTCAACGTAATATAATAATACAACCACTGGAGTTACGTTAATACAAAAAGGAGTCAAATTTGCAATGGTTTCTCATTATAAACTATTTGTTGCTAGTTAACTTACCTATTATGTGTCGTTTACAGTAGGGAGTGATACATCGCACATTATGAAATCAACTAAAGGAAACATATGCAGCTTCGGAAACAATCAAAACTAAATATACAACTGTGTACTCTATCAACAACACCCACGTGTATCGGTGTAGTCAACCTGGAAAGGTATAAACAACCTGCTCCAAATTCTTTAGACAAATAAAACGACCGCTCCTCCCTTGTGTGCTTGTATGTGTTGCTTCTGGGGCACAAAAGAGGCCCTCCCACTGGACCTTTTGAGCGGTAGACCTCGCCCCGAGTCAGGCGCGAGGCGGCACAATGCTGTTGTAATGAGTAGTGGGAGTACCTCAGGGCTGCATCGCGGAGCCCGTATTGTTTCATTGTTGTCGCTACGACGGCCGCGCGGTCGAACCGTGTTTTGATATGGTTTAACGATATTAAACGTAATTACTTACGTTGATGATTCTTTTATGAATCTAAAAAATAATAAATAAGCTCTCATTGGCATTTTTGGAGTTTAATTAGTTTAGTCATAGGCCTAGATGTAGCGCATGCCAATGTGACGATTCAAATTTTGCTGTCGGTGATTATTTTGTTGCAAGTATATGTTTTAAGTATTGTAAAGTACTTGAGAACATTATGGTTTTTATGAGTTCAGCTAGCAAGCTTGGATTCTACTATTCTTTAGCAAATCTTCATGTGAGGCTACTAACTACATCTATAACCTTCTTTGTATTCAATAGTACTGAGATCTCTACTGAAAAGGTTTGTGCGCTTGTGCGTGTGGTGAACACTATACTGTACAAATATAACCCCAGGTTTGGACTATCATGATTATATTAGGGAACTTTACGGTAATAAAAATGTGATATAGCCTACAGTGCAACCACAGTTTTCTTCTGTAAACCAATTTTATTTAAAGTGATCAATGCATTTTTCATGTGCAGTAAAACAAAGGCTTGCAATCTGTTGAATGAGAAATACTAAAATGGATCATTTGCTTTCAGCCAATTGAGTTTTATAATTTACATTGAATTGGGACTTATTTTAAAACTAGCATTCGCCTTGAAAACAAAAAAAGGGGTAAGTTCATTCAGTTTTCCTCACTATGTATCACAAAGAGATTGAATACAAATATGAGGTTGGGCTTTTTTCATTTTTTAAGAAGTGTTATAAGCGTGCACTGTAAAAGGGAAAGGAGATATTTTCACTCTTGTTGAGTCATTTCACCACTTTTCTAAAGAGTTGAAATTGAGCCACTCTTTCAGAGTGAAAATTCACTACCTCAAAAGAGAAACTTTGATCACCCACCAAAAGAGTGAATTTTTTCGTCCAAATTTGAGTGAAAAACAATCCTAAAAGGAATGATTTCAATTTTTAAAGGAGTGAAATTAACTACTCAAAAGAGTGACTTTTCACTAAATGACGAACTAATATTCTTTCATAAAAAGATTTTTTCCGTTAAACCTAACCTAACGAATCTTTCCAAATTAGGGGGTTTACAGACCCTTGGATAATCCTTGGCATTATCCAAGTAAGATTATAAACATGGGTTATAATTTATGTAAGTTAATTAGACAGACATTGGCATAGGCCAACTCATGGGAGTAGTTTATCAATGAACACCATAAGGCCCTAGGCTACACGTGTGAACTGTACTAGTGCTTATTAAAAGCAAAGTAAAGGTATAGGCTCTAGTGTTCGCGTTTATTGGATATAATCTTCAATCTTCCTTTTTACCACTTTACCACTTGAACCACTAACCAACCACTAATCATAACGAAGATGGCGAAGGGAAAATCTTACTCCACTCCAGTGCTGTGAGAGGCTAGTCGGCAGTCGCTCATGCATGTCACGTGACTCCAGGATTCATCCAAAATAGAACGAAACTAGTTCTTTTTGGAAATAAAATTCAGACACTCTGAACTATATGAATTTTCATTCTTTTAATAAAAGTATATTTCATCCTTCTCAAAATACATTTTTTCTACGCTCATTTTGAGTGAAATTTTTACTCTTTAAGAATTTTTTGGAATTCTTCCACCTAAAGAACGACCTATTTCACTCTTTGGATTTTAGCGTGTGAAGAGACGTCATCCAATGCTTAGTTTGACTCCGAAATTTGGACATGTTCGTGTTGGCTGCACCACAGGTCCTACAATTGATGTTGTAATATTATTCAGCTTTTCTACAATCACTAAATCACTATTTTTAGACAGGGAGCTCACATTGTGGATATTTTAACCTGAATATGAATGAGGTATGAGTGTAGAATGATTGTGGCGCGATCTTGTAGTCTTGTTACTGACTAAGGCCCACATTCTCCTTGGACAGGACTGTTAATTAATAGCCCAACAGCCAATGGTATCTAGGGGGGCCTACACTGCAGTTTAACGTGGGATCCGTACCACAATTTCGACCTCATATATACGAATTGGTCTAATTATGAGGAGGTCTTTACGGATGAACTAGTATGCATTAATGCGGACGTTAATCCCCACTAGGGAATATCGCATCCACAAACCATCACTTATAACCATCCACAATTCGTGACCTCCATGCAAGTAGCTGGATTACAGAGGACGACGCCACCGTCCCGTTCTGCAAAACACATTATCATAAGAAAAACAAAATCCTTATAAAATGTTTCATGTAAAAAAGGAATGGTAGATCACTGTACCCATCATACCGGTATGTCTTGTATATGCCTTGTACTTCGTGAGCGCCACACACAGGAGACCGTGCCACCGTAGTTCGGTTTCAAATACTCTATCCTATCGGATACTTAGTTTTTTGTCAAAAGCAAAGAATAGGCCTACGAAGGTGGGTATTCGTTGTATTGTGGTTGGATTACCCATAGTCTTCGCCACATCCACGTCTACCGCGCATGCTCACCAGTTCCCTATGACGCCGCTGCGGCGCCCTGTGACCCGGAACCCCCGTTTCTCCACTACTGTCTCTGCCGCTGCTGACGGCGACCAACGCCCCCGCGCCGCATTGTCCCGACAGGAGAGTCGTGCCGCGGGCCGCCGCTCTCGATTGTCTCATTTCGTAACTCCTCGGACTCGGAGAAACCCGGCCGGAATATGAATATGGAGCCGTGCAAGGAAATAAACACGGCCTGCCAAGCGTGTCTGTCCACAGTTTTGACGGAGTTAGAGTTGTTTATAATGTTAAAGATAATTTAGCCTTTTGTCTAGAATTAGTCTTTGATTTATGTCTAAATTGGTAAAGATCGTGATCCAGTTTGACTTGAATCCGCTACTGTCATCAGTTTTTTTTATTTGAGTTTTTCACATTGAATAAGTTCAGAGGAAACATCGTACACATGAGAATGTGGTTTTACAATCGAATTGCTCAACTGGTTTCAATGGTTTAGTCTTATACTTTTAATTTACAATTGTTATAGAGCTATATAAATTTCACACAATGGGTGATAAAATTCAAAGTTACCAAAGGCTTAAGAAAACGCTATGTAGCAGAAGGTGAGGTTTCCATAATGTAGAAAAGCCATAAGTTTGTGAACTATGTAAATTACAATTAGTATTAAAGCCTAACAGACATTCCAGACAAAAATTTACATAATTTTGAATTTATCTTTTTTTATATTGAAAAACTAACCATATTATGCTCCATGAATGTGTTCTTGTTCACAGATTATGAGGAAAATGCAAAGTAGTAGATCAACGTTAAAAACAATCATTGAAGGAGGGTAACTTACAAACTGTTTTCATGCCTTACAATTAATTGAAAAGGCTTTGATTTACTGCTGTAGGTGGTTCATCTTCAACATCTAAACATTAACACCACTGTTGATATAATGTGTTTTTTTGGGAAGAAAATCAAAACAAACGTTTGTGGAGCAGAGGTCCTTGCTCTGTGGACATGGGCGGTGGTTCAACGGATTCTGTATGTGGCGAGTGTAATAAAGTTGTATTAGATACTGAAGATGGAATACAATGTGAAGGTTTATGCTCAAAATGGTTTCATACTGAGTGTGTTGATATTACTATCCATCAATATCAAATGATTAATGATTTGAGTAATATTGTGAAGTGGTACTGCAAACCATGTGCTGATAGGATTGACAGCTTCTTTGGCAAGGTGACTAATTTTCAAGATATACTCAATCTACATCTCACTGTTGATAAACTCGTAAATATCGTTAAAGGCGTTATTAATGACAATGTTCAATTGAATAATAGATTGGATTTACTGAGTAATGAACAATTGCGCCTAAATGACTTGCTAAATACTTCTAACGATCCAAACTTGTCGTCTGCACCAGCTGCAGTGAGTACACAGAGTTCAATTTCAATTGCTAAGACGAAGCCTCTGGGTGAAGATGGCGTAATTCTCAACACCGTGCTCCCAAAGCCTGCCGAATTGCCCGAATTTGACTCGTGTGTGGGTTCATCGAAAGGAAGTATCGATATCTCACAACCGGATGATGAGGCAAATGTCATTCGGACACTGTCGTCTGCTACCAACAACAACAACAGTGACAAAAGTTCATTCTTCCAAACGGTAACCTAAAAAAACAAGCGTTTTACCCAAAATATTGGAAATAAAGTTGTCTCTAATCATAACAAAAAAACTTATGTTGATACAGTTAAAAGTAACATTTCCACGAATACCCCTAGAGAAGGTTCTAGGCCTAAACCCATTACAGTTCTTGGGAAAAGACCAGCTGGTGAAGGACAGACTAAGCATGGTAGTGTCCAAAAACTTAACTGGATTTTTATTTCTCGGCTGCAACCTAGTGTTGAAAAAACTGATGTCAACGAATATTTGAGCGGAAATGGCATATCTGGACATTATTGTGAAGATGTGTTATCTCGATTCTCTTCTTACAAATCCTTTAAAATAGGAGTGAGTGACGAGTTCAAGGACAAATTGTTGGACCCTGATTTTTGGGTAGAAGGCATTCTTGTAAAAGAATTCAGTCCTCGAAAGCGCAACTTCAAAAACGGTAATTTTTTGTCAGTAAAATCGGGTTAGGTCCGTGTGAAGCTAAACCTAACCTGCCTGTTGAAATTTCAAATGTTTCCTTATTCAACTGGAATGTGCAGGGATTAGTGTCCAAATTAGACTTTTTAGAAAATTTGATAGCAGATCTCAATCCAAATGTTTTGTGTTTAGTTGAACATTTCTTATCTGACGATGAATTGGCTGTTATAAACATCACTGGTTACTCTTCGATTGCACATTTCTGCAGACTTTCAGTGAAGCGCGGTGGCTGTGTCATCTTGTTAAGAGATAATATTGAAGGTAAGCCTTTGCCAATCATCAACAACATGGCTGTTGCAAACGAGTTTGAGGTGTGTGGAGTTTTTATTGCATGCTACAATACTATAGTTGTTAATATTTACCGCATACCGGACAAAAGTAAAGTAGCTATTGACTTATTTATCTCCAGACTATCTGATCTTCTAGGCTATGTTCTCAATGATTTTTCTTTATGCAATATAGTGGTCACTGGTGACTTTAATGTGGACCTTTGTTCGACCGAGTATGGTACAAATGAATTTTTGAACCTAATAAGCATGTTTGGGCTAAAACCTGCTATCACTGAAGTCACAAGACCTAGTAATAATATAAATGGTGGCTCCTGTATAGACAACTTTGTGACTAATATCCACTGTGAACGCATATCTGCTGTTGTCATACCCACCCTTGCTTCTGATCATGATGCCATATTCATGGAAACTGCTCTTAGCGGACCCAAGTCCACTTCGCAGTCCAATCCTACATTGAAGAGAAGAATTGATAATTTTGGACTTTCATATTTTTTGTTTCTTTTAAGTACTTTTAACTGGCTTACTCTGTACAGTATCAGTGACCCCTCTGCTTGTGTAAACTACTTTATGTCATCCCTCTTAGCCTTAGTGAATAAGGCTTATCCTCTGTCTCTTAATAGAGTTAAGCAGAGTAAGTCTAATCCTCATACAAACAAATGTTACAATGATGAGCTAAAAAATCTCAAAAATCTGTGTCTTGATATCTATCATTCTTTTAAAATAAGTAGCTGTGATAGATTAAAAAATGAATACAATCGACTAAGACGATTGTATAAGAATGAATTGCGGAAAGCGAAGTGTGACTATTATTCCAACTTGGTCAATGAGTCTTTAAATAAGCCACACTTGTGTAAATGCTAAAGCCAAGTCTGTCAGTTCAATGAATAACTTGACATCTGAAGGTTTTAATAACTTTTTTATTAACAAGATAAGAAATATTGTATCTAGCACACCACCAAGTATCAATGACCACACTCATTATTTGGGTGTCTTAAACAGGCCTTGCACTACATTTAGTTTCAGTCCTGTCAGTGTTGAACAGATATTCTCAATAATCATGAGCCTTAAGAATAGTAAAGCTCTAGATGTACATGGTCTCAATGCCATAATTCTCAAACAAGCTGCACATTATATTTGTGAACCTTTAGCTTTTGTGATTAATCTCTGTTTGGGTGCCGGTGTTTTCCCCAGTGCCCTAAAATATGTAAAGGTAGTGCCTGTTTTCAAGAAGGGCAAAAAGGACTCCTATGAAAATTATAGGCCTATTAGTATAATTAGTGTTGTATCTAAAGTGTTTGAAATTGTGCTTAGTCGTCAACTCACATCTTATTTTGAGTCTAATAATTTATTTTCTGTTTGTCAATATGGTTTTAGAGCCAAGCATAGTACTATAGAGGCTGTTCTTTCTTTTATCCTTAGATGTTCTGAGGGTATTGAGAATGGGTACTGTGTTGGGAGTAGATTGTATGATCTCACAAAAGCTTTTGACACTGTTTGCCACTCTACCCTTCTCCAAAAGCTGTCATTTTATGGATTCAATGATCACAGTGTAGCTCTTCTTAAATCTTATCTAGATGGAAGATACCAAGCTGTTCTGAAAGATGGCAACATGTCTAGTTTTAAGTTAGTTTAACACGGAGTTTCACAAGGCTCTGTGTTAGGGCCTATATTTTTTATTGTGTATATTAATGACCTCCCATCCATGGTTCAGGATGAGTTAACACAACCTTATTTGTTTGCGGATGATTTGGCCTTGTCTGTTGTTCATAAAACTGACTTCGAATTGAGACTAAGACTAGAGGAAAATTCTAATGCCATACATGACTGGTGCAATGCTAACAGTCTTTGTCTTAATGATAAAAAAAACTGTTGAAATTTTTTTACTTCGAGTCGATTGAAAACTGCACTTGTTGATAGTGTAAAATTTCTTGGGATTAATCTTGAACCTGGTCTGGGTTGGGAAACTCACATAAACTCTCTTGTAAATAAGGTTTGTAGAGGCATTTTCATGCTTAGGGTTCTTAGTCTTAGTGTTTCAATGAATGTCCTTGTTACTGTATACTATGCACACATTTTTAGTCATATGTCATATGGAACCATTCTCTGGGGAAATCATTCCTCTTCAAGTAAGTTATTAATCCTTCAAAAGAAGGCAGTACGGATCATGTGTAGAGCTGGGACTAGGATTCACTGCAAACCTCTTTTTATTCAGCTGAGACTTCTCACTCTACCTGCTTTATATGTTCTGGAATGTTTGCTGTATGTAAAATCTAACATAAACAAGTTTTTGCTTAATAAACATCTCCACACTCATTGCACTAGACAAGGGAACAATGTTTTCATTAAGTTTAATAGATTGTCTAGAACTTTAAAGAGTTTTGAGGTAACTGCTCTAAAACTGTACAATGTCCTTCCAGGTGCAGTAAAAAACTTGCCTATCAATGCTTTCAAACTCAGAGTTAAAAACTTTTTGGTTGAAAACCCTATTTACAGCACAGGGGAATTTTTTGATCTTGATCTTAATCTATTACAAATGCAATAGGCCTAACTTGTAATATATTGTATCCATTTGACGAGACTGATGGCATGTAAATGTTGTATATAGTCAATAAAGTTCTTGATTCTTGATTCTTGATTTGTTGTTGATTGATAATATAAAATAATACCCAACACGTTGGTTAGCCATTCAGAACAATATTGGTGTGATTAATGTTTTCATAATTTTACAATACAACAGACAATACTTATATATTATTTAAATCTTATGTATCTTGTTGCAGAAAGCCTGTTCCTTGGAGGTGTGGCGCTGTCGGGGCAGTCACTGGCGGTGGTGGTCGGATGTGTAGCGGGGGCAGTGATCTGTCTGGGGCTAGTAGCAGCGGCGGGGCTATGTGTCAAGTACAGGAGGTACAGAGCACTGCGGGACAAGGCCAGACAGAGCCCCAGCCTGGGACACCTCACTGGGACACAGCGGAGCCAAGGTAGGTTGGATGTGTGGCGGGGGCAGTGATCTGTCTGGGGCTAGTAGCAGTGGCGGGGCTATGTGTCAAGTACAGGAGGTACAGAGCACTGCGGGACAAGGCCAGGCAGAGCCCCAGCCTGGGACACCTCACTGGGACACAGCGGAACCAAGGTAGGTCAAGGAGAAGCAATATAGAAGAAAGAACGAGGGAAGGTATAGAAAGTGGGATATGGATGGACTCTGAGTGCAAGATTGAAGGACATCAGAGACCACACGGATAGTGTGGAAAGAAAAGGATAAGATTAAGCTTAAAGTTAGATCGCCATAAGCTGTGAGAAATCAATTACTGAATGAACTTGTGAGGCCACAGTGGTTTTACTATTTACCCAGGATGTGAAACACTGATAAAACTATGGTGCTCTACATATTGATGTGCTTTTGGAGTCAGTTAGTTTCATTCAAATTTCAGAGACATCTTTTCAAAGTGAAATTTTGCTGTATTTTCTGTTGGAAAAGAGGTGATAGAGTGAGATAAGATGTGTTTTACTTTTTGTTATGACAGTACTAACTTTGTGTACTAACAGTAGCCAGTTTACCATGTTGCCAAGTCTAACCTCTGTACCTCTTGCTGCCCACAGACAGTGACGACAGTGAGCGACCGGAGTTCCTCAAGCACCTGTCGTCGCTGCGCAGCGAGGCTCCCGTGTTCCTGGCGATGCTCAACGAGACAAGAAGGCAGGTCCGGGAACTGCGGAGGCCCAACCGCAATGACTCCACGATACAGGCGTACAAGTACGGCTTGCTTTAGTGAAGTATAGAGTTGCAACTTTATAATCGCAACTTATAGTTGACACTCACTTAACCCAAGACCGGTGGGAGACAAAAGCATAACTGCTTTCTAAATGTCTGCCGCATAGTTGGTTTTGTGTTTTTGGATATGAAGCGTTAAAATTTAGATCAAGCTATAAAAATTTAAATCAAGCTATAAAAATTTAGTATTGCCCAGCGGATTGAATAAGCGGATGAAGCAATGGATCAGTAAAAGTCACACAGGTTACAATTGGACCTAATTGCAGTTGTCTTTAATTTTGTACTTTTATTTTTAAACAATAAAAAAAAAACTTAGTGACTTACCTTCAATCTCTCAATTTGTTCACTTAGTATTTCAACAGGAAGTTTGCTTGCACGTAACTTTTGATGAGAATCATTACAAGAAAAATTTTGACAAGGAAGGTTACCGATTGGTATCACTTAAAAATTATACTTATGTTACGAACAGAGAGATAAATTATTTGCCTGAAAGATTCCATTTCAATTTGACACTTAGCATTAAGAAGTCTTATATCTGCTTTGACTGTATTGCCTCTTCAACTCCATTTCCTGTGCAGGCCAGTCCTGAAGGACCTGTCCCGGATCCTGATCCTGCTGAACCGGCGGGAGGAGAGGATCGGCCCCCCACCCCCGGACTGGGAGACCCTGCTGGCGTGGGGGGAGCGGGTGTTGCGCCGGTACAAGAAACACAACCCCAACCAGGTATGCCAACCGTCATCCGCTGTTGCTTCCATACAAGCATTATGCTTTCTTGTTATTCTATTGATCTTAACACGTTGACTGCGTGCTACCGACCGGTCGGTTATCCTGCACTCTGCTGGTGTCTGCGCACCAACCAGTCGGTAACGTGCTCTTGCCAAATCTAATCTGTCGCAGTGTGGCAGTACACCGGTGTAGACTGGACTTTTTTTGTCTGTATTTCATGTAGGACGGTGGCTACCTTTTGGCGCAATCCGTTCGTAATTGTCGTTACTGGTTCTGTTACTGTGCCTGCTGGAATTTTACTCACTTTTTGCTAATATTTAGTGTAATTGTTCGTCATAAAAGTTCTATTATTACGTGTTCTATAATTAAATAATGGCGACTACTTCACAAACTACACGTGGCGTACAACCTCCGAGCCAGTTGATGATGGCAAAGCAGCATTAAGTTTATCGGAGGAGCAAACTGCAAATACTGACAATGAGTACTTTTTTGACCGGGAGGTAACTGTAAATACCTGTACCTTTTATACTACCTACTATTATTTATGTAATAAGAATAAGTAACATATGGATAACATATGGACTTATGGATTAAAATGAAGTGAAAGTGGAACAGCGATGGAGTCAGCAGGCACCAGGTGATGACTACTAACCAGGCGGTAATATTTTGAAAATGGCGGCAGATAATGAAAATGTGACGGAAACTTAATTTCAAGGCTAAAAATCATCTTCTGCTAGTATAAGATGTTTATTTTCATGAAAATATGTTTTAGTGTTTCGGTTAGCTATTTTTATTCCTTACCTCAGTCAACGTGTTAAACATTACTCATAAAATAAATTTTTCATGTGATTAGGCTGGTGGGACGCTAAATGATTAGAGGTAGTAAGCTTTATTTGAGTGTTCTATCAGTGCCTACACTGAAAATGGTTGAGTCAACTAGCTTAAACTACTTATAAGTTAGTGATAAGAACATAGTAATCCAATCTTGCATTTTGAAAGTTAAATTTCTATTTTACCAACAATTTTAGCTACAGGGAATGGGCTATTACTGTAGTTGTAACTGTAAGACCTAAGGCCATGATAATGATGCGTTTTTGTTTCATTCGTAACCAACTTACACTTTACCATAGTTTCCTTCATTATGTGTCAAGTGATTCTAATTGGTCGCAAGTTGCTTAAAAAGTCACAAATTTTACTTGTCAAACGTCTGATTTTTAATTGTTTGTTTTTAATACCATCTAGGATATAGTCTTCAACCAAATAATTTGTAATGAAGAGATTATTTATTGTAGACATGTTGGGCAAAAGTGGGTTAGTAGCAGATATCAAATAATCAGTTGTAAACAAATAAAACAAGAGGAAGGATTGAGTAATAAAGCACAGCATACCATCACAAGCACAACAAAAATCCCTCTCCTTCTAGAACTAATACTTAAGTTTATTTACTTAAGGTTGATTTACATCTGGAGAGGTTAAATTCAGATTAGTAGACCCGATGAGTGAGATTAGTAAGAGCAGATAACTTATCCTTGATACATAACTCTAAGTTTTAACAACTGAATAACATTTACCCTCTAAGTAAATCAAGGATTTACCACTAACTGTTGGGTGTATGGGCTTGGACCGGTTTCTCACAATCCGCTTGTAGTGTTATCTATGCAAATTTTTATCGCATAGATTCTATTGTTGTTTTTTTTTTTCAAACACAACTAGCTTCATATGACTGCTGATAAATTTTTCCTCTACCCTCATGTGCCTAGAACCATAGAATTCAAGTGAAATAAAAAAACCGATTGTTATCCTTATTTTTTCTATGACCTAAAAAGGCTGTGGTAATACTGTCTCGATCTTAATGAACTATAACTGATTTTTTGCTAACGAACCTGTCAATTCGGTTGCCAGTCTATTAAGAGTGTATAGTCAATGTAAAAAATTACTAGCATTGAGCATTAAAATTGTAAATGGGTCCTTCCAAGACATCTCACGTTTCTTCTGCCCCTCAGGTTGCACAGTTGGTCAACTTCCTACAGGTGCCAGTACAGACGCACCCGTCGCCCTACCCCTCTACACTGACCACGTTTACGCCCTCACACAAGGGGCGATCGCTCGCCCCCGCCACCGACTCCAGCTCAGCCCCCTCTACACAGCCGTCGCCCTCCATGCAACAGCTGGCTATCGACGCCTTCGACGACAAGTACAGCGACACCCGAGACGACAGGTCAGTCCAGATGCAGGAGTAAATCTGAAATTAGGACTAACCCAGTAACAGATTTGCAAATTAAGGTTTTCTTTTGGTGAACATGAGACTGCCTATGATAACTAAATGCAAACATTTTAGGTCACAAGACTAAGCGGTTGATCATCAGATCTGGGAGCACTGGTTTCATGATCAGTCTAGGGAATTATTTTGGTATTTTGCTATTACAAGTGTTTTCCTCTGTTACCCAATTACTTGAACGATGTAACTGCTGTTTTCAAAAAATAAAATATCAGCGACGTCTACCTTTAAAATGAAAAGCGCATTAAAAAATTATACCCTCCATAACTGCTGGTCAGATTCTATGTAAATACTGAAGGAGTTCCCAAGTCTGGACACTGAGTTAAGAGATTAAAGCTGGCAAAACTCAAAATGGACAGTGCATGACTTTGATTCTATACAGGTTGAAGTCGGAAAGATAATAGACTAGGGTTAGTAGAGTAGGAGAGTGTGAGAATAGAACATGGTTTATGGGAATACAATGATTTAAGGGAATAATCCTTTGATTTGCAAAACGACACAGCTTGACCAAACTCTACTGCACCAAACGCTAACCCTCCCCCTCTGACTGTGCAGGTCGCCGGCAGCGGCGTTCCACCACAACTCGCTGATGGACTCGGGGGTGGACTTCGCTTCCGGGTGGGAGCCCCCCGCCAGCTACACCATCCTGGCGGAGTGGACGGCCTCCGACGAGCCGACCAGCTTCGCCTCCTACGACGACGACTTCTTCCAGCTGGGCTTCAGGCCGCAGGACGAGATCACCACCGAGTTATGATGCTCCGTCCCCGCCGCCGCCCACACGGTCGCCTGTTCTAGTCTCGTTTTTAAATTAATCTTGTAGCTGTGTCTTATGAAATTTGTTGTTGTTTTGGAAATTGATCGTACTTTACCTGCCTCTATACAGTAGTCACTGTAATCCAGCACTTGTCAATCCACCCCTCCAGTAGTCTAATGCTCTTTAAATTACGCTTATAGCTGATTCCAAAGTTTTTTCAGTCCCCCAGTTTTAATACTACACGGAAATAAGGTCATGAAATTCGATGCCGTTACAATTACAGCCAATTTTGTACCTTCTGTTCTTTGTTGGTAGACTATATCAATATTTCATAGGTATTTAAGGTAATTTGATGTGATATGATTTAACCCAACCTACATTTTTTGGCTTTATTTTTATCTCACGATTGTTCAAAATTACTATGCAGATGGAGTTAGCTATTTGTGTATTAAGAGTGGAAAGACGTCATTGCCACTCAAGAATTGTAGATAGCCGCACAAAGCGTCATCTGAGTGTGGCCAATCATTTCGAGAGCGGCATTGACTGTTTGTGCTTGTAATATACACAAAATTTTTTCTTGCTTCATAATTGCAACAGATTAAATGTTTTATTCTATACGAAATGTCATTCAGGTTATGTTTGATTTTTTTCTTTTGAAATATACTGTTAACTATCAATCATAACCTCAAACTAAAAAAGCCGCAAATACTAAACGACAACAATGACCAACAGCTGTGGCATGGTTTGTAACAACAGCTGATCTTAAATTGCTATTTGATTTAGCATGCCAGAATGAACATTGACTGCTTAGACTAAACAAAATCATTCACAACAACATATTCTCTGAAATCCATGAACCGCTAACATATTTCCACTTCTGCCTACAGTCTCAACACAAACTAAAAGGTGGTTGAGTAAATTTAGGTTTTGCTTTTCAATGGAAGCAGAGATTATTTGAAACAGAATTTTCCTCACCGCCCCAAAATAGTATATTTTAAACAATTCAGTAAAGTTTGATACATTTCCAAAATAATTTTATTTGTGTTAGGAGTCTAGGCTTCTCGGATTTTTCCAGTGGGTTTTTGAGATGATAGAAGAATTTTGTAACATTTTTTGTTCAATATCATGAGTGGGTTCCTCCATACAGTAATTTGGAAAATTACGTATGGCTTGTTTACTCTCCTTATATAAAAAAGTTTTGGTGTTTGTGCCAAAAGTAAATCAACTGTTAATTAGATACTAAACACACTTCTAGATTTGATGATGTTGGTTTAAATCTTGAAATATTTTCTAAATTTTAATTTGAATGTACTATTTTTAAAATTTAATTAACTGTGTTGTGTTTATTCCTGAAATAACCCTTTTAACCTACAATTTACTGATCATGCTGTAAAAAATTCTTATTCCAAGTCTTGAGGTATTTCACGTCAAACGTCGTCTCGCCTTGGAATATGTCAAGATGAGTCATTAAAGTGCTATCATAAATGAAACAGAATACCAAACGAAATTCTCCTGAGTTTTTCATATCAAGCCAGGTAAAACCTTGGCGTGATTCTTATTAAATAGATATGAAATTTCTATATACTGTAGCCTATTTAATTTCAAGAGCATAAAACTAAAACTTTTAAAATCATAGTTGCTCATTGTACAAAAATGCTCATAATGTACGTGTTATTTTCATAGCTGGAAAGATAGCATTTGTTATTAATGTGTTGTATATTTTATTTTCATCTTTATATAAATATATTTAAAGGATTTGAATGGTACAAATCTTTTTAAATTCACAAAAAATATTTAATTACATATTGTTTTGTCTTGTACATATTGTTTCATCATTACTTATCTGTTATGTAGGGTTTCAAATTGAAACAGTTGTTGAATTGATCGCTGGTAAATTATTATTGATATATTGATTTATCTGAGTTAAAATCAATATACGATTTTCAATTCTAAAATTGATTAAAAATGTAAAAAAATGAAAGGCTCTTGCAGAAAACTAATAAAACCTTTCTTCTGGGCTATCTAAAGCCATCCTTCTTAAAAATTACCGTATGACAACAAAATTAAAAAATTCTATAGCCGCGTCCACACTGGGCGAAAATTCGTGGCGAACTTGTTCGGCGAACACAAAAATCAACAAACATTCTTAACGAACAATTAACCGGCCATTTGATTTACATTCTGAAAGGTTAGCAACGAACAAACAAATGTTCGGAAGAACTTTGTTCGGCGAACATGTTCGGCCAGCCCGGACACGGCTTAACATCTAAATTAATCTACTTAATTTACCATAGTCAAATAGATTAAATATCTTCAATGGTGGAACCCTGTACAACACTCAAGTAATGCTTCTCAATGTGCATATCGCTTTAACATCACCAAATGTGTATTGTAATGTAAATATCACTCGTGCTAGTCAATGCTAGGTTAGGTTAGGTCATTTTTCAACTGTGTGGTTCATCATATCAGAAAAAAATAAATTTCTATATTTGTATCAAGTATTTTGTTGATGAAATTTGTTTTTACAGTTCAGTGAAACTTATGTCACTATTCTATAAATGAAGTTAAATCAAATTCCAAAATGTTGTATTTTGGGTTGATTTTTAGTGGAAATGTTGTAGAATGTACACTAAAAATATTAGCTAATTACATTAAACAATAAAAGTGGCTTAAGTTAGACAATCTGTTGAATTTGGGAACAAATTTGGGTTTTTTATGAACTGGCAAAGCGATTTTCTTATTTCCCATCTTTGTTCATGTTCATCAAAGCCGAAAATGTTTATTCTTTCCCATTATGAAAGTGTCTCTTGATATAAGTTAAATATATTTTTCTGTTTTACCATTTCATTGTACATTACAAATTTGTGTTGTGCATTAATTGTGAATTGTTTTTATATTTTATTACACTATACTTATACAAAAATATTAATATTTATATTAAATATGTACAGTATATTTTTCTATGAATACAACCTGCCCTGTAAGTATTTTTTATAGCAAATCACATTGCAAGTTGAACAAAGCATGAAGTAAATTTGATGATGATAATTTTACTGAAAAAACATTGTGAAATTATTCTTTTTTTACATTTTTGCAAATATTTACTGAACATTCCTTCATTAATAAGTTGTTTTTTTATCAGTTGGATTTCACTTTAAAACATTCTTTGTACATGCAGATTTTTTAGTACAAGTGATTTTTTATGGCTACAATTTTATCTAGAATCAGTAATTGTTTTATAAATTTGGCAAATAAACGTGATATTGCTAATGTCTTTTATGCATGTCTTGCCATGTTTCATATGTTAATTTGTTTTCACAAAAAATTTAATTTTGTCTTGTTTTTATAGTTAGGCCTAAGGGGAAATTAATAGAAACAGTCTCATAAAATCTATTTAACATTTAGTAATAAATTAAACGAGGTGGCCCGTGCGCAAATTGCGCATTTTATGATTCTGTATTCTGTGTGAGTGAAACTCACCTACAGTACGTAAATGTTGATTATGAAGTGATAGAGATCTATTTTTGTTTGGCTTTTAAAATTCATCTGAAGGTAATCAGCTGTTAAATTACAATTCACATTAAAGAACTTTCAATAAAAGTTGGTCAACATTTTAAAGCGCCCTCTAGAAATAAATCAAAGGCGCGGAGGGCGAAGCCCGAAACGATATGACCTTTTTAATTACGATTCGTCACTGCGCCATATCCTAACCTTTAAAATGACACCTCAATCTTAAAAATCGGTTCAGTAGGTCGAGAGAAAAAGGGACGTAACAGACGAAACCCTTATAGAAATAAGAAGATAGATGTAAATAATATAACCTTAATCTAAATTTTTACTTGCATTAGGCCTACAATATTATTCAAAATTCAATTTTGTAGATTGAACTATTAATTCTTTAATAATTATTTTTATGAGCCAATCACTAATTTTTTCTCATATTAAAATCTCATACCAAAATACACATTGATTATAGTATATTCAACCAAATTTACACATCATCAAAGGGATAACAATTATTTTTTAACTTTAAAGAAATAAAAATAATTGAAATTTTTACTGCTTAAGCTTTTACGTCAAGCAGTTTTGCTGCTCATGCAAGTTGTAATTGTTACATACAGACTACACAGTTTTGATATTTTTATGATATTGTAGCCAATAAACATTATTAAATGAAAAACCTGCCATATCCATATTACTCAAATGTGATATCCTACTTATTATAAATTGGGTTATTTTTTATTGTTACATGTATTTTAGTTTTTCATTTGGGCAAAATTAATAAATTAGGCAATACTCACTTACATTATTATTATTTTTTACAAGGACAAAATTATTGTATGTAATTTTTCTGAACTAAACTTGTTTTATTAATTGTGATAAATAATAAGAACCATATTCTATTAAAGTAATACAGGGTTAGGCAAAAGTCTGGACGCCCCCAGTTAACTTTTTAACGTGTTGCAGTAGGAAAACCGAACTCGGCACATGTTAAAAACATGAAAAACTGCACTTTTTCATCAACTACACAACTTTGCCCCTGCCCCCAAAATGGGGTATTTTGGGGGCAGCCCCGAATTATCAAATGTAAACCCCTATTGAGTGAGTATAAGTCTGGACCCCCCCAATTAATTTTTTAAACGTTGCAGTAGGAAAACCAAACTCGGCATATGTTATCTTAGATGGCTACTTGCTTGCCCAACTCAAATTTTGAAATGGCTGCCATTTTGGTTAGGGGTTAGATATCGACTTCCGGTTTGCGCCATTTAATTTATCTTGATAAACCGTTTAAAATGAGGGGTCACTCAATAGGGGTTTACATTTGCAAATTTGGGGCTACCCCCAAAATACCCCATTTTGGGGGCAGGGGCAAAAATGTGTAGTTGATGAAAAAGTGCAGTTTTTCATGTTGTTAACATGTGCCGAGTTTGGTTTTCCTACTCCAACGCATTAAAAAGTTAACTGGGGGTGTCCAGACTTTTGCCTAACCCTGTATTTTTCATACAATAAAGATATAAATATTAGCCTTCCAAACATCTTATTGCAGTTTAACATTTTTTGCTTAAAGTATTGTTTGACGTTTATTTGGTTCTACTTAAGCTACTTGATACTTTGAATTTTACCATGAGTTTCATAAGAGTCATAATATATTTGTTATGTCTTGCTTAGGTACTCTGTAAACTTAGGTTGTGACACAAAATTCCCTCTAAAGACATGACTATGTGATGTAATGTAAGCAATAATTTTCTACTTATAAACTAGCCATGTGAAACCTTTGTAAAAAATTGTTTTTTAGCTATTTCTTTAATATTGTTGCTTCTTGTACATTATTATTGTTTGTATTGTAAATATATTTTTGTATATTGCGCTTTTGTAACTATAAAAATTGTAAATTGATAAATAATTACCAATTACAGTATTATTATGGACTTTGGTTTTTTATTTCCTACTGCTCCTCTTTTTATAAAATAACAAGGTTCTCAAACGTAATTTTTCAATAAGTTACTTTATATAGCTTTAAGTTAAGTCAAAAATGTCATTAAATCTTATTATTTTCCCTTTTTAAACAAACACTAGCTCAACCCTAAGTTTGCCAGACTTTATTTGATTTTTTTTCAAAACTTATTTTTTAGTGTTTTGAATAAGAATTAACCAAACCATCCTTGTTACTATTAACCTCATGTTAGATAGCATTATTCATTAATAATCCAATATGGCAAAAAAAGATACTTTAAAGCCTTATTTTTACTTTAGGAAATTGGTTGTATTTATTTTCTAAAAGAAATAACTAATGAAAGTGAATAAGAACTAACCAAATATTAATTTTAATTAATAATTGCACAAAGAGGGAACTGACAGTCACACTTTTGGCACTGCTCGGGTGGTAGCAGTAATTTTAATACTGCATAATATTAAAACTAATATTAATTTTTATTTTTTCATAATAAAATGTAAAAATTGGTTTGGCTGGTTTTTGTAAATGGTCCCGGGTCCAGGGGTGCAAGAGGTTTTAGGTTTGTTGGGGGCACAAGCCCCCAACTTTTTTTATTTAAAGTTGGGGGCTTGTGCAACTTTAATTTATTTTTTTTTTTTGCTGGATTTTGTTAAACAAAATCATTGACTATGTATTCGTAGTCAATGGCAAAATAATCTCACATTGTGATGTATCCTTTACAGTTAATAAAACAACTGATTGTATTCAGGGCCGGATTTACCGCATGGGCAACATGGGCACATGCCCAGGGCGGCAAATTTCAAGGGCGGCAAAATTTTTGAGAAATTAAAATTTATATCTGTATGCACGGCGCGTTGTCATCGTCATGGTCGCAGGCCACATAGCCGTATTGTGTTGAAACGGCAAAGGGCAGACTCACTGCAGTCTGCCTGCGGGGAAGCCACGGAAGCGTGGACAAGCGTCTATTGCGCGCGGCAGACGATGTGCTAGTGGTGGGGGCCGTATTCGTATTCCTCGCCGTCATCAGCCCGGTGGGACATACGGGAGACATTCGGAGTAGCTTAATGACGTCGCTTCACTGTGTGACGGCTATGATGCTGACGTCATAACATTAAAGTTTCTATATTTTGGTGCTACTCGGCTAGTCTCGCTTGCCCTCTTTCTTTCTTTGTTTTTGAGTATTGAGGAATCGTTGTTAGTGTAGTAAGATCTGGATAAAGATGAATAAATAAGTAAAACCTAAGCCTTAAAATCTTAAAATCATTTTATTTACTAATAAATACACCGGTATTCATGTGTAAGATTAGAAATAGATACAGTATCCTTATAGTAGTACATAATCCTTAACAATTTTTGGATTGACACTCTTTAAATGTAGTGTTAAGTTAAATTGGGTGTGTGATAGATTGGTGCGAGAATTCCAAACCTGAAACCTTGCACCTAAGTTTTGGTTCCAAAAAAACTTTACCAAATTTAAACTTTACTACCGGTAATTACTGTAAATACATCTTACCGAATCCGACTAGGATTCGTTTATATGGGGAATTAAGGAATAGACTGACTGTTAAGACAGTTAAACTTAGTTGCATAAAATTACGTTTCATACTAACCAAAAATATAGCCTAGCTAGGCCTAAAACGTTGAACGCTTTGAATCTTTTCTATACAAACTAAAGCAGGCCCAAGTTTATGTAAGCTAGGCCTGATAAAAACAAAACAAAAATACCTATAACAAAAATAAACATTTTTATTTTGTAAAAGAGTTTTCAAATTCTCCTTAAAAAGAGGACTATGATAGAATTTATCCATTTCCATTCATCATCATCTAATCCTATAGAGGTTAGGCCTAGTGTAAACAATATTATTCGGTTGTTGCTGACGACAACTCTGAAATCAAGCGTATTGAGCCAACACTTCCTAGAGTAATAAGATACCTTATTATTCTAGGAGGTATTGATTGAGCGCTAGACTGTTCGTAGCGATAACCAAGGAACTAATTCAATGACGTCATAGTTTGCTCCGAATGTCTCCCGTATGCCCCACCGGTCATCAGCCACGGCCATCTCTAGTAGAGTACTAGTAGAGTACTATAGTTAAGATGCACGAAAATAGTCCGATGGAAATTTAAACAGCTGTGTCCCCCCTCACCCCCTCTCGCCTAGCAATGTTGCCATTTGAAGTTATGTTTACCATGTATAGTACAGTATAAAAATGTGTTTCATAATAAATTTGGCAACAATGTATTGACTCTCATCGGACTATTTTCGTGAATCTTACTATAGAGATGGCCGTGCATCAGCTCATCCCGTCAAGTCGCCATTTCGCTTCCGCTTGGGCGGTCAGTGTACAAACGTCATTCGTCAGTGTTGTGTGGCGTTGTTAATGTCGCATTAGAACTGACAGCCTGTACGAGTAGGCCTACGCTTGCGGCTTGCTTGTTTTGCAGTAGTGCGTGTGCGGCTCGCCGCTGTGTGTTGTTGATTTGCTCATAACTCTTTAATGCTGTGTTTCGTGTGAGATTTCATTTGAATTTGATATACGCAATAATTTTTGTTATATTTTTAAAACATAGGCCTAATGGATCAGCGAAAAAGACTTAGTGGCGCGGAATACCGGAAATTAGCTGAAGTGAAGAAGAATAAGGAAAATGAGGTGCTTTTCCAAACTTTAAAGTTAGATTCCTTCATTAAAAAAAAGCAATGTCGCCGCAATGTGGCTCCTAGGAGGGTACAAAGGGAGCCGGTGGGAGGGGGGGTGAAGGGGCGGCAGATTATTATATGCCCATGGGCGAAGAAAACGTAAATCCGGCCCTGATTGTATTAAGGCTTTCAAGTACGAGGTATTAAAGGTATAAAGAATTTAAATATTAAGTACAAAAAATAAGAAACTCCCCTGAACTGGATTAGTCCAGTATGTGAACAATTGCGTACATGAACCCAGACGTAAACTTGGTTTGAAGACCTGGAACCTATTGTCGCAAAGGAAGTGTATGACATCTCAACATTCGGGGTAGCGGACCGCTTTCAATTCTTAGAACACACCTGTCCGCCGCAAAACTATTTCAGTCTGATTTGTTTCGTCAATTCAAACAGATGTAACGAAAAAGAAGTAGGCCTAAGGGCTGCCCAACAATGGTTAACAGATGCTAAGGTAGGGGGAGGGGGACAACGGATGTGTACATAGATTAAGCAATCAGTCTAGACCAGCCCTTGGCATGCGTCGCGCATTCCGTCGGGGTACCTGTATAAAAATAGACTGTTTTTGAGTATTTTCGTATGTATACATTAGAGTGATTTTTTTTTATAATGTGAGAGTTCATTTTGAATGAAAACTTGACATCTGATAAAGTTGTAGACCATTGCGAGGTTGTAGCGTTATAACTACAATTGGATCACATGACAGTAAGGTATATAAACCATTTGAGGTTGCTTTGGTAGTAACTCTGGTAATTTTGTCCATAAAAGTCGTTTTTGTCATTTATTTACTCTTTTACCATAACAAACTTGTTGTATATATTTTGGAGCTATCTGCAAACCCATAAAAGTCTCAATGTTAGGATGGATATTGTTATACTTTAAATATTGTTACGTTATTGTAATGATTTACCTTTTCCGAGTGAGATTGTTATAAAATTTAGATAAGTTACAAATTATTATGATTTTATTTATTTATTTATTTATTTTTTTTAATGCACTCTTAACCCTTAAGTGGGCGCGCGGTTTTTTGTGACACTACTAGGTGCGCGGGGTCCTCTCGGACCCCAATTTTTAACTTTTTTATCAAATTACGAAACAAAGATTTTTTCACAATTGTTCCTGTTTTATCAAAGTTTGGAGTGTTGTTAACTGTTTTATATCACTTACAAACAGTTGTAGACACATTTAAATACTATTTGTATTTTTTCCAAACTTTAGAAAATTATGATAAAATATACAAGAGTTTTTTTTTTTTTATTTGCATTAAATAGTTTACATTGAAATTTAATTTTTTTTTAACCTTATATCCTTGTAAATTAGTAATGTTACTACAGGAAAATAATAATATTATTGGTATTATGTCGATAGGTTGCTTATTTTTTAAACCCAAACTTACACAACAAAAATTTTAATAAATTATGGTACTTTATGGTAAAAAAACTAAACACACGCCTTATACTTTTTTACATTTTTATTTTGAAAGAAAAACTGAATAATACATTTGGTAGTTACTTAAAAATAATTGTAATAATCCATCATGGCCATTACTCTGAGTCATCTTGGGTCATTTTTGAGTAACTACTCAAAAATATCATCACCTTCACTAATGTCCTCCAAAAGATATTTTCTAATTCTGGCAGCATTCCGTTCTTCGTTATTCATCGTTACAACTCGTAAAGAACAGCCGAAATATTAAAAAAATAAAACTTAACTTTCTAATGTTAATTAAATTGATGGAAAAACCACAACTGGCGTAAAACGTAACTGGGCGCGCGGGGTAGGTACGGACCCCAGAGACAAGTTTACCCCACAACGGAATGCAATTAACTGACGAAAACCGGTTTGATAGGTGGGAGGGGGTGTCACTTGAAGGTACCAGGCCGCTCAACACTGTTGCCAACCCACTTTAGCTACCGGAGCGAAAATTCCCACCCTGGGGTCTCACTGGACCCCGCGCGCCCACTTAAGGGTTAATTAATTATTCTTAAGTAATGGACAGAAAGTGTGGATTTTTAGTGAAGGTAAACATATATTCTCTTAGTTGGTTGTTTTGTCTGGTAAACCCCAGCCAAAAACTTACAAGTAGCCTTCCTCTAATGGGCATTTTACCCAAACCCGTGGAAGAACAGGATGGTTGAAGAAAGAGTTAGAAAAGGGGCGGCAGACGACCAATTAATTAAATAATCGTCAAATTCTAAAATTTATTTATATGTTTTTAAAAAAATCAACTGATGTCAAAATAGTATAGTGTTTCTCAACAAAAATTCCTGGGTTTAAATACTGACCAGATATGTCATGTAAACTTTTTATTGAAAAATTTAAATCATTCTTCTTTGAATTTTCAATTCTTGTGCATTGTGCAGTGTTTGGTTTCGACCTTGAATATTTGTCAAACTGTGTATTTTACCCAGAATCACTTTTGAAGTACGGAGTTGTGTTGTTTTGTGGGGAAATTTAACACATGACAAAACAATGTTTTTGATACAAAAACGGTGTATTCTAACTATTATGAAAGTAGGGTCTTCATGCAAACCAATCTTTAAAGATCAGTCAATATTAACTTTCTGAGTTTATTTATTTAACAAATTTTAATTTATGTTCACGTAAAAAAAAATATTATCAAACCATACATTTCAAAAATTAAGTATCCACATTGACTGTCAAATTATTGATATAAAGTGAACTTAATTTCTCTTAATTCTTTCAGACGTTAACAAAAATTGTTGGAGGAATAAAAAAAAAATTGTAATGTTTCATTTACAAAAATATATGAATAGCTAGCATACAGAAATTTAACCCTTCATAGTTGTCACAACAGAGTTTTCCTCTGGGAACTTTTATTTTTGTAGAAAAATATTTGTTGTCACCAAGTCGGTAGACGCAGTCCACGTACCTCAAGCGCTTCTTTCCAGGAACTGACATGACCTCATTACACTCTCCAAAATCCTCCCGCTCTACCCCTTCTATTCAGTTCAACTCTGTGAGTCGCAGATCATGGAGGTCGCTACCATGTGTCAGAGATTTATGGCCACTAGGCTCCCATAGCATAGCAGAGAGGACGGACATCAGAGTTAGAGGCACATCAACACATAAAACAAATAACAAAGAAACAAAATATATTGGAATTCACTCAGGGTTTTCTTGAAGAGATCATGCACTCAAAATGCTGAGAAAGATGTATAATTATTAGATTTTCAGATCACATTAATGATACACCACCAATTAATAATTTATATAGCTCCTGAAAAGAAAACATAATCATAAGGTATATTGTGTCTGAAAAGTTCTGTGAGAAAAGAGCATTCCAAATTTTTTGTTTAATGGATTTTGTACTCATCACCACGCTATCTAGTGCTGAGCTGAGAAAGACGTAGCACAACTTGCTTTGACAGAACTATCAAGTTCAAACTGGACATGTTTTCAAAACTGGATATTCATACAAATAAATATGGTCTGGTCACTGATTGAACATTAGAATAATTTTCTTGAATATTTCAAACTAAACTAAAAGAAAATTAAGGTACTTATTGTGTGACATCAATATACTCAATTATTTTATATTTTAAACAATATCTCCGCAGTATGTTTCTGCTTGTTTAGTTCAAGTATTATGTTTAATTTGTGGCATATTATTCAGTGTTGTGCTGCCATAATTCGGCCGAACTCTCTGGCAAGCTTGCACGTTGACTCTCTATTCGAGGTCGCTGCAGCTTTATAACATCTTATACTGACAGCATTATCACTGACTGAACATTAGAATTATTTACTTAAATATAAAAAAAAGTAAAGAAAATGAAGGTGATTTTTGAGTGTCGTTGAGATGGGCTTTTTTTATTTCGGGACACATTGACTGAAAATAAAATTTTAACAAATTGCAATAAAATTAAAATTTTATGTTTTTAATACATATTAGTGACATGTCTGATCATGATACAAAGTGTGTCCATGCTGAAGACCAGTTTGTTTGGAGAGTTAAAAAAATGTTTACTAGCTGTTACAAAAATACAAAACAACGGATTATAATTAGTTTTTTTTAATTTTTTTTTCCAGATATTTAGGAGTTGATATTCAGGGATTGCCATTACAACTGTAATGGCAGTTTTAATATGCAACTGTAATAATTTGTAACTGCTGTTACAAATCATTAAATAATGATTTCCCACAAAACTTCAGCTTTACTCTCAACAGCGATATTGGAACACTAATACTCTGTCTAACTACTTAATCCAATAAAATAATCCAAATTTCCTTATACCTGCAGAATTTCAATTTATCAATGGAACAGAAGTTACATAAAAAAACATACACAAGCATTTTAACGATATTTTTTATAATACCAAGACATAGTAATTTAAACTGTTTAACCAACACAAATCAACAACTCGACCTCTCAGGTTCACGTCTGACTTAATTGCTGTTGCCACTTTGATAGGATTAACGTGCACTAGTTTGGTTGGTGACCGTCATTACTCAAAACCTGGTGGCAGGCTAAAAAAATATGTAACCATTAAATGTGATACCTGTTCAAAAAAAGTGCATTAGTAATTCATTTTGGACATTTCTTGAGTGTATTGCCCACTATAAACTTTAATTTTAACAGCCATTTCAACTAAATTTTAGCTTCAAACATCTTGAGGTACCTAAGGGACACGGGACCTCCGTTACATTTTTAAAGGTACAATTTTTTATCACATGAATGAATTTTTGAAAAAACCAAATCTTGCTTGAACATTTGTCCCTAAGCTATGTATTTAAATATTTTGACTTGATTACATCTTTTACAACGTTTGCCTTCTTGTAACTTGCCTCCGTTAGGGACTTAAATTGTCCCAAATTAAAATATTGGCCCATATACTAAACTACTTTATTTTTAAAAACAATCCCGGCAGTACAGTATGTATCTGCTTATTTAATTCAAGTATTATGTTCGTATGGTGGCATTGAACTGGGACGGTGGCGACGTCCTGTAATCCAGCTACTTGGAGGTCACGAATTGTGGATAGTTATAAGTGATGGCTTGTGGATGCGAAAGTCCCTAGATTAACGTCCGCACCAGTGAATACTAGTTTAACCATAAAGACCATCCTCATAATTAGACCAATTCATATATAAGAGGTCAATTTTGTGGTTCGGATTCCACGTTAAACTGTAGGTCCCTAGATACCATTGGCTTTTGGGCTATGAATTAACAATCCTGTCTAAGGAGAATGTCGGCCTTAGTCAGTAACAAGACTACAAGATCGCGCCACAATCATCCTACACTCATCTCTCATTCATACTTGACTTTAAACTACCTATTGAGTTAGGTCGCCACTTCAGTTTGTTAAAGTATAAACTGATCCTCATTACCTGTTAGATTAACCAGCTGATCATGACAATCTAATGTTTTGTTTGTTTACAATGTTCTGGGTTCTAAGTTTTTCTAGAGTTTTCTTTTACACAAGTTCTGTTTGTTTCTTTAATAAAATTAATTTCGTTTCACACACATTTCATCTTTTAATTACTGTAAATCTCGTTTACCATCTTAGGTTATGGGCCCAGATACGCATTAAAAATGTACATGCGGTCGATTTTCCGTACTTTTTGTGTGTGAAATTCGGTATCTTGGACAAAGAGCATTCGTTGAAATGACCGACGCCGGACAAGATGATACCACACGTGTAAACATTAGAAAACTCGGAAACGAATCACAGTGGGAAATGTGGAAGTGGCAAATTGAACTGTGTTTGAAAAGCAGTGTTTGAAAACAATAATCGACGGTACACGGTTGTGTCCAGCGGCACCAGAGGCAAACGCCGAACCGTCCGAGGAGTATCGTCGATGGCAACGAGACAACGCTCGTGCAGCGCGTATTATTGGTACTGCACTTGAAGAGGAAGCTGCCATTTACGTTCGCAAGAAGACTGATGCAAAAGAAATATGGGATACATTGATTTCAGTGTTCGAACAATCCTCTTTGCAACGTCTTTACACGCTCTTCGATAGTTTCTTTGAAACAAGAAAAGCTGATGAAACCTCTGTTACAAAACATACATCTCAGTTAGCAAACCAGTTTGATGATATTCTCGCAGAACTTCGGAAGGTCAATCCGAATGCTACACTCCCGATTTCTTTGCTTCATCACAGGATTTTCAAAACACTCGGCCCTGAACACCAATATTATCGTTCGACTTGGTATCGCGTTCCTGAAGCAGAACAGACAACAAAGCTGCTGATAGAAAATCTTCGATCTATTGAAAATACACTTGCGTCACAGAGTAATTTGCAGTCGTCTAGCGCTTTCTTTGCAAAGTCGAAATTTCAACAGAAGAAACAAAACAAGACTTCACAAGATTCGACCATGCTAAATAAGTCGAAAGAAAAACGTTCATGTCTCTACTGCAAGAAATTTGAACACCTCATCAAAGACTGCAGGAAGCGTGCTGCTGCAGAGAATAACAAATCAACATCAATTGCTGAGGATAGAAACAAAGCAATTTCTGGACAAAACAGCAAATCTAGCTCGTTTTACGCTATTGGTTTGACTGCACACACGAACCTTGTTTCTGCTGACTCTTGGATTTCAGACTCCGGTACAACACATCATATATCGGCAAACAAGCAACATTTTGTTACTTTTGAGAAGTTTCCGATTCCGCAACGAGTTCAGACAGCTGGCAAGGACTTTATTCTGGCCTATGGTTCTGGCAATGTTGATGTTGATGCCCGCATAGGTGACAAGTGGTCGTCTGCTATTTTAAATGACGTTTGGTATGTCCCCGAAGCTCGCCATCAACTTTTCTCTATTCGTCAGGCTGCTAATCGTGGAAATGAGATTACATTTGATAGTGATGGTGTTAAAATTCATCATGAAGGAAAACTTGTTGCGACTGGTGAACTTGTAGGTTCGGTATACGTCATGAACATGCGTGTCCGTACACCAGAAGTGAGTGTGCAAATTAACATTGCCACTTCGTCTGACATACTACAAGGATGGCATGAGAGACTTGGTCATCAAGATAAACGACACGTGCGAGAAGTTTTATCTCGTGTAGGTATATCTTGCAACTCCTCAGATATTTCAGCATTTTGTGACGGTTGTGTACTTGGGAAATCACATCGTAAACCGTTTCATCCCCGTCGTAATCGCCCAACAGAAGTCGGAGAGCTGATTCATGCTGATGTGAATGGTCCAATGTCAGTCGACTCGATAAATGGTTTCAAATATTATGTTGTTTTCAAGGATGACTTTTCTCAGTTTGTTCGTATATTTTTCATGAAGCATAAATCAGAAGTAGCTCAACATCTGCAAACATTTTTGAATGAGAGTGAGTCCAAAGGACACAAAGTAAAAACTTTTCGTTCGGACTGTGGTACCGAATTCGAATGTCGTGCGGTAATGACGTTGTTACAAGAACGTGGCATAGAGTTTCATCCGTCATGTCCGTATACGCCACAACAGAATGGTGTAGCGGAACAATCAAATCGTCACGTCGTCAAACTTGCACGATCGATGCTTTCAGTCTCAAATTTAACAAATACATTTTGGGCTCATGCTTGTGATACAGCTACATTCTTAATCAACCGTACAGGCAAGTCGCGTGTTCCAGACAAAACGCCGTTTGAGTTGTGGACTGGCATAAAATTTGAAAGTTTTCATCATCTGAGAATTTTTGTTTCAGAGTGCTATGTAAACGTACCGAAACAGTTCAGGGGAAAATTCGATCCTAAAGCTGTTCTTGGTTACTTTGTTGGTTACGTCAATGACAAAGACGGCTATAAGTACCATCAAAGAATCGTGTAATGAAATCACGTGATGTTGATTTTCGTCTAGAGAAACTCTGTACATCAAACAATACAATCAATCTTGAATTAGAAAATCATCGTGATCAAGACTGTCATTGCAAGGATGAAAATGAAGATACTAAAGAAGCCAATGACACCAATGAAGGTGACAATGATATCATCCCAGTAGCAGAACCAGAATCAATACAGACCCCAGCACCTCGTGAAATTCGTCCTCCTGCAAAATTCAAGGACTACGAAGTGAGCTATCAAACTCGTCGCTCTGAGGCAAACAGTGCCTCAGCATGTTTGTCAAACGCTGTCCTTGAAGAGTTAGAGCCAACCAACTTCAGTGAAGCCATGAAAAGTCCCCATTCAGACAAGTGGCTGTGTGCAATGAAAGAAGAAATGGACGCATTCAGAGAGAACGACACGTGGGATTTGGTTTCATTACCTCCAGGCAAGCTTGCTATTGATAACCGGTGGGTACTCCGAGTGAAATACAAACCCGACGGTTCAGTTAATCGATATCGCGCTCGTTTAGTCGCTCGTGGTGTGTTTCAGAAAGCAGGAATTGACTATGACGAAACTTTTAGCCCGGTAGCTCGCTATGACTCAATCCGAACCCTTATTGCGACCGCGGCTGAAGAGAACCTTGTTCTTGGACAATTCGACGTCAAAACTGCGTTTCTTTATGGCAATATCGATACTGAAATACCGGTATATATGACTCAACCACAGGGTTTCGACGATGGGTCTGGTCGTGTCTGCCGTTTAAAAAGATCTCTCTATGGGCTAAAGCAATCTCCCCGTTGTTGGAATAGCAAGTTTCATTCATTCATGGAAGCAAATGGATTCACACGTTCAACTGCTGACCCATGCATTATATTCGGAAAAGTAATGAAGACAAACTGATAGTGGCAATCTACGTTGATGATGGTCTCATAGCAGGGTCATCACAGAGTGTTGTGAAATCATTCTTAGATTTATTGACATCTGAGTTCAAGATCACGGTAGGGTCCCTTGAATCATTCTTAGGAATGCAAATCGAGCAACGTGAGTCTGGTTTCTTTGTGACGCAGCACACCTATGTTGAGAAAATTCTGCAACGTTTTGAAATGGCAAGCTGCAACCCAGTGAAAACACCTGCAGACAATCAACTACCAGATGAATCATTTAACAAGGCTCTTGAAGAGTCGGTTCCATATCGTTCAGCAGTTGGTTCATTGCTGTATTTGGCCTGTGCTACTCGCCCAGACATTGCATATGCTGTTTCAACTGTTGCTCGATCAATGGCTCATCCCACTAAATTTGATTGGAATCGTGTCAAACGCATATTCAGATACCTTCGTGGCACATCTGATTTTGGATTGTTCTATACGTCAAGTGGAGAGGAACTAAGAGCTTATGCTGACGCTAACTTCGCAGGAGACGTGAACACTCGACGATCTACCAATGGTTTTGTGACACTTATCAATAATACAGCTGTCTCCTGGACTTCACAACTGCAGAAATCAGTCGCCCTATCTACAACAGAGGCTGAGTTTGTGTCCGCCAGCGAAGGTGCGAAAGAGCTGGTGTGGCTCAAGAGACTATTGTCTGAAATTACGACAATTCAGGAGGCACCTACTTTGTTCGTTGACAACGCCAGTGCAATAAAGTTGGTGAAAAACCCCGAATTTCATAAACGGTCAAAGCATATTGAAGTACGCTACTATTTTGTAAGAGAACTTTACCAGAGGGGTGACATCAAAGTGGAGTTTGTGCGCTCTGAAGATCAACTTGGAGATATGTTTACAAAAGCACTAAATTCAGTAAAGTTTAAAGTTATGTCTCTAAAATTGGACTCATAAAATAAGGTCAAACCTCTCTCAAGATTGTTTTGATTAGTGTGGTTTTTGTATTAAAGTTGTCTTTATTTTCAGATCAGTTTACGGGGAAGTGTTAAAGTATAAACTGATCCTCATTACCTGTTAGATTAACCAGCTGATCATGACAATCTACCCACATAGCAAAAAAAGCTTGATTCGAACTTGGTTCAAGCTTGATTTTTGAGGCTTGAAGGTTTGATTCAAACCTTACCAATCGAGCCTGAATACTTGATTCAAACTTGATTCAAGGCTCTTAGTCACCGTGATGTGAAGTCGATTTCAACTTGAATCAAGTGTTTCATTCAATTCTTTTTCAAGTCACTTTCAAGCCTTTAAAGTCTTGCCTAATCTTTTCAAGTCTTTTTCAAGCATCTTTCGAGCCCTTTTCAAGTGTTTTTCGAGCCTCTTTCAAGCCTCTTTCAAGCCTTTTTCAAGTCTTTTTCGAGTCTCTTTTGAGCCCTTTTCAATGGATTTTCAAGTCTTTTTCAAGCCTTTAAATATTTTCAAGCTCTTTTCAAGTCTTTTTCAAGGGCCTTTCGAGCATTTTTCAAGTGTGTGTCGAGCCTTTTTCAAGCCTCTTTCAAGTACTTTTCAAGGCTCTGTCGAGCCTTTTAAAGCCTCTCTCGAAAATGTTTCAATTGTTTTTCAAGTCTTTTGCAAGTCTTTCGATTATTTTTCAAACCTTTATACATTTTTTAGCCTCGTTCAAATATCTTTTAAGTCTTTATGTTCTTCGGCAGCTGATATTACACATTAAAGTGGAATAATACATCACGTGGTTAGTGTAATTTATTTAGTTTAGTTTAAAACAGAAATTAGTTAAGTACAAATTAATTAGATTAACTACTTAAGTAGGGGGAGTATATCGATTTTTAAATTATTTGTAGGCCTAATTTGTGAAATTGAGTTAGGCATATGTAAGTTTATTCCATAGTCTCAGTAAAATTTAAAAGTAATTTTTTATAAGTTCTTTGTTTAGTTAACTTTTGATTATGTACTCAGAACCCCCGTTTTAAAACCACCGTTTTGAAAGGTATGTATGTGTTTGAGTCATATATACATTTCATACCTTTTAAAACGGGGGTTCTGAGTATATAATAAAAAATTTACTAAAAAAAGAACTTATAAAAAAATGACTTTTAAATTTTACTGAGAATATGGAATACACTTACATATGCCTAACTCAATTTCTCAAATTAATCCTACAAATAATTTAAAAATCGGGATACTCCCCCTACTTAAGTAGTTAATCTAATTAATTTGTACTTAACTAATTTCTGTTTTAAACTAAACTAAATAAATTACTAACCACGTGATGTATTATTCCACGTTAATGTGTAATATCAGCTGCAGAAGAACAAAAAGACTTAAAGAGATTTGAAGAGGATAAAAAAATTATAAAGGCTTGAATAAACACAAGACAAAAAATTTACTGAAAAATCGGAACAGTAAAATACACATCCGATAACTTCGGAGTCTGGTAAGAAAGTAATGGCGTTGGCCCGTCTCGTACCGAAAAATCTATACAAAATCGATGAGAAATCGATCCTCGGGAGCCGCGCACTGCATTGTGGGACAGCGTTGGACGGCTTGTGATTGGTCGGGATGTCGTGCCATGAATCGGTATCGATTCGAGTTCGATTCGTAAACGTGAATTGAGTTTAGTTGGATAATCAAATTCAAGGCTTACATTGCAATTGAAGGGAGAGGTAAGTTCAAGCCTTCTTTAACTTTTTGGTGCTTTCGAATCGGAATCGATTAGATGATTAAATTCAAGGCTTGCATTGACATTAAAGGGAGAAACAAATTCAAGTCTTGATTATCTTTGGTTATCTCGAATCGGACTCGAATAGATGCTCAAATTCAAGGCTTACGCTGCAATTAAAAATCGAGGAAAAGTCAAGGCTTGATTCAAGCTTCCTTGCTATCTGGGTAATGTTTTGTTTGTTTACAATGTCTGGGTTCTAAGTTTTTCTAGAGTTTTCTTTTACACAAGTTCTGTTTGTTTCTTTAATAAAATTAATTTAGTTTCACACACATTTCGTCTTTTAATTACTGTAAATCTCGTTTACCATCTTACAGTTAAAGGTATTAAAGGCATTAAAGGTATTTTGTTTGGTGTAGCCACGACATTTCGGCAGAACTATCTGGCAAGCTTGCATGACTCTCTCTTCAAGGTCGCTCCAGCTTCATAACATCTTATACTACTTAAATGATCAAATGATGCTGTGATAAATTTAAACTCAACAAGAATTGGTGAAATTATACTTTGATTAATTAAATGAATTACGAGGTTCTCTCACCATACACATTGTGACGTCCCCTTGTGACAAAAAAGTATGTCAGTCTACCCTAAATATTTATAAGAAAAATTGAACCAACATGTCTACAATACACGGGTGATTCACTTAAGAAAACCAAACTAAATCTAATAATTAGTTTTTTTCAGAAAAAATGGTATATTAAAATTAAACAGTTTAACATTAAAAGATTGGGTAAAATACGGTTTTTAGGAATCTGAATGTTGCAAAGTACTGTAGAGATAATTATTCAATCCATTCCCATCATAATATTGTCTGAATATAAGTCACATCTACACAGAACATTATTTAAAACAGTTTTTAAATGAAAAAAATCTTAACTTTGTTGGCTCACCTTGATTGATTTATTTTAATTCGTTATTATTTGTAATGTTTATTCCAAACAACAAGCATGACAGCAAATGGTTATTAAGATTTTTTAAATTAAAACTCTGAACTTACCAAACAGATGCAATATCCCATTAACACCCCACTCATATCCATGGGATAAGCATATTCAAGAAAACCACAGTGAACATTGAACCTCCTCTATAGAACCTCAGACTGCATGGAGCTCAGATTGAAGATTTATGATGTTCTATTTCGACGAAACTTCCTTGAATCACAAGTTGGTGTGATCTCCGAGAACTCGTAATGATGCAGGCATCAGTTGATGAACAGCAGTCAGAGGCACGGAACACATAAAACAATCAAAAAAACAAAAAATATATTAGAATTAACTCAGAGTTTTCATGAAGAAATCGTGCGAAAAAACTCTGTCAAAGATGTATAATTGTTAGTTTTTTTGTCAGATCACGTTTATACTGGATTGCATCACCACCAATTGAAAAATATCTGTTACATTCAAAATTTTTGGATTAATAGATTTTGTATGTATCACTGCGCTATCTAGTGCTGAGCAGAGAAAAATGAGACACAACTTGCTTTGACAGAACTATTAAGTTCAAACTGTATATGTTTTTAAAACTGGATATAATTACAAATAAACATGATCACTGACTGAACATTTTGAAGTAAAGACTTATATGTTGAACTAAACAAAAAGAAATTTGGTGTACTTTTTGTGTAACCTTGACATACTCAATTACTTAATATTTTAAACACTATCTCCGCAGTGTGTTTCTGCTTGTTTAGTTCAAGTATTATGTTTGATTTGTGGCCTATTATTCAGTGTTGTGCTGCCACAATTCGGCCGAACTCTCTGGCAAGCTCGCACGTTGACTCTCTATTCGAGGTCGCTGCAGCTTTAACATCTTATACTTAAGAATTATAGAAAGCAATTACTCAGGATGCATCTCAGGTTTCTATCAACCGCACGAAGTGATTCATTTTAACTCAACAAGAAATTATGAAACTATACTTTGATTAAAATTAGATGAATTACTAGGTTATTGTATTACTGTGATTTCTAAAATAAATAGCTTATATTTGCTTTTGTTTAGCTTATTCAATCAAATCTATCTATATATTAATATGCAAGCATGTTTCGTTTCCTCCTTTTTTCTGAGCTCGTGTGCATCGTAGAAGAAATCCGCGCATACTGTTAGAAAGGTATAGTCCTGTAGATGAGCAGAATCACATTCTAATTCACATCGGACTCCAGGGCTACGCTCCACAGGCTTTCAAAGTTCCAATGTTAATCTTATGGATGAAGGAGAATTGAATGAATCATTAGACAGCTGTTGTAAAAACAACTGCTAGAAAAAACAGGAAGAACAGATGTTTTAGCTCTAAAATATTTTTAAGCTTCTTGGGTCCAGATAATCTGAAATTTTGATCGAATTTCGATCAGGAGGCGATCTCTAGTACTTATTCAATACGCTAAGGGTTTTTTTGTCTTGAGAACTCCTCCCACAATTTTCAACCGATTTTCAAGTTTTTGGTGTCGTTGGATAGGGCTTGGTCTGTAGTTGTTTCCGCCAAAAATTGATGAGAATCGGACTGAAAATAAAGACGCTATTAACCATTGAAATCTCAAAATTTCCCATTTAAATAACATTGGGATTGAGTAAAGCATTTTAAATGTCTGTTAATAATCAGCTGTAAAAACGTAGATTTTGGTGTTTAAAGATATTCACAATATTGGATTGGTCGGATGTCATTGATTTAGAGCTAAAAGTAAAATTTGTATTGTATTAAAATTTGCTCGATTTCGAGCAACACGTATACTAGTTAAATTTATTAATCTAACTAAAACCAGATATTTTTGAGTTAAAACAAAACCCAATGAAAATTATTTGGTTACCAGGGGAAATAAATAAAAATATTATCTATTATTTTTATCACTTACTCACCGGTAAAATGCTATTGGTACACTCTAGCCACACTTGACGCGATTATTAAAAGCCAATTATGATTCACAACAATTTTTAACTGAAATAAACACAATTAAAATTAAATTTCAAAATGTTTCTATGGAAACTACAAAAGAACAATATTTTATTTAGGTAGTTTTTAGTACCACAAAGTTTTTTTAGTCACTACAAAATGTGTGAACCCTCTGACTAGTTCAAAATATGAACTAAAATGTTGATTGTTTTGTTATATAATAGTTTCTTTTATTCTGAGTAAGAGCAATTTTGACATTGAACAGTGAGACATTTATTCTGTATGTTGTATAACAAAATTTAAAAATTACAATTCTAAGACAAAATACCATTTATATTAAGGCACTAAGGGATTTATTACAACAACTTCCATTGTCTTCTCATCTAGTATTAAATTACTCGTATTTTGAATAGACTTTCTCTTTTCTTAATGATTCTGATACACCAAATTGCCCACTTGGCCACATTTTTTGTTTTTTTGTTTTTTCTAATTAAAAAACTCCACTGCCCGTCACCATGGGCCAATAGGCCTGTGAGGTGATCCAAAGACAGCAAGGTACGGTCACGGCATTAAGTCACATAGGCTAGGTAGAGGTGATGGCTCATGTTTGTGCGTGTAATGTCGTCGCCCGGGATCGAACCGCGGACTGCTGGCTTGTAAGGCCAGAGCTCTAGCACTGAGCTGCCACTCCCATAACATTTACCTATGACCATTATTTTCTACTATGACCTCATTTTTCCTCCGCCAATTTTAAAACAAATCGGTCCCTCATTAACATGGGATTTAATTACGCATTATAGCTAATTTGTTTGGAATGATATTTTTTCATCTTTTGAATTTTCGGTCAGTTGAACTTCTTTTGGAAATTTTTGTGGCCATAGGCCGCAAAGTTTCAAACGAATTCCAGATTCAAAAAATGCTCTTGTGTATTATATTATTAAGGCTTTTTTATATTCCATATAATTCAAGTAATACTTACTTGGACCCTATAGCAGGTGCCCCTCTCCCAACCACACACCCCTTTTAAAATTTAAATTAATAATTTTGTACAAAACCAATTGTGTGGGTATAGGTAAACCCGCTACACTCTAACAATAATTTATTAACACTAATTTCAATGTAGAGGGTGTACCAGAAAACCTATCGAAACTGGAAGTAACTAATATCAAAATGTAACTCCCCACTTTTTATGACGTTTTTTGGATTCTACATACATTTTATTTTTATGAAAACTTAACAATTTAATGTGTACCCCTGATTTTAATAGTTTAGAGGATAATGACAACTTAAATTTATCTGTTTCCAATAAGATAACATTGGAAAAATTTCACATCCATTATCTCCTGAACATTTTATGTTAATAGAACTGTTCTAGCATGAAAATGTCTTAGAACCTTGTTTTAAATAATATTCCATTATAATACATCAATAATCACGTAATTAGCTTTACTTTTATACACGGTTGGAAAAAGTCTGAGAACTTTATATCTTTTAAAGTAGGCCCTATTTAAGTAATAAAACTAAAACTTTGCAAATCTATTTAGAGTGACAGTCTACTTCCTGAAATGTTTATTGTCCTTGGACCTCCAAGGGCCAAGGGGAGACTGTCCACAAGGAATCAGAATGAAATCTTGAATGTAGCTATAGGCTAATACGTACATCAATGTAAAGGTCTCTATAATAGTGAACAATGCTGCCAACCCTTAAAAGGATGCCAGAGTCAAAAATGGCTGGCGATCCAACTTTGCATTACAATCATATTACTGAAAACAAAAAATGCCATAACTCCTGATACACTCGACTTTTTGAGTTTTGGTTTTTGTGGCAAATTGTTCAGAATGCAAAGCACCTTAAAATGATGTATCATATGACATAGGTTAATATGCAGTTTCCCTGACGACTTCAAGACTAAAGGAAGTCTTGGGTAAGAAACTTCCTTCGCCGTTATGGAGGAATTGTAACTCCAAGGCAGGGAGAGACCAGCGATTAAAAAGGGTCACTCTGGAATTCGGAAAAAACACCACGCGGAGGAAATGCAAACCAGAGTAGTTGGAAGGTAACCCTCTACTTAAAAAAAGTCAATCAATTTTAAATGATCCATGTCAATGTAATACACACATACTGCCCATGCTACAGAATATCTTGACATCTGACATACTCCACTTCTGAATTTAAATTGTTAAACGTAAGTCCCTTTAAATAGTCTGTGACGATCTGCAGCTTTGTCGCTCTACTTCAAATGTTTAAACTGTAAACAGTCATTACAGGCCATGATATTCCATGTTATCTGTATCTAGAATGTGCCAGGTGCCTGTACCCAGTGTACCTATTGGTCTTCATTATTTGTTTATTATTTGCATTACAAGTTTTTCAGCTGTATAATGGAAAACAAAAACTTTTAGGGTTAGTCTTCAAAGGCTATAAAATGGGAGGGAATGGTTTTCAAAATTAAATAAGTGTCACAAAAATTCAAAACTAAATTATTTCTACTTAAATTGTTTTAAATTAATATTATTTAAAATTTCTTTTTGTAACTATTACATTTGTTTTAAATGAGTTTTGTTAAAAGTACATTTATGAAGGAAAACTTTTCTTTAAACCGGACCTACAACCAAACTTATAACCAAAGAGTTAAGCTCAAGTTACGGAAAATTGAAACTCAATAGCATTTATATTCTGTTTTGTTTTGTTTGGTGAATACTAGTTATCTGGATTACAATGACTGAAGAATCAATAACGACGAAACTTATTGTGTATGCCATAAAATTGTGTCTTTCAACAGCCGCTACATACTATGTCTTCAAATTGTTGATAAATCAATTAATAAATCAATTAGATCCAATTGTAAAAAAGAATAGGAAATCTAAAAAAAGAGCACTGGAACTTCTTAAAAAGCTAGGAGTTGAGAATGTTTCTTTGCTTACCGAGTATGAATTGGTGATAGCACGTCAACTCATTGATCCCGCTGAGATGCAGACATCATGGGAAAACATAGCTGGTCTACAAGATGTTGTTCGGGAACTGAAAGAAACAGTGATTCTGCCAATAAAATGCAAAGATTTGTTCTCAACGTCCCAGTTGACGCGAGCCCCCAAAGGCATATTGCTGCACGGCCCACCAGGCAGGCCACCAGGACGGCCAGAGAGGCCGCCATGCGGTTTATAAACCTCGATATCGCAGTTATGAAGGGCAAAAGGTACGGCAGTTATGAAGGGCAAAAGGTACAGGGAGACTGAAAAATTGACTGCAGCAGTGTTCTCCCTTGCTGAAAAGTTGCAACCCTGCATCATCTTCATCGATGAGATCGACTCGTTTCTACGATCCCGCACGGAGTGGGACCATGAGGTGACAGTCATGACCAAGACACAGTTCATGGCAAAGTGGGATGGATTGACCTCTGACCCAGAATGCATGGTCATCATCATGGGAGCCACCAACCGACCTAACGACCTAGACAGCGCCATCATTGACTATTGATATACAAGGAGACGTTCCATCCAATGCTTTAAGGTGGTGCAAGGGGTTTTTCGTAGTTGAAAATTATACCGTTTTAAGGGTTTAATTCGACTACACAAATATTTTCTAATAATGGAAAAATATTTAAAAAAATTTGACACAATTATTTTATGACTTATTGTCATATAAAGTGGTGGTTTTACGTCACATTGGTGCTTGCCTTTCATAAAAACCACTGGAGTCTAAGGACCCATATTTTGCCAATTTTAATAATTAATTATATAGATTAAAACAAACTATTACAAAACATCCACAAAATTATTTCAATTTTATATGACGACTTAAATTTATGACCTAAAAGAATATATCCTTTAAATAGGAATAAAATTGGTTTCAATTTCTTTGGCCAAAAATGCACTTTAAAAAAATATAACTATCATACTTTAAAAAAATTTTTTGTAAGCAGGAGGCAAGCCCAAATATAATAATTTTGAGTTTTATTACGCCTAATAGCTGACAGCTGCAACCCGCTCGTCTCCGCGCACTCGCCCGCCGCGCACACACGACCACACGCGCGGGCTACCTGCCCCTCGCCTCTCCTCGCCACCGTTGTGTCGGTCCGCGCCGTAAATACACCCTTCAGAAACTATTTGATAGGGAAGACTCATGGCAAATATCATTTACAGAATTTCGGCCCATTTGCTCATGGTCAGGGTTTTATATGAATTTTCCTACTATCTATATTGCGGAAAAACATTCCAATTTGTCATTGGAAAATATAAGGGCAACTAAAATAGGCATGTTAGTATCCATTATTAGTACTGGAATTAATATGTTTATTCTGCACGCATTGGGATGTACGGGCTCAAGATGAACCCATAAGTAAATTCTCCAAAAGAAATAAATCAGTAATACACGAACGAAAAGTATATCCAAGACACACAAATAAATTCATACTACATCAAAAATTTACTCATACAAACCCTTGGGGCTATACAAAGCGACAGTGGTGTACTTTATTACTTCTATTATTAATTTAATCAGTTTTACTATTTGTGGACAATATTTTGTTTTTTTGTTACAGTTTAAGTGTTAGTGTTAGTACCAAAATTTCTACGAAAACGGTCCGCGTAAATGTACTATCTATCTAAAAGCAAGTAAATGTTTCACGCAAGAAAGAAAGCTTCAACAATTGCTTCAACGAGCTCTAAAGTGAAGTATTCTATCACAATGAATCGGAAAATGACTACCTCACCAGTGCATCTTGTCAATCTATGTAAGACTTTAATTTATTACTACAGTATAGAAATTAATATATTTGCAACTGAGCTGTGGCGTGGCGTCGTGGCGACCTTAGAAAGAAAATTATATGCTCATTATACTTTGCTTTGCCATATAAGAATTTAATATAGGGAAAGATCTAATATATCCAGAGTGGTGTTATTCAATTTGTTTATTTGTGCAGTACTCAAATTAAAAAATATATTGTCAAACAAATTATTACTGTAATTGAAACTGAATAGATTTAGGATTTTCTTAGATCATTCTATTATTTACATGGAATTTGATAGTGTCGTATAGTTAGGCATAGCACATACTACTTCTGAATTATTCATAGATTATTACTCAATATGCTATTTTCACTCAGCTCAAGTGTATTCCCAATGTAATAAAAACAACCTTTGTTGTGTTTAATGTAGCCTGCAAACAAAATACTTTGTCACAGTAACATATTGTCCCAACTCAAATTTCTATGAAACACTTTGTCCCACTCGCTTATTTACAGTTTGTTAAATCAGCTAATGAGGTAACATTTTGTCCTGACGAAAAATTTACAAGGGTTGAGGAACTCAACTCAGGTAGTAAGAGCAGTTCAAATACAAGGGTCACGCGATCCATGCGGCCGCATGGAGCGCTGGCCTGGGAGGGGCGCTGATTAAAATGACGGTGTTATTTGATAGTTAAAAAATAACGCCTTAACAATCGTGTAACCTTTAATTTGTTAGTGTGTGTCAAAACACCGCTAAAGGTGGGGACACACGGGACGGCAAAACTCCCGGAAGGATGTTCCGTTTCGCAGCCGCAGGCTGTATTTTGGGAGTCCGAATGCATGACAACGGCGAAACAGCCGGGCCTGGCGAAACTACTATGATACTCATTATGTTAAATTTCTTCTCATTTAGAAATGATGCTGTCTTCATTCAAGAATGTGGCTTTGCTGTGTCCTATAAGACATAGAAAAAAGGGTAGCCGAAAGGAGAGTCCGGGCTTTAAAAATGACATGGAAATTGGTGTCTTTGTATGTTATATTGTACTATGAAAGGCTGTTGGAAGTGAAAATGTAATATGAACTTTTTATACTCTTTACATCAGACGAAATTTTTATAGGGTCTTAAATCACAAAATTTGAGGTATTTCTGTTTATTAAAGTGTCTAAAACCCAGAGGGCAGGAAAATAACATGTGGGTAATAATATTATATTTCGTTACAAAGGCCGGCGTTTCATCGGCCTCGAGAACATGTTTCAAGCTCAAGACTTCGAGAACGTGAACCGAACGTGAGTAGGCAAAACCTTTTAGGCCGAGTTATGATTTATATTTTTCATCATATTATCGTACACTATGCATTAAACTCTATAAAAATAAAAAATACATAGAAATAAAAACTTCCAACCCAGACCTCTAAAGCATGATTTTCGTTGTTAAAAATGGTTGACGAAAACAGGTGATATTGATGAAGTGCAATGATAAAAACAGTAGCAGGGGCTTTCAACCCTTCAAACCACTATAGCCCAGTCAATGAAGGGTAAACACCGGAACAAATTTATAACAGTTTGAAACCTATACCATTCGATAGTACCCACCTAAGGGGTCAAAACCCCAAAAGTCCCCAAAAATCCCCTGGTGGATTGAAACGTAATTTAAAAAATTCTAAAAACTAGAAATTTTAAATAAAATTCATACAGTTATACCGATATTCATGTTTTTTTTCTATTTCTTAACGAAATGTTTTTACCTCAATGAATAATCTATCAAAACATACGTTAAAACAAATAGCTTATCTAGTGTTAGTTCTAAGTCAGGTTGAAATCATTAAAAATAAACTCTATTTATATGTTACCAAATTTTTTACCAAGCATCACATTTTAAATATAAATCTAAACTATGTTTTTTTATCATTGCTACATCGTAAAATATTAGTGGTCTGCTTAGATAAAGAAAGATAATACTTTGTTAATCAGCAGTGATAGTCTTAGATTGGTCTAAATAAGGTTTAATTGTTATTTTACGGATTTATTGGCATTTCACAAGGGGTTTTAAATTTTTCCTATCATCTAGGGGCCATAAGAAATCCATTGACCCCAAAATGATCAATATATGTTTAGTAGTTTACTCTCTAGACGCTTAAATGCAAACATTTTAGTTTGACTGTAAATAACTGACTAATGAGTGACCTTAGCTAAAAACGTATAATGACACTTTCTGTAGACAATTTAACAAGAAATACAACAAAAAAGATTTAGGACGCTAGTCCTTTTCGTAACTATTCTACAAGGGTTTTTATAAACTCATGCAATTAGGGGTCCAGGGGGCTTTAAAGGGGGGCTGTGCGAAATGCCACCAGGGGATTTTTGGGGACTTTTGGGGTTTTGACCCCTAAGGTAGGTACTATCGAATGGTACAGGTTTCAGACTGTTACAAATTTGTTCCGACGTTGGCCCGTTTTTGAACTTCATTGACTGGGCTACTAGTTGTAATAAGGTTTAAGAGGATAAATAGAGCAGGACATTTAATGGTTGCCGGATATCAAATATACTCGTATGTTTTTTATAAAAAAAATGTTGCTTTGGGGGAATATATTTTTCAAAGTTCATCGACATTTTACTTCTGACGTAAAGCACACCAACGTAGTCAGGACTTGTTTCTGTTTTACATCCTTTAAAACAAAGACATTTTATAAGTTGCCTCCAGTGATTGTCTAGACCGCATTACGCGACAATTCGTCTTTCCTTGGTCTCATTCGGGTTATCGAGGATTTAAAAATAAACCAAACAATATTACCAATGTACACAAAGTAGGCTATGTATTTTTACATTATTAATTCTCTGGAAATTATTGGTTTTTCTTGCAACGGATGTTGTAAACGCCAGCTCGACAACCTTTACAAAGTAGCTGTTTGGGGGTGTACTAGAATTAGCAAGGGTACCCGATTCTTAGGGAACGGTATTTCGGTATGCGCCTTTTCCTTTTGGAATTTGCAGGCCGAAGGTATCCGATAAATTTGCGGTAGGTAGGTTTTCTTATTATTCGCAGAACACAGGATGTATGGATAACATAAAATTTTTACAATTTTGAAAATTTCCTAGAGCTTTTTAGTTTAAAATTAAATAAAATCCAAATCAAAGAACCACGTCAGTTGTGTATCAACTATATAGGCCTATGTATATCATTCGATTTAGTTAATTATTATGTCTTAATGCGGACCAGAAAGAAAAAGAAACAAGTCCTGACTACGTTGGTGTAGCTTTATGTCAGGAATAAAAGTGAAATATTATGTCGATGAACTTTGAAAAATATATTCCCCAAAAGAAACATTTTTTATAAAAAATATATATTTGATATCCGGCATAACTATTAAATACAAAGCCACAAAGCTGTTTTGTCTTAAAACCTTTTTATAGACTCTTAGTGAAATACTTTCCAGAAGTTAAGCTGTGCAAATTCATTCATTGAAATGCATGATGTAAATGAATGATTTAAAAAAAAAAATCAAGAATTGTTTTATTTTAGTCGCCCTTGATGAAAACTACGAATATAGTAGTTTTCATCACTAGGAGCAAAAGTGGGTCTTTTTTAAGCGCAATCGTGTTTTAAAAACGAGGCGCAGCCGAGTTTTTAAAAACGATTAAGCATCAAAAAGACACTTTTCTACGAGGGATGAACAACGTTTTTTATCATGATGAGAAATTAGACTTTTAATCGTTAAAAATATTAACTATAAAGTTGTATTTTCGAGGTTATATTTACAAAGTAAGTAATATATGTAGTGTTTACATTTCTGTTATTTACAAACAATGCTCTTTATAACGTATGAATTTCAAAATTCTGCTCCTTAACATTAATATGTATTCTAATATACTTAGCAAACAGCTGACTTTTCAGTACTAGGACCTAAAAAATTCTCCAGATGATTTTTCAAGTCCTAGGACAAAAAAGAATCATTTTTGGTACTATTAAGAGAGCAAAAAACAGGCTGATTTCGTGCAGAATGATAAAAATATTATTATGGGTTGGAATAACATTTCGTTTTTAAAGTTTTATGCAACAATTTAATTTGATAAACTAAATAAAATTGTTGTTTTATTTTTTATAAATAACTTTTGTGATTATTCAATATATGGAAGACCGAAATTTTTTTTAATATAACTGTATTTGGTGCCACTAATATAAGTTTTTTAGTGTTATCTGTATGAGTAATTGTCGGTAGTGTTTTACCGCTTGAGCACACCTCCAGTGCGAGGCGTGGCAGACAGGCCGTGCGAATTTTGCTAGCCTTTGAAAAACAATCGGCTCGGCTCACGGCAGCCAAGAGACGCCAACCACTGAAATTTGTAAAACTTGAGAAAGGCCAGCGCTCGACAAAGAGGGGTGAGAGAGAGAGAGAGAGAGAGAGAGAGAGAGAGAATGAGAGGGGGCGAGTTGTGAGTCCCTTTACGCTTCAGTGGTAATGGGATGCAGAGGGGTTGGTCAGGCACACATTCATTGGAGCACTCGCACGCGCACGGGCCAACCACTTTCTCTTTTTTGAGTGACAGTGCTGCATTCTACCGGCAGAAGTTTGTCCCTACTAGCCCTTGCACAGCCTTAAAGTGTCGCCAAACTAACCTAGCGCTACCTGTAGGAGCGTTTAAAATAACGACCAATGCAGTGCTGCTCCCGTGCGGCGCGCCTTGAACTACGGCAGGAACGTGAAGCAATCGGTTGCAACTGCTGGCAACGGCGACAAACTGTCTGCTCCTGCGCCGTCTCCGTGCCTCGCCGTCGTCGCATCGCCGCGCTGATGCCTAAATTACGTCTCTGGCAACCTCCACTGCCACTGCCATCAAACAATTGCGAGCCGCTTCGCGGCGGTGTCGTTGCTGAGCAGTCTTTCAGATTAAACTGTAGCCTAATATTGCTTTGTTTGAGATGACGTTTATTGACTGTTATCCTAGTCTATGCTGTTATTGGACATTACAATAATTAATTTAAAAACACTGTTTAGATAAGTTTTAACTTTGCAAAACTAAGAACTTTTAATTTTACCTGCGGATGAATATAATAATTATACACATGCAGAATTATTAACAACGTTTGCTTGGTTTAATTTTTTCATTTAAACGTTTAATGTTCTCTTATGATAATTCACATTAAATTAAAACAGTTAAATATAAATAAATTAAACGATAATAATTGTAAGTCTATTGAATTTTATTGTCATGGGGGAAAACAATAAAACTTTACTTTTTTAAAGTAGTCTCTTGAAATTCCATTGGGCCCGAGAGCTCACTGCGGCTGTTGAAGGGATTCGTCAATGAAGTATTGGAAAGCTCAATTTAATTGTAAACATGTGTATTGTTACTGTGTAACAAAATGAATATTTTGGACAACCTATAATTATGACTGACAATAACAAATACAATTTTACTTTAACTTTGTTTTATGTTTTCTAACACGAATAAATAAACCTGGATTTCAATTCTTCATAGGCCTACCCGGCGAAATTTAATTAGTTTCGGTATAGCCTAATATTCTTATTCATGTTGGCTATATACTTTAACTTACTTTAAGCAGCAATGTAACTACGCTGATATTTAAAATACTTTGATTGCTCATATTCTACTTTAATTTATTGTTCACAAACACCCACTCAAGGTTTATCAAGGTTTCAATAAGGGGTGGCAGGTAGCAGACCCGAGACGATGAGTCACCCTCGGACCAAGATCACCACGACTAGACTCTTTGTGTTTTGACATCGAGACCGGCCACCTGTCTTCCCTAAAAAGTGGGAGGGGGTTGTCAAAACAAACACTTCAGTCGTCTATGTGTCTGCGGCGTTGACGTATCGAGTCTACGGTTGCCAATACTTGTATTTACTATCAGTTATTCGTTGTGTATGCTCATCATTACAGTATTTCATCATAATATGGATTAGTTTTTAAGATTTATGTAAGTACTACTGTACACTCTCTTCGCAACTAAGCAATTTAGTTTGGATATTAATAAAAAAGTTAAACTTCATGCATGTATTGTGTAAAAATACTTTCTGTGCATATTGCTAACAATGTTACGTTTATTCTAAATCATTCCAACATTGTGATTATAGTAAATCACGCAATAACCAAAACTATACTTAAAAATTAACAGCTGTACATAATGTTTAAAATGGTCAACAAAATTCCAAATAGGTTATAGATTAGAGTTCGCTACTTAAAAAAAATTCGACCATATATTAAATTTATTTGGACTCAATCAGTAACAATAATTTTATATTTAACCACTTAAACATCAGTTCTTCCTAGGCTATCAAGCATTTGTTATTTTAAACAGCTTTATAATGATTCGAACAATGAAACTTTTACTATAACATTAACATTGAAACTTTGAAAGACTGTAGGGTATAGTCCTGGGGGCCACTGTTAATTATAATAGGTTTATACTACAAGAAACTACACACAAATATAAAATTTGTTAATTATTTTTCAAACTAATTAGGTACATTAGGTAATTAGGTTACAAAAACCGAAGCAATCCAAATATAAGTAGAATTACAACGTGTTTATATAATAAAATATTTAGAAGAAAATATTTCGGACTAAATTTGAGTGGGTTGCCATAGATTCAATGCATATGCCTCATACCACAATTCTCATAGATTCCAAGTAATAAAGAACTTTAAACTTTTTAAAAACTGTTATTTTTGTCACAAGTTGTGGGAGCTATATTGTACAAAAAACATTAAATACCAGTATATGCAATCTCTGTGCTGCTTTATCAATGCTAGCAGTTCAGTAGCCTAAACTTATTAATTTTATGGGCTTTATATTTGTAGGTATATCATGAAGGAATTTCTTTGTAATTATGTATTTGAATTTGTTTCTTAATTATTTATTTATTTGTATACTTTATTTATATATGTATTTTAATACGGTATGATACAGTAATTAGTAACAATTAACCAGGGCCTTTGGGAAGGGGGGGGGGGGCAGATGGGGCATTCTTTTACATCATTCTTTTTACAAGTAAAGTAAAACGTTTTCCACTTCATAAACCTTTTTAATAAAATTTTTTGAAATTTTAACTCAGCTTAAATGATTATGGAGAAAAGTATAGTAGTATAACAAAACACCGATGGAAATTCGCAGAGTATGCAGATCTGCTGCGACAGGGACATTTCTAAAATTTTTAGTTATTTATTTAATCTTTAAATGTGTCCAATAATTTTTTACCAGCCTATGTATTTGATGTTTTTTTAACTATATGTAATTCTTATTTGTGTATATAATAGATAGTATAGTACTGTGAAATATAAGCGTTTTAAAGTTGTATTTATAGTTTTAAATTATGTAAAAGACTGTTATTTATTGACTGTAAATTATATACTGTGTACGGTATTTTTTTTTTATTTGCATCTTAATTTATTCAAAAACTCAAATAAATTGTACTGTTCGGTTTGCTGGAAACATACATCAACATTGGGGGAGGAAATTTAACATGAAAATTTTATCAACTCACTAACCCCCTTCTCCCAACCCCTACCTAAAATTTTTTTTAAAATATGTCCAATTTTTATGTTATTTTTTATTGAATAAGAAATTTAAATACTTTTTATTATGTGACATTTTTCTATAAACTTAACGGTTCAGCAATTGAAGTTCAGTTAAGTCCCACAAGAATAACATGGATCAACTATAATTATACGTGAATGTAAGTTTTTATGAGTAAAAGGTTTTGCAAACACCATTTAATAATTTTGGGGATTGGTTTTGGAGATGTACACAATTAAAGTTTGCCACATGTTATTCTTATGGGACTAAAAATTTACTTCTATATCCTGTAGCCATATAACCAAAACTTTTGAGTTAGGTGTTTTGTGAGAAGGGGGTTAACGAGGCGATGAAATTTCCTGTTAAAATTTTACCCTTCTCCCCCCACGTTGATAGACGTTTGCAGGAAACTGAATAGTAATAATTAGGCCTATTTCAGTTTAAAGTTAATACATTAAGGTGCAAATAAAAAAAACCTTGTACAATACATTTAATCAAATATTTATTTTTAATGCATTTTTTTTTTATACGCTACGGGTACTTATGGATTCTAGTTGTCTTTTTTGTTACTTCGTTAATTTTTTATATTTTTAATTTATTGAGTCTCAGTAAAATGTTCCTGGATTAAAATGTAAACTTTTAATCAGTGTAAACTAACCTTTATCACAATTGTTGAATTTTTTAGTTGTTTTTATTAATTTTTGAAACTGTTATGTTCTAATTAAATTTAATAATTGTAATCTTGTTTAACTCATGTTGTATTATTATTGTGTATTTAAACTCGTTTATAGACGGGTAAATGAGAAAAAAGCTTTTCCCATTACCAACTAAATAGCCAAAAATTGAAAAAGCCTAGTTCTAAGTAAGTCTTTTTTACACTTGTTATTGGTTTCCTCATGTTAACAACATACAATTTAAATTACAAACAACCTACTTATTCCTTAAAACGTAGAATTAACATTTAAAAGTAAATTCTGTACAAAAAGGTTGTTCTTTATTACAGAACTTTCATATACAATAAAAGTTGCAAGTTTTTAAGTTTACTTGAAGAGTTATGAAATTATTAATTACCTTATTACCCTTAACATTAATTTCATCAATTTACTTGATCAGTTATAAATGACTCAGTTAATTTATCTTTTTAAATACATTTTAATAGACCTCTCTATTTACTGAACGTCAACTAATCTACTTTAAGTGAAATTTATAACAATTGAAATTTTATTTAGTGTAATTAACATGCTATAGAAAATTCATTGCCATTTGCAAGGCGGCTAAAGGGGGGGGGCTTGGGGGGGCTAAGCCCCCCCAGATTTTCTGGGCATAGTAAAAAAATTATATTACATAAAAATAACAATTTAACTTATATGTCGACTGGCGTTTCTAAAATGGAATTTGGAATTAGACAGGTATGTAGAGTTGGGTGAAATTATAATGTAACCATAGAAGATTGACACACAAATTTCAATAAATATAATATTTTCATTAAGAAATGAACTATTTTCTCTCAGCTATGTATGCGTGTTTATTTTCATGGTTAGGCTACATGGTTTTCTACACTCACAAAATCCCCTAAAGCCTTTACTATAGCTGCATGTCGGAACACACTTTTTTTCAAATAGACCTAGCAGAACAAAATAGTAAATTTCAGATATCACGTTGGTATATAGCACCCGTCTGCCATCTGTTACTTTGGTATAATAGGGCCTACTGAGCAACGAATCTATTTACAGTGGTGCCGGTACTGAGTACTGATAATTTTATAATTTCATTGTCCAAAAAGTTGACTAGTTCTCTGGCTCGGTTTTGTATATTTTACTCATAACACGGTTGATCCCATGGGTTGAACATGGCTATCGTGAGGGTTTAAAATTGCATAGGCCAACGAGGTTAGATATAGAGTGCTCACCAGATAGGGAAAAGTGTCCCCATTTGACTTGCGGCATGTTACCCACGATTCCCGCCGTTTCCTTGGTAACCAGTCCTTTGTTTACACTTTCCCAACAGTAATTTACCATTTTACCCACACCTATCCGACGTGTCTATGGTAACCAACTTCAATAGCCTGCTCACAGACCATCAAAACAAATTAATTTAAAAACAAACAACAAATAAACATATGTTTTAAAACTATCACCAGTAATTTTTTAAGCTTGTAGCAACCAATCAGAATAGCTTAAACTAGTAACCAAGGAAACGAGAGTAAAGTGTGGGATGGTTGCCAAGGAAACGGCGAGTAGTCTATCTATACTTATTTAATACGCTAAGGGGTTTTTTTTGTCTTGAGAACTCCTCCTACAATTTTCAACCGATTTTCAAGTTTTTGGTGCCGTTGGATAGGGCTTGGTCTGTAGTTGTTTCCGCCAAAAACTGGCGAGAATCTGAATGAAAATAAAGGCGTTTTCCACCATTGAAATCTCAAAATTTCCCATTTAAATAACATTGGGATTGAATAAAGCATTTTAAACATCTGTTAATAATCAGCTGTAAATAGGGCTATACGTGTAGTTTTGGTGATTGCAGATATTTACAATATTGGATTGGCCGGACGTCAATGATTTAGAGATAAAAGTAACATTTGTATTGTATTAAAGCAAATTGATCGATTTCGAGCAACACGTTTACTAGTATATGTAAAATAGCGCAAATCAAAAGGGACACAAAATTAACATGTGATGAGCACTCTATCTCTATTTAACCTCGTTGGTATAGGCCTAGCAGCTACGAGTAATATAAAGGGCTACATGAATAAACAATATTTGCAAATAAATCTAGCTTATTTGGAGCTGAAGCAATCAAGTAGGTTTATAAATTACACCCTTTGGAAAATTCAATATTATGGAGGAAATCTGTTAACTGTAAACCATATAAAATACCTATAATCATATTTCTTTGATTGAATATCCTAATGATAAATGAATTCAATGTACGGTGGTGAACAACTGAACAAGTTGTCTCCCACTCGTCTTTGGGTTTCTTTCTTTCCCGTTTTCTGCATTATATTCAACAGTAACTTATGTTGAGTTGGATACAAGATTTTTCACATGTTTCCATAGAACCTACCCTAGCACATTTACGGGTTAATAAGCGACAAATTTTAGATTTTGATTAAAGACCATAAAGTTAGTACACAAAGGTTGGCGTTCCACATTATTCTGTTGCTCTGAATACATTCATGTTGGACTCTTCCAAATTTAATTGAAATCATTGTAATTGAAAATAATTATTGCTGTTCTATAAATATGGCGACATTAAATTCAACATTGAATTACATGGTCAAAGCTTATATAATGAGAAAATAGAAGTCCTTCTGCGGTCGTATCGGTGACGTCATTGCTTTGGTGGCCGCGGGGGGGGGGGGGAGGGGCATTTAAAGCAAACACTTCTGAAGCCCCAGCCCCCCCAGAAAATCTAGTCTAGAGCCGCCTATGGCCATTTGTGAACTATATTTCAATAAATAAATAAGCCTATAACACATACTGTATAGGCTTACCAATTAAAGTTTTTTCCAATGTGTACTTTGAAAATGGCAGCCATTTTAATTTTTTTAACTCATAGGCCCTATATCTCAAAACTGGTAAATTTTGTAAAAATTGTATACTAGAGACAATAAGTTGACAAATTTATTTATCCAACCAATGATACAGAGTTCGCAAGAAACTGACCAAATATAACGGAGTTATTGAGATTTTTCTTTATGAAAACCTTAAATTTGGATTTTAGTTAAGGCAAATGATTGTACGACTTTATGTCTGAATTTTACCTGCTCCCGTTGGGGCGCAGTAAAAATATTTTCGGGGGTACGACTTTGTGTCGTCGCCCGCCTCAAGCGGCAGCGACGACACAAAGTCGTACCGAGGTCGTACCCTGGCTAATCTCCTCTCTCACTCTCTCTCGGCTTGCCTACCTGCATAGCCTGAGGTGTAGGCTTTGCTTTGGCGCACAGGTCTGCTCTCTCGGCGTCGGCGGACACCCCACATTGATTATGCTATTTATCTTTCCTCACTGAAATCTTACAATAAAGTAGTTTTTCGATATAGAAATAGTATAATTCGTTTCAACTACTGGACGCTAAAAGCATAACACTAAAATATAATCAGGGGTTTTCACATAGAGGCAATGTTATTAAATAACATTGACAAAAACTGACTTAATCTGAACTTTTTGTTCTGTATCTGAACAACATCAACTGACTGAAAAAACACTCTTAGGCCAACATATACAGCAAATTCAATTAAGTGTACTATACATTTATTAAATGTTACCGTTACCTTTATTGATCCCTTTAATACTTCCTCCGTGTGGGTTGTGTTTTTCTGTGTTGGGAAAGCGTCAATCCATTTTATTGCCCTTTTCAGTTTACTCAATTTTTTAAAACTTTACATTTAGTTTTAAAACGTCTAAATTTTACATATTTTTTTGAAGAATACTATGCATTAGTCAACCTCATTCTAATATTCGTAATGATAGATTACGTCATGTATAAATGTTATCAAAGTGTTAAGTAAATTGAAATGGAATCAAAACAATCTTTTTATATAATAAAATAGTGCATTTAAGGGTCTAGAGAGAAACGATGAACGGATCAAGGATATTTTGATATCAATGGATTTCTTATGGTCCCTGAGAGGAAAAATATGGCACCCCTGAGAATATGCCTTAAAACTCTGTAAAATGAATTTAAACTTTATTTAGACCAATCGAAGACGTTATTTTGTCGATTGGCTTACTGCTCCTGGTGATCCATGTCCTACACTAATATTTCATACCACTGCTGATTTAAAAAATAAATTTAGTAAACAAAGCACACAACTCCAATTCTCCACCATTATTGTCAGACGATAAAAATTTCAACAAAAGATTGTTTAACATTGTAGTTACTTTGAGAGTGGTAAAATAAATAGTTAACGTTTGCTATGATTAAGTGAAATTTCGGTTACTATATAAATCGAGTTTACTTATTGTATTTACTATAGGCCTTTTTAAACTTATGGTTTACAGATTAATTTGTTTACACTACTTATATGTTTTTTATCTTAACTATAAATTAATGAAATGTTATTTTTGAAAATAAAAATAAATAAATTTTAGTAAATATTGAGTGGTTATTTTTGTTATAATTAAATATGTAACTTCTTAAAATTGTCATGTAGGATAATGTGATTCTTACCGTTTAGTTTACTGGTCTCACTAATGTACAAAAGGGTGTACAAAAATTTGAAGGTACAGGAGATGAACTATGAATAAATAATAATTAAAAGACTCAAGAAGAAATACTAAGACTTAGGAAGGAGATGTAAATAAAGTGCAATTTCAATCAAGAGACCAAGAAAAACCCTTTTGAATAGTGAGTGACGTTTAAAAGAATCATAATACCATTGTTTATATTAACATGAACCTTATCACACCAATGATCAGGCCGGTATTACACTATCATATAGTTCTATGAAATAAATCTAATATCGTTGATAAAAATATTACAATAATAAGAAAATAATAAGATATCTTAATATAATAAGATGACATCTTAAAATAATAAGAATAAAGCAAACAATTAGTTTAATTTTGTTATTGTGATTTGTCTACTAATATAACCTTAATTTGCATGAATTAGTCTATATTCACATCTAACAACTACAATTGGGATAATTTCACTCCTTTACTACGCGAAGTGTCATTGATCTCTAGCTGTCAGTCCCTCGTTAAACCTCCCCTCTCGGGGTACGACAACATGTCGTCGCCCGCCTCAAGCGGCAGCGACGACATGTTGTCGTACCCCCGCAGAGCAGGTATGGTGCGGCCGCAGGTAAAATTGGCCACGACGACATGTTGTCGCTTTACCAAGGCAAATTAGGGTTATTTTAATAGAAAAATCGCAAAAACTACGTTATTTGTTGTTTGATATGCACAAACTTGGTATCGTTGGTTAGATAAATTTATTCATCAATTTTTTGCCCGTAAAAGTTTTATAAAATTTACCGGTTATGAGATATCTGAGTTTTAAAAAAACAAAAATGGCCGCCATTTTTAAAATAGTGATTTGAAACCAAATATAAACTTAATACAATGATCCGTTATGGGAAAAAAATTATTTAGTGTAAAAAACAAAATGTCATATATCGGCTAAACAAAGCAGAAATCGATAATTTTTACTGAATATTTTCGATTTCTTATGATGTGTTAAATAGGAAAATAAGAATAGTCAATCACACATTTTTGTGATACCCTGTACATGTTAAAAATATGTGTGACAAAAAGACAAACTATTTTTTATTTAAACATAATTGAAAGAACAGAATACAAAAAGAACCCTTAAATTTATAGGTGATCAAGTGTATCACCATCAACTCTACTCGTTGAGGTGTCGCATCGCCCCGCGAGTGATGACCGGGGCCGTGCGCCGTGAACAATGTACAGCAGTGTCAGCAGTAGTCGGTCCGGTGGGGTCTGTTGTGAGAGGGACGCAGAAGGATAGAGCGAGAGGGAGCGAGCAGTGTGCGCGCGGAAAGTGAGGAGAGGTTGCGAGAGAGCCGTGGTATTTAGGGGGAGGGCGAGAGAGCGAGAGAAAGACCGGAAACGAAACCGCTAGCTAGGATTGGCTTAGTTGATTTTTCTTCGCAGCAGTTGCAACTGCAAGAGTTACGGCCGCGTATCAGTTTCGGGCACCAGTTTCGGTTGTAACTGTTAGACACTAGCGCTGCCCTCTGGCAGGTGACACAAACAACGCACCGGGTGACAGTCCCACTCGCTACAGTTCTGCCATAAGGATGAAACGTCTGTTTGTGTATTCATAGTCAATGGCGCCATATTGCGCCGTATGCCTGCAACGTTCAAAATCGATCTCCCAACACTCGAGCAACGCAGAGCGATATTCACCCTGATACTAGAGGGAGAACCGACATCTGATGATGTTGACATCCAAAAGTTGGCTGGTATGACCGATAGCTTTTCTGGGTCTGACGTAAAGGAACTGTGTCGCAACGCTTCACTGTACCGTATTCGCGAATACATGAAGACAGAAGCAGAACTAATAGGTGGTGACGGAGAAGAGTCTTGCGATGCCAAAGCTCAAGAGGGTGAGGAGATTAAAGGTGCTCTGCGTCCAATCACCATGGAAGATCTGGTTATGTCATTGGAGAAGATGAAGAAATCTCGAGCTCAATGTGGACCCTATGGCAACATGTCACAATTATTGTTATAATTCGGTTTTGATAAACCCATTAAAACCTGATAACAATTTTAAAATTATTCTTTACTTCTAGAGAACCTTTTAATGGCATCAATAAGCTGAGATTATCAATGAGTTCAATACACAATATGTTATTTGAGGGAGATTTTCTGGAACCAGGTGCATTTGTCATTATTGATGGGTGGTGAAAATAATGGAATACATTAAAGCCAGTAGAGCAGAGAAAGACTGATAATCAAGTAGATCTTAGTGACCTTATTCCCCTTGAATACCAAAAGACCGCCTATTTCTCAATATTCCAGTCGGCTCTCAGCTATGGGATTACTTTTTGGGGCAATAGCCCACATGTACACAAAATCCTAATCATACAGAAGAAGGTGTTAAGAATTATGGCTAGAGCTGACCCAAAAGCACACTGCCGTCCAATTTTCATTGATTTTAATATTTTAACTGTAATTAACCTTTATATTTACAATTTGATGTTAACTAGTTTTAAGAACCTTGATTCTCAAATGCTTAGGAAAGATGTGCACAGTACAAACACTAGAAACAAGAAGCAACTGGACATACTGTTTGTTAGATTGGAGAAAACTAAATTCAGTTACAGAATTATGGGCCTCAAATGTTTAAATAAACTGCCCTCAAATGTGCTCAACCTTCCTTTTAGGAAATTTAAGCAAAAGCTCTACAATTGGCTTCTTAAAAACCCATTTTACTCTATAAAAGAATTTAATGATTTACCACCTATTAACAGGGATATATTTCCGAATAGGCAGACTAGGCGCGCGCCTAGGGCGGCAAATTTTAGGGGGCGGCAAAATTTGGGGAAGAAATAATTAAAAAATTGGAGTTTTAGTCTTTAAATGTAATTAAAAAGTATGTTGCATGCCTTCTTTAGTAATAAAAAAATGTTTAGCAAATAATTTTGAGAACGACAATTCGGCTATTTGAAATACTTTCATTGAGTATAAAATTATTCAAGAGCATCTTAACGTTAAGGCTTCGGTCTACGTGAGCTCGAATGCCGCCTCGTGGCCGAGGCCGCCTAGGCGAGTTTTATGGATGCAGAGGTTTACGGGAATCATGTTTTAAAATTAAATCATTAAGATAAAGATCGACTCTAAACTTTTTCTAAAAGTAGGAAGAAGGATCTCGTGTTCTCTGGTTTTAGAATTTTTGATTGAAATTTCAAATTTCTGTTATAACTAACCGTCTAAAATCAACTGTTTTTCTCTATGCAAATGCAAGTTTTTGTTTTATTCCTGTTACCTTCTACTAAATGCAGCCTATAGCTATAACTAAGGTGTCCACTAAAGAAGAATTACAGTGCTAAATTTCCTTTGTTACACTTACATAATCTCACTTTGGTAGTTTCATTAAAACTAATAGAGAACTCTCGTGAAAAAATCTAGAAAAACAGGTGATTTTAGATAGTTATAGCTTAAATTAGAAATTTGATTAAAAAATTCTAAAACCAGAGAAGACGAGATCCGTCTTTATACTTTTAGAAAAAAGTTAAGAGTCAATCTCTATCATAATTAGTTAATTTTAAAACACGATTCCCGTAAACCTCTGCAGCCATCAAACTCGCCTAGCGCTGCACGGCCGCGAGGCGGCATTCGGTAACGTCGCATCTTTCGTGCTCAGGTAGACCGGAGCCTTAAAAACTATCAAACTAAAGTCAATCATTTATTCACTACGCTGCTATACTGAGTTTTCCGTGCCGCCCTTTTCCTGTTGGCCTGGCGAACATAATGTCGTGTCGTTGCTCGCTGCACAGAAAAAGGAAACAAAATCGTTTCCTTTTTCTGTGCTCGTGGTCGCGGGCGAGGGCTTTCGCTCCACCTTCCCGTGTTTACCTCGTACTCCACTTTCCTATGCTTACTTCGTTGGCAGTGACAACGTCAGGCGCCAATGCCAATGTAAACATTGTGGTGTGTAGTAGGTAGCCTATACTTCAATTGTGTTTTATACCAACTTGTAATGCATATTTGTGAGTTAAAGTGTTTAATTTAAATGGTTGTCTCCAAGTATGAATTTACAGTAATACTCAATGGACTTAACTACAGTTATTGATTCATTTGCTAGATTAAAATTAAGGAAAAAAGTGTGAAGTAACTCCAACTAAACCACATTTCATATTATTATTTTAAGTAAAAGTACTTACTTTTTCATTTTTATTCATTTAGTTCTTGTATATAAACCCGTTTTGTAAATACAAATATTTTATTTTTGAAAGACATCTTATCTTCACACTTCTATCCAGTATATTTAATGTTCAATAACAATAGTTAAGAGTTAAGAGCCCTTGCATATGGACGTTTTCATGTACCGTTTTCGCGCTGTAAAACGCGATTATGACTTCTGATTTGTTACAACAATGTTGCGCATTCCATCATGTATCCAAAATGAGACTCACTTTTTGAATGAAAACGGCGCAGCAAATACACTCTTAAAAATGGCTCAAAATGCAGTATGTATGTTGATGCATTTCAGAGTGCAATTACTTATTACTTTTCTACAAAATCAGCTGACACTTCATGTGAGGACGGGGAGTGCGCTGACAAGTTTGGGGGGGGGGGGGGGGGGCGGAAAACTTCGCTGCCTAGAGGCGGCAAATACTTAAATATGTCCCTGCCTATTAATATCTTGTTATTTTTCATTGTTTTGTTTCAGTCTATCCTCTTCTACACTGCCTGTGATATTATTATTATTAGCCTAGTTGCATGTATTCTTACTGTGCCAAATTTCTACCATTATTTATAAGATTGACAAATGTAATGACTGCATGACTATTTCCTGACTTTTATCAATGCATGTACTGTGCCTGAATGATAATGAAAGACTGATTTCTAAATATTTCTGATTTCTGATCTTTAGCTAGGGAGGTGTTGCGCAGACCCAAAGACAAATAAGTATATATATGCAGATATGAAAATTTTAATGAATGATGGTTTAGGTATCTAGAGACCCTGAAGTAAAATGTTAACACGTTTAAAGGCTTATATATAACCTTTGGCACCATCGTAATATGATTTTCCCAACAAAAGAAATTCACCTGAAAGCCCACACTTGAAAGTGGCTTTAAAGAGCAATATCACCCTTATTAAACATAACAACCAATGCATATTATATACAAAAATGTGCAAAATTGTATTTTCTAAAGTTTACTAATTTAGCTGTCACTAACGGTTCAAAAGATATTCAGAAAAAACTTATAAAACTACAGCCGCCATTTTGAAAATTTGGCCGTAGCAGGCGAGCACAGGCGAGTCAAAATATATTAGTTTGCAATTACTTCCGGGTTGAACCATAATTTGACTAGACTATTAATGAAACAAGTTCACTCCAATAAATTTACATGTGTTATAACTAAGTATTTCATTTGCCAGATATAGTTTTCGTGAATGGAGACTATCTTGTAGAAAAATTATCTGACATACAAAACTTTTTTCAAACGAATCGTGATCCATGGTCCAAAAATGTTATTGGGCAAATTTCTTACTTTGCATCATAGGAGTTAGTTAATAATAGCGACTGATATAATGTAATAAATAATTTATTATAATAAATAAATAACAATAAATTACTTAATAAATAACAATAAATATTATTAAATTGCTACATCAATCTTATTTTAGTGAGATATAAAAAAGGCTTCTAAACTTAAATACAACATTGAAATAATTTACATTCCAATAGGAGTGACTAAGTTAATTAAGTTTTTTTTTATTATCATACAATCCCTCTTTGGAAAGGCATTGAGAAACACATTTTTATAAGCTACTTACACAAAACCTTGATACATTACAAATTAATCTTGACTTTGACACTTGTCTTTTTATATAAATACGTATCAAAATTGTACTATAAAAAAAGTTACTTTAACTAGCATACTTCACAAACACCAAGAGATTACTCAGTCTTTAATGCAGACAGTTGACAGTTTTTAGTAACTTCTAATATTAAAGCAAGAAAAACTTTGGGGTTGACTACCAAAGGAGATAATGACCCATTATTTCCTTGTCAGCTACTACGAAGAGCTTTGAATAATAGTTTATAAAAATGTAATTTACATAGAATATATTTAAGTTTATTTTTTATAATATTAAATAAATTTATAAACTAAAATATACTACAACATTGAATTGAATCTTAAGTACCTAATAAATATGAAAACAACAATATTTTAAACCAATATTACATCTTTATTCACATTAGCAATTATGGTACTAAGAAAAATTAGAGAGACCGAATATTAATTTAACAGTCTAAAACTACCAGAATTGTATTTGGTTTCTTCCATTTTTACATGTATATGAATCAAATTAGTTTAGCTTAAAGATATATGCTAAACATCCAAGATATGTGAGCTAATAACAAATACAAACACTTTTTTGCATTTTTCCAGAAAAATCGTAAATGTACTCTATTTACTAATTCATTAATTACACATTATTGAAAGCCATTTTATTCATTTCAGCACCATCTTAACACCAAGTTTCACTTTGTAATTCACAGATGAGAACAGCCAAACTACAATGGCAAATCTAGCCTCTAACAGTTTAGATACTTAACATTTACTGGTTGACAATTTAATATTTGACTCCAGAAAATCTTCCTGTTGATAAATTAACTATCAAATCTAACAAATTTTCATGTAAAATGACCTTCATATAAAATGACTATCAGTATACACAGGGTATTTTAGAAAAAAGAATCATTGGTAGACTTTTTACAAAAATACCTAAACATTTCATTAGCTTCTTGCAAAAGTTAAAATTATTTTTCCAGCTATTTCCCTGAAAAAATTATTCAAACATAAAAACTACTGGGTAAATTACATGTGAGAGCTACCCAAATTGGTAAATCTAGTTTTAGAGAGCCGACGGTTGGCACTATTGCTTGGGCGGGGGCCTCAGCATGGACCGCGTGGCTGACAGCAGCTTCTGCGAGACGAGATGAGCAATGTTGCTGCTCCTCTTCCAGACAAACTCTCTCGTGCGATCATGGTCGTCCATGCTGTCAACACGTACCTGTCAAACGAAAAAAAATGAAAATGAAAAAAAACCCAGTGTTAAATAGATTCAGAGTCTGCAGTACCTACGCCATTTCGGCGTTTTGTCCCATAAGAACAATGTTAAATTTGAAACATTACTGTGAGTTTGTTTCTCGTCTGAAAATTACAAACTTGGTCATTTCAAATGTTACCATAGTGTCTTTCATTTGACATGATTGAAAATTAATTAAAAAAATTATCCACTCGAATAATGAATCAAAAACAATGTATATTATCACCATTATTAAACCATGTTAAACAATTTTTAGGAGGTTTATTAAAATATTTATCCACGTTGCATGAACCGCGCCATACCATTATTGTGAACGTATTCAAGTTTCATGCTCATCCGATGCAATATTATCGAGATAAAGTGTTTCAAAGACACCTACAATTAACATTGTTCTTATGGGACTAAAAATCAAGATGGCGGAGGTACTGCAGACTCTTAACTTCAGCCTCTTGACTTGTGAACCTCATACCACCCGCCACGAGAGATGTCCGTTGAGCCGCACCCAATAGAAAATAAGCACCATGTTGCCACATAGAATGCTTTATTTTTATCTGTTTACATTCAATGTTTACACTTAGAAGAAATTTTATTATTTAAAACAGGTGATTAATGCAACTAGGATCAAGGAATAGCCAGTATGGCAACATCGCTTGGATCTTATTCGTTGGCAGAAAATATCGTGACCACTAAGCCCAGCCCTCAACGGACTTCTCTCGTGACAGCTGGTGTAATTCCCTTGACTCTTGATCTTTAATGCTCAAAAGATATCAAATATCTTAATTTATGCATCTTTAACAAAATAGTCCCAGTGACTCTGAGCACTTGCTTGTGAACTTATAAAATTGTAAGAGAAGTTCATTCCCTGCGCTCACTACCAGCTTCTACAACAAGCTCGTTTGTTACGCTCACCCACAAGACTAGAAAATGCTGCACTTTGGTTTATGAACTACACATTGAAAATTTAACATGCTGGTATCCATATTTTATCCATAGTTATCAGCGGTATTGGTTCAGTTTAGTAGCTACACTTTGAAAATGTAATGGGAACTTTGAAGAACTACAGGGGTTTTCCCAGTCAGCTCCAATCGTTTAAAAACCCCTATAAAAATCCTTGGGTGGAAAAAATTGTTCTTGTGAAAACAGTGCTTATAAGCTTATTAAAAAAAACATGTTTTAACACTCAAAATATACCTTAAAGACCTCTAACTCAGGTTGAATCTCTGCAGTTTCCTTTTGTTTTAGAACAGTCCGAGTTTTCATTTTGAATTAATCGTTTTTTATGATGACTGTGTGGACATTTTAAGTCACCGATTGTTACAACACCTGTTTCGGCTGCAGCACCCTGATGTTCTGCAGGGTCGCAGCTCCTCCCTGGATCACCTTCAGTGTCATCTTGCCGCTCATCTCCGCAGTCGTCGCGGTGGCGCTGCGTAGCTCCTTCTTGGCTCCTCGGCCAAACTGACAACACAACACAAGAGCTTAGAGAAAAGTTATAAAGAAGTATGCTCCGTTATAATTATTTTAATCAAGGGTAACTTTTAGGGAAGTAGAGAAGGGGTAAAGGATGTAAGTCAGGCTTATTTTTGCTGTTTTTTTTTTTTTTTTTTTTTTTTTTTTTTTTTTGAAGCAATAACAGTGAATTGTGAAAACAATGTTACAATTTGTTTTGCCCTTCATTTTAAGAAAACAAATTTTCTACTTCCACTACAATATCTAAAAATTCAATTCAACAGAGTTCCGCATTCAAAATTTTCAACTGCAGCCATGAGAGCCAAAAGTGTTAACAAGCAATTGAATCAAAGATTGATATGAATAATGCAAATTCCAGCGTCATTATACAGTAGGTATAAGATTGAAGTGCTGAAATAATGTTAAGAACAAAATAAAAGCACAGATTGTGTTGGTGTCTCAATACCAAGTATAGAGTCGACTATCCGAAAATCAATTTCATTCCCTGAACTGAATACTAATTCAGTGTGCAGTATTCAAAATCCTATTAGGAAACCTCAAACATAGTACAAGTGTCTTAAAATTTTAAAGAAATTTTTACTATTTTTTTTTTCAAACCCTGTACATTATTTGTAAGGATATTTCGATTAACCAATAAGCAAAATATACAAGAGGCTCAATGAATTGTGTTAAGTGTGAATGTTGTTGTGGAGTCAACGAATTGTTTAGTTCTTATAAATTATACACAATTTTCTTGTTTGATTATCCAAACAATTTAACAATAAAAACCACCCACGGTTTAATTAGTTTGGATAATCGACTGTCAACTTTATCAAGTTATAGATGAAAATAGAGATTGGAATTGGTTTAATGGGCAGAAAAGATAGTTTAACGGTGAAAATAGCAATTTTACTGGTATAGACAAGAAAATTAGTAAAACGAAATATACAATGATTAGAGATATGAAAGAAAAGGTTCATCACTTCTCAAAAACACAAAACTGGTTTTCTACAATGTTTGAGACAGCCGGAGCTCACCTGTTTCTCAACCTTGAGCATGAGCGGGCCCACGAGGAACCTCGTCTTGATTGTGGTGTGGGAGCTCATCATGTTGACGGTGACGTTGCCGTCGCGCTTGATGGTGGACAGCCCGTACAGCGTGGCCTTGGCACGCGGCCGCCCCTTCGGCTTGGAGCTCTGTTTGGTCTGGCCCTTGAACGGATGAGGCGGAAAGAGAATTATGAGAATAATTATGGAGGAAATACAAAATCTTTTTTAACATAGTTGCTCTCACCTGATACATTTCGAAATATAAGAAATTTTAGCTGTTTTAACCCTATCCTTATTGAGACCTTTGTGATAAAATATTGACAAGTTACAACTGTCGGGGATCATTTAACGTTTCATTCAATTTGTCAAAGATGTTTGATAAATAGTTTATCACGTTAGTTATCAGAAAAGCAAACTTGAAATAGTTTTCCTCTACTATAAAACAGGTTGGTTGATAAAACAGGTTGGTATTTTGAAAAAAATACCTTCTTGCTAGATGTTTTCTTGGTAGTTGCTCGACTTTGAGGTTCTGGCTTTGCGTTGTTTTCCGAGGTTGTTTCTTTGTTTATGTTAGTGTTTTGCTGCTGATGAATGTCATTGGAGAAGTCTTTTTCGGTCGTTGTAACTTCCTCGGTAGTGCTTATTTCTTCCCTAAAAAACACTTTGAGTAAGAATAATTTTTATGAACATTTAAAATAACCTTTAGAGTAAGATACCTTGTGATAATATTGTGCTTGATTTTGCTATAAAACATGTATTTCCCAAAAATATTAGGTTCTCAATGTGCCACTAAAAGAGCTACATATTACCTTATGTAAGAAATTAAATTAAATGCAAAACAAAAAAGTACAGCCTTTGCAAAAAAAAATCTTACAGTAATTTCCTTGATACTTTTAGATGCAATAATAAACAGAATTGTATAGCTCAATATTACTTTAATGTATAATGACAAGTAAAGTATTTTATATTCAAAGCTTTGACACTATTAATCAATATTTTTTTTTACTCACCATACTCCATCCAAAAGTGTCAAATCAGTAGTCAGTGTGATACTGCAGTTTCGAATCTGCTACGGTTCATCTTCAGTCGATTAATTTATTCAGTGATGTGAATGAAAGTGACTGAAGATGAACCATGGCAGATTCAAAAACTGCAGTATCACATTGACAACTGATTTGATACCTTTGGCGGGAATTTGGTAAATAATAATAATTAGTAATAAATTACCGATTCATGTTATTTTTTCAATCAAATCATTCTATATCTACACTGGCTACAATTTGAGGATACAAAGTGATACCAACTCTTTTTCAGTCTTGGCAGTGAGGTCCATGTCAGCCTGTTTGTTGGTAGCACTGGGACGCTTCTTCTTCCCCTTTCCCTTGGTTGTGTTCTTCTTCTTCACATCAGAGGCGTTTTGCAACTTCACGTTCACGGGATCGTAGCTGCGGCGCAGAATCTGGGAATAGTTTTGATCATGTTGACTATAAGAAAATTAAAAAAAATAATTAAATTTAATTTGTATAAAATTATAATAATAAAAATGTGACTTAAATGTCATTGCATCAAAATGTTTAATGTGTAATATTTTTAGGATTTTAAGAGGTATGAGAAAAGTTTATCAACCAAGCTCAGTGAAAAATTATACATAATGTGACTTAAGATAATGTTTATCCTGCTGCAAGTTACTGTTTGATTTTATGAAAAATAATAAAACTTTTATATTAAAAAAATTAACTTTGACCTGTCCAATTCCTTGACTTAGAGAAACAGATGCAAGAAACAAGTAAAAAGTAAGTTACAAGTAACAGGAATACTAGATGATAGGCGTTAAGGTATTCAAAATTTGCCTTTCCCATATTAAATTAAACATCACATCAGTTTGTCTGTGATATATTGTTTTCATATGTCAGATCCATCAAGTTATACGCTTTATTCACCTTACCTTGTTGATTCTATCCAGAATGTTGTCTACAAATCTGTTGTACTTTGCAATGTAAATTGCTGACCGGGCCGGTGATTCAATTGAACCTATAGACATTGAAGAAACAAATATATTTACTGGAACATCAAACTTGGTAACTAAAGATAGATCCAAAGTATTCTTTGGTTTTAAATAAATCCAAGAGCTAATCTTCCTCTTCTCCCTAGGATTTGACTATTTAAGTAAACCGTTTGATAAAATGTTCATATAATGACTGTGACAAACAGAATAACTAAACAATAATGTATTTTTCAAACTGTATGGCTAAATATTTATTACTCATTGTGTGGTGATCAACATCACAGATATGTCTGTTGCCTTAAAGTTGGATTTTTTATATTAGTAAAAAGAAAAGCTGCTTTCCTTAAATAGTTTTAAGGAACGCCCAAAGATCAACTAGAGTTGATTTCAAAGAAATATATTTTAAAACTATCAATCATCCCTATAAGAAAAGCTTCTCAAAATAAAAAACATAGAAATAATTAAAGTAAAGAAAAGTAATTGAGAACATTTTCAAACCCTCTGAGTTTAAATACTGTGTTAAAAGAAACTGTAAACCATTAAAGTGTATTTAAAATGTTTAATCAGCTGACATGATTTTTGTTTTCTTTTGAGAAAAAGATTGTTTTTGTTTTTGTTTTTGTAATTTTAAAATGCATTAACTGATATATTGTAGAAATAAAATAATGGCTCTATTTTATCGATTTCAAGCTTTTATTTATTTTAATATCAGTTTAAGGGTGGTACATGGAACCAAAGAATTAATCAGCTCATAAGAAGTTTTGGTAGTAAATAGTGGGACAACTCTATTTTAATAGTTTCCAAGTTGGTTTCCCACATACTGTTATGATTGAAGATTGTAAAGTTCAGTAGATATTTTTATTCATTATCGATCACAGTCCCTGAAATAAATACAGTCTGAAATAGCGTCAACAACGAGGCAGCAGGAAATGTCAATACGGAAGCACTGTCCTCATTTTTGACAGCCGATACCTGTCCGTCAATCCACTGGCCTGGATCAATTGTTGTTCCTAAATATTTCCTTTCAAGCTCCATGTAAAATGTTTGAATGGTTCTTCGTTATTCGTGTTTCGTATAGAGCAAAAGACACTCGATAAAAAATTAATTGTATATCTTTGTGAAATTAATACTGAGGAGTAAATTTGATTTTCCAAGGGGGTTTTAATATAGTACACTACGAGTATTACTTTAAATAAAAGTTAAACTTGGCTTCTTATAATATCCTCTTAATCATATATATTTTTCTTGAATAATCTTTTTAGCCGTAACACTTAATGTTTGGCTATATAGTTGTAGTACTTGTGACTTGTGAAATTCTAAATAAATGTACAATATACAAAGTTAATAAACCAGAGTACTTATTTTTTCTCATAGTCTTGTTGTTGTGGAAAACGACCTTAAATCGAAATCACAAACCTTCATAATGAACTCTACGCAGCATTTTCAAACCCAACTAAAGGGTTTTATCTCACAGTTCATCATGTTCTTAGTAAAATTCGTCATATTTTGTGAGTTTTTTTAACTAAAAAATTTCTTATAAGTTCTTGAAGAAAACTTAATGTTTGTTGTTAATTTGTACTTAGTCATTTTCTACCCATTTTATTGCCAATCCTTTAAAATATATCTTTATACATTGCCTCTTTTCAATGATACGAATGAATTATTACAACAAAAAAGCATAGTTCAAATAATATAAATTTCAAGTTGGTCGATTGAACTAAAACCTCATTGATCCATGTGTCCAGTGTGAACCCCTGAAATACCACAATAGGCAAAATGAGAACGCCACTAGTATCAAAACTTTTGAAGGCGTCTCAAGTAATTCCTTATTATTGCAATTTTCTGAACAACGTTGCACGAACTAACTATGCGATGTTCACTTACTTGTTGTGTGTTATACAGTTTTATACTATAGTAGGATTCACGAAAATAGTCCGATGAGAGTCGATACATTGTTGCCAAATTTATTCTAAAACACAATTTCATTCTGTATTACACATGGTAAACATAACAAAAAATGACAACATTGCAGGGCGAGAGGGGGTGAGGGGGGACACAGCTGCTTAAATTTCCAATAGTTACTGTACTAATGAGTGATACCAACCTTTGATACATAATGGCTTCCTTATATTTTTTTAAGCTTGTTTTATTTTCATTTTCTATGTATCGGTTATAAATTGTACTGGGGGCTTATAGAAACAAACAAAATTTTAAAAGGTAAATCACCTAATAGGACAGATAATTTTGTTTTAGATCTTACAAAGAATCAACCTTAATTTCTGACAAAGTTAAAAATACAGTTAACTTTAATCAAACAATGTTGGAAATCTTTAATGCATTTAAAATTATTTTTAATGAAAACAATTATTTTTATTTGATTTTTTAATTGGCAGATTTACTACTAAACAGAGGTAAGATATTTTGATATTGTTTGATTTAATAAATTTTGAGTGACCAAGTTATTTTAGATCTGCATCTCATTAACAGAAATCAATCGTCTCGATTTCTAATTAAAAAGTAAAATATACTTTAAAGTCTCACACATCAAGTTTCCTTAAGGCAAATATGTTTCACTACTTTTACATACTGAATACGAGCATATTTCTTCTTGAATGACAGAAGCATTCCTTATTACACTATCAGAGATTTCAAAATTATGACACAGTATGACAGGAAGATAAAGGTAATTTTAGTTTTATATTATTAAATAGTTGGCAACCCTGTTTAGCCTTAGTCAGCTGATATTTGGAACCAGGCCAGCAGGAAAATTGCTGTCGACGCTATTGTTATGTGTCGAAATCTTGGCACCACATATGACACATCCCTTAACTTATCATAATTAATGGGAACTCAATACATAATTTTCTGTCATATCCTCTACGGCTATTAATTTTAGCAATCTATTCGTCTTGTCCATATTTTGTGTACAACCAGCCAAACAGTGTTGGCTTTGAATAAAGATCGATTTTAAGTAATTAACTCTACCCCAACATTATAAAAGTTAAGTGAAAGGAAAAGTTAAATTAACGCTAAATCAATATTCATTCAATTAAAAATGGAAATTGAAGCCTGATATTTCTTTGACCGCTGTTAATTCAGTTTATAAATTCAATAGAGGGTCAATTTAATCAAAGTTTCCTTTTGATAATTTAGAAAATTCTTCTTCTTTGATATTTCGTTTTTGTTTAACAGTCTTTTTCTTGCAGCATCGTACTAGTTTTACTCAGTTAAGTTTTAGCGAATCTCGCATGAAAATTTAATAATATTTAATTTAATTTACAAGGAGCTGCAAAACTCTCTCTTATTGTATCTTTATACCTTGTTCACTAACGTTAAAAGTCGAACTAAGAGTAGTTAATAACTTTGCTTCATAAAGAACTTACTTTCTTGACAAAGAAGAAGCCAATTAACTAAACGTTTTTCACCAAACAAACTTCCGATAGAAAAAGGTGAACACTTTGAAGATTAAGGTAGGTAAGGGTTTTATTTAAATTAAAACCTAACTCCTTTGACTTTAAAAGGATATCATGCTGTATTCACATGAAAATATTTGCAAATGATCGAGTAATAAATGAGTTAAATGCAGTATCATTATCAACCAATTGCATTGATGTCATTAAGGCTCATACTGTATTTACAAAACATATGCAAATATTTACACATTACTTTTCTGTAACTAAGCCTAACAACATGATATAATAAATTCAAATATATTTTTACCTTAGTTTTTTTAGTCAAATATTTTATTATTTTATCTAATAATATTTAAAGTGTAAAAAGGATTTAACTTTGAAATGGAAGTGAGCGCAATTCATTTCATAACATATTTTTAAATAGACTTAGATAAAGTTTCACCCCAAAAATGTATTTTACTGCCAAGTATTTTACTTCTCCTCTGGATATAGTACGATGTTTAGGCTATACACAAATTGCAAAGAACCACAATGCAATTATCTATTTCCATTGGAAAATATTTTATTTAATTTTCATAATAACGGTAATGAGGGACCTACAACAATGCGTAGTCCATGTAGGAACATCTCAAAGACTTTCACAATCAAGGTGCATTGAAATTTCGATAGAGGGGCAAAATAGCCCTCTCAAGACCTTTTGTCTCTCTTTCTCTCCCCCCCCCCCCTGAAATGGTGGGCACTCTTTTCCTAACCCTTATCACACTCTATTGATGACGGCATGTACCAATTTATTTCTAAACGGTGTTTATTGGTAACACCTATTAAGACAGTTAAGATCCCTTAATGTTAATATTTTGTACATGCTAAAGATATAAGGAATTAATAAATGTTAAATTGCTTTCCAAACGTCATCTATAAGTAACTATGCACGGTACCTATACCGACAGTCGTATTCATTATTTGTGTCGGAAACTTATAACTTATGTATAAGGTTGAATCATGTTCCACCAGATTCAAATTGAAATCAGGTCAAGATATAATTTTATGGACTGAAATGTCAAAGATGTCAACACGCTAGGATGTATTCTCTGACATGAAAATCGTCATAACTTTTCAACCATAAATGAAATTTAAAAATTTTGTTATATTATGGGACGATGTCATGAGTAGAATATCTCGACTCTTTATGATGGAATTTAATAGAATAATATTTTATCTGTAGGTTTTAACGACTATTACACTAAATATTTTATTAATATTCTTTATACCCATTCGTTCCACTTTTGAGTTATAATCTTTTATGTGGGTGGTGAAAAGTAGTTAAAAAAAGGCTCTGGTAATAACTTGCCCTAAAATAGTTTTCTGCATCGGTTTTCACTAATTATGGGAGCAAACCTCAATCAAAATAAAAGCAATGCCATTATTTATATTAATGTAGTTTTAGCATCAAAAGCTTTAAAAAAATAACTAGATTTTATAGCTAAAAACTTTATCCGTTCAAACATTTTATTCAATAAAAAATCTCTTATCGCAAAAAGATAATTCTTGAAACTTGATAAGTTGAACGAGTCGAACAAATATAGACTTAATACCAATTGAATATGACACAAAGAACGCCATTCTTAAGAGCCCCGTTATATAAAATAACTGTATCCTCCCCTCCCGACCTTAACCGAATCATCCGCTCGGCGAGTTGTGTTTTCCGCGCGACGACACGCACTTCCGCACGCGCACACACGGGCGCTCACGCACTGCGTAAGTAGGCTTGTGTGCCAGTAGGTGAGCCGTTAGGTTCGAACTTGCTACCTTCGGTCTCACGTGCGGCACTTTCCTCCGGGACGACGGGAGAATGCGTGAGCAGCCAGGGGAGAGGTGAAGGAATCCGACGCTTCAGACTGTGGTAGTTGTGTGAGAGAGGTGGTCCGGGGATGTAAACTGCTCCAGAACCGTGAAATCAGTTGGTTTTCTTCCACTACGCTAATACACCCTGGTAATTTTATTATAAACTGGCCAGGTAGCTGAGTGGTCATAGTGCTCGCATTGGAATACAAAAGTTGCTTGTTCAATCCTGAAAAAAGTTAGTAACTTTTTAAAGGTTTGATTTTGGACCCAGTTGAAATTTGTCATTGGGCTATGAATTATTGATGCTTTCCAACAACTGGTTGATGTTAGATAACAAGACTGGGGTTTGGACCGTTCCCGGGTCTATGTTAAAAAAAACGTTAAAAAAATACAGGTGTAGGTAGGGCCTACGCAAAATATTTATGAAATAATACAGGTTGTATATGAAATATGTTAACAGATTTTAAGAGAAAATCATTTACGCAGAAAACTAAAATTCCCTTTAACTTATTCAAGTGAATCCTATAGTCTACTATAATACGAGCAATGTCTGAAGGGATGTGTGTTCCACGATTTCGAAATATAGCGGGTAGATTTTGCTTAAACTTTGCATTTAAGAGTATTTTGGCCCAAAAATAAGTTTAGAAACAGCCTCAATCCCGAAAAAATCGAATTGTGTCCCAAATTAAGTTTAAAATCGTAATTTTTACCGTTGGTCTTATGTGTTGCTATTTTGGTAACGAAATAACAACGAAAGGTATACAAAAATAAAGGAACATTAATGTTAAGCAGTCTTTTTGAGACAGCTGTTAATGTGAAGTTGTATAGTTGGTTGTTGGTATAAATTTAATAGCTTTATTAACATGACACATTGACACTATAAAAACAGTGAATTAAAACCAACGAGCAAAGGTTCGGTTAGCCTTGAACTATTTTAATAATAACAACAAATTATTCAATAAAGATATTAAAGGTAAAGATATCAACTTAAAGTCTGTTTGTGCTACTGTATTTCAACTTGATATTTCTACTAAGTATACCAAACCTCATTCATGTAAAACTATTTAAATCTCAAATAGTACTATTTAAAACGGGGTTAACTGGACAGAATTTGTCGAAAGTAAGTTTAAGTGTCAAATTTAGTTATGCTACATTATTATAAGAAAATAGTAAAGATCGAGGAGCAAACATTAAGGAAAAGGGGTTTTATTCACATAGAATAACAGTTCTGAGTAAGTTGAATATTTATCATAGGACAACTCCATTATAATAAGGTAAATTACTTTATCATCAGGAACTGCCACATATCTCGTAGTATGTGATGTAGCCTAAATAAATTCCCCGAAAAATTAAGTAGCAGTTTGTTTATCAAATATATCTGATAAACTCCCTATAAGTTAGACCCAAAATAACTCAAAACATAAAAATGGTTAACATCCTATAAATTATTAAGAATTTCGCCTGCCAACCAAGGGGCTGAACACATATTTCGCGCCACTATCTTTATCCTTTTATACCCCCTTTCTCTTTCACGCGGCTATTAAAGACTGATTTATTGGAAACGATATACCCTAACTTATACCCTCATTATCTTTTACAATACCCTGAGTGTTTCAGAGTTTTACCATGTGGAGGGCAAATTACCTTGAGGTAAACTATTTCATAATCATACTTATTACCACTTATAAAAAACAAATTATTTTTTATATTACATCTAATAGACCCACTTTTTGCACGTGTATTTACACACTAGACACGTTTATTTGCGCCCCTCACAATTTTATTAGATTTTCGTTGTTGTGAGATGACGATTCAAAAATAATTAAGTAAAAGCTCAAAATAAAGTTTTCTCTAAGTTTATGGCCATATTTTTGGCTCAAGGTTAGTTGGCACAAGGTTAAGGCAAGTTGTAAGTTGTCTACATGGAAAACATAAGTTCTTCAAGCAATATATATCTCAATATAGGCACACACTTTTTTGGACTCAATCTATATGTATGATCATAAACCATACTATCAGAATATGAAAATTTATAATGTACTTTAATCACGAGTTTTTGTTTCGATTGCAATTATTAGAAAAATAAAAGTGAAATTGTTAGAAAAACAAATTATTATCGCAGTTAAATTTCGGATAAAAATTACTTTCTAAGTCTTATATTGCAGTACTTTATTTATTTATATAGCTTTAATTTTTGTAAGAAAACTGTTTAAAAACACTTTCTGTCTTTGCTCAACGTCAAAACAACATTGATGACAGAGATGTTTCATAGAGCAATCGTCACATTCCGGCAGGTACTCACTCCTTCCCGAGGCGGCAGGCGAGCGGGCAAAGTGGATCAGTGACCTTGACCCTCCCAACAGAGGTCACTGACCTTGAAGGTCACGGCGGTCATTTCTGGCGGGAAAGTCGCCGCGCCTTCTCCTAACCTCTCCACCTCCAGGTGATTTTGTTACAGCGCCATCCGAATGTGCTTTCTTTTGGTTACTCTATGCTATTAATTGTATGTTTACTTTTGCGCCGTTATAAAAAAATATATAAATTAGTTAGATTGAGATGACCGTTGTATTAAATAATACGATTTTTAGAACGCCTATGCTTTCTTGAACCAACATTTTGAAGCAATTTAATAATTTTACTGCATAACCGTGATTTTTCTATTAAAGTAACCTAAATTTGCATTAGCTTTTGCTACGATAAAAATCATTGTTCTTGTGCAGAAAAATCTCATAACTCCATTATTTGTGGTCTGATTCTTACAAACTTGGCATCATTAGATGGATAAGTTCTATTCGTCAACTTTTCTGTTTTTCGTAACCTTTCGATAAAATATACTAATTTTGAGATATTTGCGTTTAAAATGGGCTCCATTTTGATAATACACATAAGAAAAATCATTCTTTTCCTGAAAATGGACATTGGTGTGATAAAGGTTCATATCAAATATGAACTTAATACTACCATTCGTTACGGAAATAACAATAATTATGTGTAAAAAACAAAATGGCGGCTTGCGGCTTAACGAAGCATTTTAGACCTCTATTTACGATTTTTTTATCGTCTCAATGCAAGGAACAAAAAAGGGTTCCGAGACATCCTGTAGGACGCCTCCATACCATAATTAAATCATTATGCAGTGTAAAAATTTTACTTTTTACTTTCTGTTTTAGGGAGCTAGTTATAAAAATAATAGGGCTACCAAACAGTGTCACTCACTAAAAATATCAACATGTTGACAAAAGGAGTGTTTTCCGTCTCAATATGGTTCACCCTCGTGATAGATGCAACTAAAAACAAAAGTTTTTCTTTTAAGATAAAGATATTTTTAATGAAAAAATAGTGTGCTTCTTTTTACCGTGTATGGGCCCTGATTTACATTCAGATAAGTAATATTGTTTATAATGTTGAATTTAACGTTATCAAATAATTAAAAGGGGTACCCTTTGTTTAGTTATTTTCTTTCTAATTGGATTAAACCTGTAAAAAGTATTATCTTACATACTGTTTACATTTGTTTAACTATGTTTAACTAGTCACTCATTAATTAAAAACACATTTCCCCTACGTAATTTACATTTTTATTTTCCTTCAAAACATTTACTATTCTTTTTCTAGTACTTCTACTACTTACTTATAGAGTCTGTGAAATTTCAACTATACTTAGCTACACTTAACATATTAGATGGCGTTACCTTACATTCTACTCACTATATGTATATATACTATAAGTATATGTACTATATGTATGTATATTACAGTAAAATATAAATTTTACTGTACAAGTGTTTAGTGGAAATATTAAAATTTTCATTTCAGATCACTAAACATCATCCCATACAGTATCACATTTGGTCAAGTTTCCTTCCCCTGTCTATTAATAATTCCTTCCTTCACTTTTATGTAACACTATATTCTAGTTCCCCCCTTTATTATTCTTATACAAAAGCCCCGTACGTATTTCACTAATGCAATACAATTAATGAGGCAAAGACGTTCGAGAATTTAAAATTATATGAACCAACTGCCCCCATTGTATAATTTTTTTAGTAATCAATTAAAAATTAAAAAAAAATTTTCAAAATGAAATGTAATTTATTTTTCTTGTACGATAAACAGTAAATTTATTGATGTAAAACTCGATGTACAAGATATTTGCTTTAAAAAACTTTAAACTTTTTGTTTGCTTATACATTTAAGCAGGAGATTTAAGTTTTGAGTCTTTCTTCTTCATTTTTATCGTTTATGGAATGAATTACACAATCTTGATAAACTATACTTTATACAGTAAAGTGTACGGTACTTAACCTTTTAAAACTTCTTTCAAGTAGTTCCACGTTGGTGTAAATTGGTATACTGTTTAGTATTTGTTTCTTTTCAAATTTTTTGCTTAAATCACAGAGAAGAATTATCTGTGCTGCTTGTGACGAATTTCTCTGTCACCAAATGTGATGCCACCATTCAGATTTGGAGCTCTGATATGATTTGAAAAGTCGACTTGCACAAAAAACTACGAATGCATCAGAAAGAAGGAGACTATCTGAAATAACGGAGCTATGGGACGAAAGGATGAGAAGGAATTATGTAAATCCCGGGTGACCGTGTTTTTGGAAACGATTATCCCCGATGGCCCCCCCGGGGGGGGGGGGTTGGGGGGCTCCGGAACCGGTCGGTAACGGTGACGATCGGACATGATCGTCCTTGATCGTCCTCACCGCCAGTTACGGGCCGACCCACATAAGCCGACTTGGAATTTCTCCTCAAGGTCCAGGATCGAAGAGTACCAACGGAAGAAGCTATTCGTACGGGAGAATAATCGTTACAAGCATTTGGGAAAATCATATTAGGTGTTGTTATTTGTCTAATTTGGCGCAAAAGATGACGAGTTTTTTAAGTATTAAAAATTTATGAAGGCCTGCAGAAGGAAAGTACTATTCTTTCTTGAGACAGTTTTCGAATCAACCATTCATCAATGAGTCTATTCATAACCTAAGACTAGTTTCCATTCTTGCACAGTGGTTGTTCGGTTGTCGACAGTTAAATTTCACAGTTCACATTTACGAAATACATACACATTTACACCAAAAATTCCTAAATTGACTCCCGCACATGTCATTTTGGTCCGTGCTGAACGAATCCGGTAGATCTACTGTCCAAATGTAATTGTGGGTCCAACCAATGTGCGCAAGATTGAAAACTAGTCACTGATGATGAATCGTCGTTGATTAGAAACCGGTCTCAAGAAAGACAATATTTGACATCGACAGACCTTCGTCAATTGGGCGAGTTTAAATTTATAAATAGGCCTACAGATGTCAAGGCTCAACTATTGATTTTTTATGGTTTCACGTTGTTGATTTTTACGATGAAAATTCCAAAACAAGCTAGAGTTATGAATTAATCCGGGAAACTTCACCCTGGATTATAAACTACATGACAATTTAGGCAAAGCCGATTTTCCATTTTTTCATACGGTTTTGAGCGACAATGAAAAGAGAAATAATAACATTTTCAATGGAGATAGGCGAAGGAGAGAAGGAAGAAAATGTTGAATTGGCATGGATTAAAATTTGGACCCAAAAAATTCCTAAATTTATCAAGATCTTAGATGTTCATCATGTTCTATGTAGTGTATTCTAGGAGGCATCCCTGAGGAACGCCTTAGGCATTTCATAAAAATCTTTGTTAATTTTTCCCACATAATTTTACTATTATATGATTCAACCTGTTCGATCATGGCTATACTGCTATACAGTCACTAAAATTATCCTTGATTTTATAAATTAGCTTTTATATGAGACCAACGGGTATTGAGTATAATATTTAAACCATATCATAGTTTTTTGCCCTCGTCGATAGGCAGTTGATGTTAAACAAAATAATTTTGTCATCGGGCGAAACTAATATCCTGTGATCCATTTCGGATGGGGGATAGATTTGCAAAATCAACAGAACAGGTGCAATTAATTCTGGGGGAAGATAATTGGTTACCAAATTACATGGTATCGTGTAACAACGTTTGTTTATTTTCTTTGTTAAATATGAGTCTACAAATCGCACTAAATAAAGTGTGTGGACTAAAGATTCGTCAAACAAGAAACCCCAGAGATCAAAAGCCGCTATAACATGTTTTCGTATTAAAAGAGAACTGAAAATTCCTACTGCGAATAAACTATTTGTACTTATATTTGATATACATTATGAGTGATTTCAGTAACCAACTAAAAAAAGCTATGTTAGTACGTTAACAATAACAACACTTATGACTAAAAATAAGAAAATGCCGGCTTGAGTTAGTTTAATATAGGAATGATTTTTTATCACTTGTAATAGAATTAATAGCCTAATCAGTTTGTTTTCTAATTTTGCCATAATTGAGTTAAAATGGTTACGTTAAGAACTTACAAAAGATCCAATTCCATTACATAGGCCTACGTTAAGCTGTTTTCAGGAGTAATGTGAATTACATGTTTGAATCTAGTATAAAATATTAAAAATATACTAAAATTATTTATTTTAAATCTTCACCGAAGAATTCTTGAATTCAACCGCTCTCTTGTATGTTTTTAATTTTAATTTTGCTCATACTACATGCTATCAGAAACAGTGATTTGTTATAACAACTTTTTTATCATTCTGCACGAAATCAGCCAGTTTTTTGTTCTCTCAATAGTGCCAAAACCGATTCTTTCTTGTCCTAGTACTGAAAAATCATATGGAGAATTTTTTAGGTCCTAGTACTGAAAAGTCAGCTGTTTGCTAAGTATATTATTATTAATTTATTAATGTTGAGGAGCAGAATTTTGAAATTCAAACTTTATAAAGAGCATTGTTTGTAAATAACAGAAATGTAAACACTGCATATAACTTACTTTGTAAATATAACCTCAAAATCTTAATAGTTAAAATTTTTACGATCAAAAGTCTAATTTTGCATTATGATAAAAAACGTTGTTCATCACTCGGAGCAAAAGTGTCTTTTTGATGCTTAATCGTTTTTAAAAACTCGGCTGCGCCTCGTTTTTAAAACACGATTGAGCACCAAAAAGACCCACTTTTGCTCCTAGTGATGAAAACTACTATTAAGTAATATAATGGGACCAAAATGTGCACTTTGCATTACAGTGTCCTCACTGATCAACGACTTGGTGCAATGATAAATGCTCCCCATCATTACAATGATGTAACCATTTTTACACACAATATGTTTGATAATTCCATCAATATACCACCACCATTAGACTAACTAGTTAAATGTTAGCTTTAGCGGACCAAGCCGGGATTTCGGAAGTGGAAGTTGAAAGGTGTAAATAAATAGAGCAACTTTCAGAGGAAATCCTTTTATAGCATAAATATACAGTTATCATACAGACCGCACAAGCAAAGATATCTAACTCTACGTCTAGTCTAGTCACTACGAAGAGACACACAATTCACCTGGTGAGGGGTTTGGTGTGGGATTCAGAACTTTACAAGAGTATAAATAATAAATAAATAAATAATACATTAGAGAGGATTAAGATATCACTATGATAGGATTGGATTCCAGTTAGTTGTACAGAAGATTATTATAAGACCTAACACATTCGTAATTTAATACAGGACTAAGTTTAGTTTAAATGGAAATTTAACTTTTTTCTGAAAATCCTTTAAGACCACAGTTACATTATTAACGTGGTTACATCGTATTTGAATATTAAATTTATAAATTATAGTAGTGTAACTCAATATAGTTCTGTTATTTAATTCTAAGAATTTTACTCACCGTTGTTTAAAATGTGTTTTAATTTACCAAAAATAGAAACTTGTGTAGTTAAAGGCGTCTGTGTTTCTTCTTTGTTTGTTTGTTTGTTTGTTTGTTTTTTGAAGAGGAGATATACCCCTACACCAGACCCTTGAAACCCAGCAATAAATGGATTTGTATAAATTATTTAAATGAGAGGATTTCCCCCTTTAATGGGTTTCATTGTCAAATTAATAATTACAAAACTAACTATTATTTGATAAATCTAGGCTCACTCCTTTAAAATTTGTTCTGTCTATTATTATCATTATGTATGTCTATTATTATGTAAATTATTCTGTCTAGATACACATATTTTTCGAATAATTTTACCATTACGGCGTCATCCTTAAAAAGGGTAGCATTATGTAATAAGAACCACATGCCTGTATGGCCGACATAAAAAATCCAAGTCAAAAAGAATTTATAGACTAATGTCCCTTCCACTTTCACCTCATTAATCTAATATGCTTCTGACTAGAACAACCTAAAAATCCACTCGCACAACTAACCATAACCCAATCATTCTAAACCCCACACAAACCCCGCTAACCTGACACAACACTCAAATAAATAAATATATACAGCTCTGTCCGAGCGGGTAACAGATTCACTACACTATCAACTGCTGCCGGGTATTGTATTTTATTGGTCTCTGACTCACGTGCGTGCTTCGCCTCGATGTCGATGTCATCGTCGTCGTCGTCCTCTTCGTCGTCGTCGTCGTCCTCTAGAACGTCGTCCTCGTCGTCGTCATCGTCATCCGAAGCGTCCGGTTTGGTCTGGGCGGGGGCAGGGGCGGCGGCGACGGAGTCTCTCTCAGGAACATCCTGCGTGGTCAGGGTGACCGTGGCTTGGCCGGATTCCTCCGCTGTCTCGTCCTCCTCGTACTCCGCGTCGGAGGATGTCTCCGCTGGGGCGGAGTCCGAGTAGTCCGCGACGTCCTCGGCCGCCTGGGCGACGGCCGCGGGTTCGGCGGGAGCCTGGACCACCGGGGTCGCCACGGCAGGGGAGGCCGACGGCTTCTCGTCTTCGTCGTCGTCGTCGTCGTCATCGTCTGTGAACACAAGTGTGTTATTACAAAGACCTGCGCTAGAAAAATCATTAATGAACTGTAAAATACCTTTAATACCTTTATTGAAATGGGGACCTAACTAAATAGGTAGTTTAACCAAGTATAAATTAGAGATGAGTCAATGTATACAGAACCAAACAAGTATAGACATTCCATGTTAAAAAATTTTAGTTTTGCCCCAAAAACCAGAGCAAAAATAAAACAGATGCTAGGATTACTTCTCCTTATTGTCACAAGAAGCGCTCTTTCTACCTCTTAAATGTCAAAATGTGCGTATTTGTTTACAAAAAATCAAAACAATAACGTCTGCAAAATTATTCTAGCCATCTGTTTGCATTCAACAAATCAGCATGATCCTTGAATAAAAATTACGTCTTGGTGGTGCTATCTGTGTTTCAAGGGCGGCGTTCTCACTTCAACAAAAGGATGTCCCTACTTATTCGGTTCTGATGATGAGTGTAGCATGAGATTGTGGCGCGATCTTGTAGTCTTAGACAGGACTGTTTATTAATAGCCCAACAGGCAAAGGGACCTACAGTTTAACGTGGGATCCAAACCACAATTTTGACCTCATATATACAAATTGGTCTAATTATGAGGATGGTCTTTATGGATGAACCAGTATTCATTAGTGTGAACGTTAATCCCCACCAGTAAAAACTCTCCACAATTCGTGACCTCTAAGTAGCTGGATTACAGGACATCACCACCGTCCTGTTATCAGATGATTCCTGAATGCATTAATCCAGATGTAATCTAGAGGGAATTCTATAAAAGATGAAGAATGTTTTATGGAAAAACTGTACTACAGTGTAGATGAATTTCGATAGGATAGCCTTCCAGTGGTAATTGTATTTTGTTAGTTGTAAGATTAGTTTGCTTGCTTCTGAGACAATGAACATGTTTACTTTAAACAATGTAAAACAAGTACTATGCGCAATGAAGAATATGACTATGACCATATAGAATGAATTTTGATCGTGTTTTATTCTCTCTGAAATAACTAATTTGATTTTTTAGGATGGACTAAGAAAAGCTAGATTGGGTATGAGAAAATATTGTGAAAGTATAGGTTTTCAAAGTTACGAAATGCACATAGTAAGATTGGCATGGAAATGTGTTTAATAATTAGCCTTAGTAATTTAAAATTGTTAATTACGGTACCCAAAAGATAGTAAATTCCCTCAATTTCTTTTAATTACCTAATTTTATTCGGTACACATTATTACCTAAATATTATTTTTCCGTAATTAATTACAAGGCACGAATACTAAGGCTTATTGCTTGGTAAAAATTAAGCTTCCAAATGTTTCATTGCAAATTTGAAAACTTTCATCATATTACAACAGAAATTAGTTTTTAAGAGATTGTAGAAAACCCTCTTACTGATTATACATTTTTATAGAACATTTTCAAAGTATAGTTATTTTGCCTAACTATTTTAGTTAAAATAATATTCATGTTTACTATTTAAAATTTTAATAGAGTTTTGGTTGTTTTAGCATTACAAGTCTTTAATGAAAACATCACATAGATGCAATTGATAAGATTAGGCAGATACAAAAGAAAATCAATGTAGTTGGGATCTCTGATAATCAAAATGACCCAGAAAGCGCTTCTAGGAAAAACTGATCCCATTACATCTGCTGATTATCTGCCACGCAATCTGAATTGTTCTAAATATTGCTGACAACCATGTAATTTGGGATTTGATGAATTATTATTATTTTATAGACAGCAATTTTATATGATTTAGAAAATTAATGTTACAAAGAGCACAATAGAGCAAATAAACGGTGCATTTTGATGAATGTTTGATTGATAGTTTTAAATTCGAAAACTTAAAAACTACAAGTAGGCAATGGCGATGCGTAGGCTACTTCTAAAAAATAACAAACATATATTAGTTGTAATATTAATTCTAATATAAAAAAATAAATTTTTTAATTACAGTACGGTATTCCTATTTAACGAAAATTAAAATTAAAGTGTTCTTAGAGAGAAAATAAATACTAAAAGAGCAATTCACTAACATTGTTAACTTCAGATGTTAACAAAGAACAATTTTCTCTGAAAGTGCACTTAACTGATGGGAAACCGTTTGAACTGAATTAAACAGTGACTTGGTCGCTCTCCTCGTTTAAACTGAGACAGGAAAGTTACTACTCGAACGTCAGTTTGATATATGTTGTAGCACTTATCTTAAGGAATGTTACTTCTCGCATCTTAAGCATTTTGTCTGCATGTTTTACATAAGGTATGAAATGTATTCGATTTTCAATCAACTTCTGATGCTACTTTTAGCAATTTTAGTAGTGATCACAAGTTTTTCATCTAATAAGTTCAAAACTATATGTGTGTAAGAATTATTGTGTTGATTTTATTGTAATCAAATTACATATTACTTTAAGTTCTAAAAAGCCGTTGGATAGAAGAGTAACAAAAAATATATTGGAATCTTTAACTTGGTTTACTTGTCGCTGTGCTAGTTGTAAAATAGACTACTAATGGGTTAGGCTACAGTAAGCTAAATGTGTATTCCGGTAATAATAAATCGATTTGACAATTGGTACAATTTTGACTCCATATATCAGTATTCATTTTTTTCATTTTCCATATATCAGTCTGTACTTGATTCATAATATCCCATGATTATTCAAACTATGAACTAAAATATCAAAATAGAACATTGATATTACCATAGAAAACTAACCAGGTATAATACCTGTATTATAAATATAAGATGGACTTTCATAAAAATAGGCGTTAAAGACTCTTTTGAATTGAAAATTTGTTATCTTGTGATAAGGACCATAATACAAAGATGAATAGGGACGCTACATCCAGGAAATGAACATTTATAAGGTGATTTGACCTGCCAACAGTGATAAGTAATCGTGTGTGATATAGAATGTAAATAATAAGCACAAAAATTACCTTCTAAGTACTATAGTTAAATTTATGACCACGATATTTGTGTGTTGTGTGTATTTAGATTAACTGTGTAAAACTACCATAAATATATAACTATTTTTATGGAATTAACATTATTAACCCGAACTGAACTTTTGTAATAATTTTTAAAGTGACTGAAAAATAACAAATGTTTTAAAAGATTTCAACAATAGCTATATGAAAGAAACACCTTCCCACAAACCATCATACATAAACGAAATCATTGTTTTTGTGGTATTTTTGTTTCTATATTAAATCAACAGCTCTATTTTAAGAGCTTATTATAATTGTATTTTTAACATCTTTTATTATCAGCAATATAATAAATAGTTTTGTTATTGGCTGTCGTTGATATGCAACAACACCATTTATCAGCTTGACTTCAACATAAACCAATAATTTTCGACCAAATAGTCTATAACAACAAAAGTTTTTTTCCGATGCACATATTTTACTCATATTTCCTCAATTAAGTTCCTTGATAAAAAACTTTTAACAAAGAGAAATAATCTCATTAGTTTACTTTAAAACTTTAAAACGTTAATACGGAATTTTTTTATAACACAGCACCCGTGATGCATTTGGTAAGGAAAAGTATTTGTTGGATCTTGTTTTTTACACAAATAAAATTACAAATTGGTTACTATAATTTGAATATTGTATGCATTTAGCTCTTATGAAGCTCATGTAAAAAGATTGAATATTGGCTTTTGTATAGTTTGAAAACAATATTTTCATATAAATTATCTATTGGCGGATAGCCGCAACTGCATTAGCTGAGTGCAAAAGAAGTATAAATAGAAAGCAATTGAAGCGTTGAAATCGATCGAAAGTGAAACAGGAGAACAATGAGTGGCAAGAAATACGGCCAATGGAAAGCAGTTACAAAAAGTAAATAAGAGATATCACGCATGATAAGCAAAACAGGGAAATGAATTGGTGTTTCCAAATATGTAAAATTAATTTGGCGCTGTTTTTGACGCCCCTACCAACTTTTACTGTTATGTTTTGCTTTTTTATATTAGCTCATAAAAAGATTTTCCCTGGAACAAACTTTGTTATAAACGGGAAACAAGCAAGTACAGAAATAGGAATAACGGAACACAGAGAGAATCAGACAGACAGAACGTTTTTTGTCAGGTGGTGGCACGTGGCACAACAATGAGCGCCAACAGCTGATTGTGATTAGCAGTTTCACGGTCAGCTGTTTCACACACGGAGCTGCCGCCGTGACAGCTTGCAATCATGGATACCAACCGTAACACAGCCTTTTGTTGTGAAAAACCTCTCATACTGTAAGAGCAGAATATTTGATATTTTTCTCCTTTCTTGATTTAAAATGTGTAGGTGTACAGGGTGTCAGTCTTAACTGTGTTTATGTATTGTTAGGCCTATGTGAATGGTATTTTCAAAACAATAAGAGTTAAGAATTAATTAAAACTGAGAATTTTAATCCATTTTACAAATATAAACTTGTCTCTCCTAAGTTTTTTTTTTTTTTTTTTTTTTTTTAAGGGAATTGTGGGGTTCAATTATGTAAATAAACAACAAACAAAGTCACCCATTTTAATGTTAAGGAAACATTTTATTCTCACTTTATGCCATGGTACACTTAAAATGTGGATCTCAATTTTTATATTACTAGCTATTACGATTATACAGAGGGTGTGCAAAAGGAGGTACAGTACACAGTTTTAGTTGGTTAATATCCAAGTTACCCACATGTTGATTACCTTCATCTGTTCAACCTTTTACCTGTTAACGTAAGTAACACTTTTAAGAATTTATTTCTGTTTCTTAACTCTCTTAAAATATCTTTTTAATATTTAAGTTTTTGTATAAATAAACTTATTTTTTCCATACAATATTTTGTTACTTTATACCTACTTTTGAAACCCCCCTGTATTTATTATTCTATGTCAAATTTAACTAATTAGAAATTCATCCAGCATGGAAAATGCACTAAATTATTGAATCAACTATAAACGATTGATTGTAGAGCCTCGAAATGCCGACTCTAGAAATATTTTATACCGAGGTTAATTTAATTGAAAATTTTTAATGAAATAAACATAATATCAAGGTTTACTCTTGGTTCTATTTGTTGTGAACCATGTTACTATTCACTCGTCTACTATAATTGCACCTGATTAAACTTTTTATTGTTAACAAAATGTCATGTAGGTAATGTTTGATTTTTATTTTGTAACACACTAACAGCTATCAAACTTGTCATCAAACTAAAAGAAACAGCAATTACTAATCGACAACAATAGCCAACAGCTGTGATATTTCTTAAACCTCTAAAGTCACTGAAGTTGTTCATCTTGTGCACTTACACACAGTCTCACCTCAATGTGGTTTGCAGGTTATGTTTATGTCGATTTTCGATCGAAAACGAAGACAAGAATGTTAGAATGTTAGATGTTTATAGCCAGTGTTGCCAACTTAATTCCTGCTCAAACAACTTTACCACTGTTTTGTGCTCTGAAGTTTAAACACTGAAATGCGCAAAATAAATCAATAGTGCGTAAAGTGAGAAAACAACTGCTTTCTCAGACTGACGTAGGGAAAATATATATTTTCGTTCAATTTGATACGTTTTGCGCTCTATATGCACAACTTAAAAGTAAAATTACAATTAATTTCTTGTCCTTAAGAGAAATAATTTATGAAATAGATAAATTAATTAATTAATTATAAAAATAAAATGTTAGACAATATTTCTTGGTTTACTTTATTAAACCCTATGCATTGCCGTATTTTGAACGCTCAGCGAGTTATTAGTCATTGAGATGTTGTGGTGATCCGATGATTCTGCGAGGGTTTTCAATCTGTAATAACCTTTTACAGGTCATGTATTGCTACTTTCCTTGCTATATATTAGGTTTTATACTAACCTTTTAACACATCACATGATATTGTTGCATCAATACATCATCATTAAGTCTTTATTTGCTCAAAATATATTGTTAAATGGATTATATGAAGTCAACATTAAATATATTTCACACTTCTGTTTTATTTTCAAATAATAAATATTAAATACGGATTGAATATAAATATTAATATTATTTTAATTAAGATTCAATTATTTTGTTAAAATATTCCTTCAGTTGTAGCTAAAACATTTCTTAGAATACACTTTTATAATGTTAAATAAAGTATCATTATTTAATTCTCCTTCGATATTTTTATTAACAGACTGTTGTTTTAGTAAAGTTGTTAATTTTACATTTTAAAATAATAATAATTTGATTTCATTCATGCCTCGTATGAAGTATAACTATATAATAATATCTTACTTCGTTTGCCTAAGTTAGTTTTCTCATTATTTTCTGTCATTGTTCCTATTAAGTCATGTGTATGTACACATTGTGTTGGCAAAATAAATATATCAAACTTGAGCAAGTTCATAAGTTGATTTGTTTGAAATTTTGTCTTTTTCATATAAGACCAAATTCGCCACATGCAAATTTTATGTCGAACATTATATGAATCTTAACTAAATTGCAAATTATTCTGTTAGGGCCTACATATTTTCACTTAGTATTGAACATTAATGTTAGTTTCATAAATATCCAGGCTTAAAATAATGGTTGTAAAATGACACTGCATTATAAATAACTACTAAATTCTCGAAAACAAACAATAAAAAATTAAATTTAATTAAAGCAAAAACACTATTCTTTTTAAGACTTAGGCCTGCCATCATAATTATTTTAATTTACATTATTTGGTATTCAATATCTCAAAGAAAAACAATTATTGCACAGTAAACAATAATTGCAATAATTGTTGTTATATCTGACACATGTAACGTCTGACACAAAAATATGAAAAGCAGCTTTATTATTGTGCGTGCCTTTTATTTTATTTATGACATAAATTGAACAATGTCATAACTGTTGAAAACGTTAGACCTATGTACCTGTAAACCTCTTTATATTGAGATATGTTTGTTAAATTTAAATAATAAATATTTTTTATACGTAGTGACGGCTATGAATTATTATCATTTTATTTTTCTTGAATCTAAAATATCAATTTTTTAAATATAATTATTAAATTTATTAGAATTAGAAAATATTCAATAGATTTTTTTTGAATAATCTGTTCTATCCATTTTCAATGTTACACAACCAAGTTGAATATTCTCGCCTTTTACTTATCTTCTCATACATACTTCTAATAATCGAATGGTTCTACTTCTACGTTATACTTTACGCCTGTATATGTCAACACCAGCCAACCGCACGAGGAGCGGACAGTAGCGGGTGTATGTAGGTTTACCGGCAGGCACGTATCATCAGAACGAATCCATCAAACACCGTTATGTCCATCGCCCCCTCCCCCTTCAGGCCCCTTTTCCCCCTTTGCCCCCCCCCCCCCCCCCAATGCCAACGTTTCTGATGTACTAATTATCAGTACTCTCTCGATCCGTCGCTTTCTTGTGACAATTGCTTGGCTACAGTTTCATGCGGTTCGTAATTGCAGCTGTGCTAACTGATACATAGAACAATTAATAGAAATGTTTGTTTTTATGATTTTGTTGTTGTTGCAAAAATGGGTTCCGTTACAGAAAAAGATACAACAGAATGGCATTATTTACCTGTCATTTGCACTGCTTGATATTAATGATTCTTCTTGAAAAAATATCTGACACATTTTAAATTAAAATTATATTTAATTGCTATTTTCGGTTAAACCACGTAAAAACTACTCCATAGAAAACAATCTACTTCATGTACAATACTTTATTGATTTTAAATATTATAATAAAATAAAAATATAAAATATAATTTGTTTATTTATTTATAAAAAACTAATAGAGTTATATATTAAATTTTTATTTAGAAGTTAATTTAAACATAGAAGTTATATCTATTTATTTTTAATTTTATTCCTATTTATAGATTTTGTAAGTAATTAGTAGTTAAACTTGGAAATTGTTCTTCAACTCCAAATCAACTCAAATTAAACTGTCTCCGAATAATTTAGAAAGTGAAATAGTGTCCTTTATTTGTTTAAAGTTTTAAAAAACTTTTAGCATAATTATTTATGTGATTAGTTTTCTTTATTGATGGTTTTCTCCGAATTTTCTCTGAATTCCTATTAATAAACGATGTTAATCAATATATTTGTTTTCAAATATAAAGTGGAAAGTATGCAGAAAGGAAATGGGGTATTCGCAGCGACTGTCAACAATCAACAGGAGGTTGTCTCAACAGCGCGTTTTGGCGGGAAATTGAGCGGAACAGCTGTTTAGCGGCAGACCACGGCGTCACGGTCACATGGGCGTAGTGGAGAAGAAAACTAACCCGACCGGCTGTCGTCGGTTTTGCCACCATTGGAGGGAAAGCGGCGGGACTTTCTCGATCCAGAGAATAGTCAAAACATCTTCTCAGCATGCAATGACTTGTTTGTGTTGGCTTTAAATGTTCCAACACTGATGATTTTAATATTTATGTTGTTCAAGTAAAAAGATTTAGGGCTAAGTCGAATCTTGTATTTTAATTCAAATTAAAAACACTACGTAAGCATGTTACGTCTTCAAGATAAAATATTCAAAAAATATTGACTTTAGTTCTTTACCCTAGAGTGGAATCAGGCACGTGGTTGGAAACTTAAAGAAGTAACAAAGGGCTCTAGAAATATCTTTTGAGTTGTCCAACATGTATAGGCCCTAGCCACTTAAATCACATGATGACTACAAAAAAGGTGCACCGTGAAAAATAAAGTTTGGTAGATGGATGAATTCTAAGAGGAAAGCGGGTAGTTTTACCCTCACGACTTAAAAGAAGAGTTCTTGATGAATCTCCAAGCAAATACTATATACATATACATCATTAGTTTTGGTTAAAAGCTTTACATAAGCCATTATACCAATCAATAGAATATTTGAAAATGGTATTGGTAAGTATAAACCACTTGTTTTTTTTTCAATTTACATAAAACAGTTTTTCTTTCATAATGTAGCCTATTCATTTCCTTTTCTCCATCATGTTGCAGATTTAGTTGTGTAATTTAAATTGAGTTGAAAATCAATAATGACTAATGGTTTATCAAATATATTTTTATTATGTCACCTAAAGATGATATTTAGTTCGTAAAATTTAGGTTAAAGATCTAAATTCCATTTTGGGATTTAGGCACAACATAGAGAAATGGATATGTTGATTATATAAATTCTATTGGATTAATTATAAAAATTTTCTTAATAACTAGTAAAATTCTCTCCTGAACGATACAGATAACTGCATAGAGGTGAAATGTTAATTGGTTAATTAAAGCTGATTTATATCAAACCGAAAAAATTTACGTGTGTTTTTGTAAAATCTTCAATAGACTTTAAACATATTTGAAATTTGAATAATCTACCAATGACTCTAAATAATATTTATTGCAATAAAATGCCAATAAACTGTTTAAAAGGATAAAATAATGAATTAAGAAAATATCTAATATCTTTTGACTAGCAGTACGATTGTTGTTTTTACAAGTTGTAAAGTGGTTGTTATCAAATCCATTAGTTGTAGTGGTACAATTTACTCAGTAAGAAGTCTTTAAAAGCAGTATTGATTTAAAAGTGGTCAGTGAAAAGTTACGTGTTTAGGTTGAGGAGGAAGGGATTTTCCGAAATTCTTTCTGTAGTACATAACTTACTATGAATTAAGTAATATGTGTTTGTCAGAGTTCATAAACTATATGAACACTTTCTAAATACATTTCAAGCTTAATTAGAATCTTGCATTTTACTAAAAAGCTTTGAAACAGTTTTTCCTCTTGGCCTTGGGGTTGCTTGATATATTCGGAATTTATATTTGATCTTTGCAATTCTATTAACATAAATTTAAAAGTAAAATTAAAGAATTGAAAAAAATAGACTGTTCCATTAAACTCAATTTAATTTCAGTTTGAAAGAATTTCGGAAAAGAAGCTATCACGTAGCACGCAAAAGCTTCAAAGGATTCAATAATATTTTCAAACACGAGTTTTACAAATTTTTTTATTAAAGTACAAAAGTATTACAAATAATTTACAAATAAATAAATAAATAAACAGTCTGTGTCGTTTGATTGATTTGAAAATATTATTGTTGATGGGTTTTCAGTGGGCAGAAGAGGTCGAAGTCAGGTCTTTGGTATGTAACACGTGGTTGATGACGTCACTGTACAGTCCGCTCACGCTAAAACAAGACACAACAGTGTGAAAAGTACAGTCTGGTGCAGGTCAAAATGAGGTGCATCTAGGTGGGGAGGTGTCTACAGTGTGTCATAAAGTACCATCGAAATATATCAACAATAATTGAAACTGTGTGCTTGAAAACGGTAGCTTCCGCCATTTTTAATAGGTGATATAGTTCGATGGAACTTGCTAGGGGTTGGAAAGGATATAAGTGATTGTTGAAGGGGGAAGGTTAGGTAAGTGTAACGTTCTTGTAATGCATTAGAAGTGAAGCCCTAAAAGCCAGCAAATGGAAAACTATAAATTTACTTCTGCAGCAGTCAAAATCTATATATTAATACCCAAGCATGTTTCATTTCCTCCTTTTTTCTCAGCTCGTGTACATTGTAGGATCAATCCGCGCGTACCATTAGAAAGGTATAGTCCTGTAGATGAGCAGAATCACATTCTAATTCACATCGGACTCCAGGGCTACGCCCCACATGCTTTCAAAGTTCCAATGTTAATCTTATGGAGAAAAGAGAATTGAATGAATCATTAGACAGCTGTTGTAAAAACAACTGCTACAAAATTTGGAAGAACAGATGTTTTAGTTCTAAAGTGTTTTTAAGCTTCTTGGGTCCAGATCAACTGAAATTTTGATCGAATTTCGATCAGGAGGCGATCTTTAGTAAATATAAATAAACCAAATACCATAAGCATAGCACAACTAGAAATCCTACGTGTTTGGGGAGGGGGTGATTTCCAAATATATAAAGCTTGAATATTTGCAAGCAAACTAGCTTATATGTAGCAGCCACCACAATTGCCAATGTCAATAAATATCACTTCAAGCTGAATAGAAAATTGGCTGGGCAAAGCAATAATGGGGGTAGAAGTCAAACCCGAATACGGCATGCTACTACTAGATCATTTATTTTTTGTGTGCAAGCAGGGTGTTAGATAGACGTTTGATGTTGTAACGTAATTACTTTATTATAAATCACTTCGGGGTGAAAACTTATCCGTTAAGGATTTTAAATTTAAGACAAACCTATAAAAGACAACTTCACCTTTTTACAAAAATACTTCAATAGAAAGATTAAAAATCTTTAAATTTAAAAATAATTCTTACTTTCATTTTGGAATATTCTTTAGTTTGAATATTTCTTGTGAAAAAGAACATTTAAAAATAATTGGTTAGTGAAAGATTTTGTAAGGATAGATTATTGATTTTCCTTGGTCCATTGGATTTAAATTAGTTAAGCTACACACAATTAAGTAGAACTCTACTTTCTTAAGTCAATTTATATTTTCAATTTAATCATATAAATTTCGATAACATAACGGTAGAATTCTCTTTTTTCAAACCAATAAGAAACTCTCTAAAAATAGTCTCTCATTGGTCGTACTGCCATTTCAATAATGGATACATTCACCCATCTACATCTATAGCGGTGTACTCTGGGAATGGAGAGTTGTTTGTACTCTAATGCAGTGCAGCGCGACACAAACACAACTTGTGTGCACAAACACAAACACAAATGTGGCTTGCATTGTTACAACGGCTTAACTCCGCAATGTTGGCGAAAACCACGGCGTTTGCTGGGGCTTTTAAAGCAATGCGCTTTGTAAACAGAAGTGCTAAGAGGGTCTATGGAATTTTTGAATCCGTTTTGTAAACAATTGATAACAAGCATTAGCTGTTTTAAGTGTTAGGGAGCGGCTTTTGAATCAGGTAACGTCCTAAAAATAGACGAATATAACATCTTCAAGTTCCAATGCATTTTCAGCATTAATAATTTATTGCTACTTATTACTTACGTAATAATAGCCTGAGGTGTCAAAATGGAATTCTTCACGAACGGTTTACCATTCATAATAGAAGCGGTCAGTTTCTTATAAAGTAAGCTCATTTCTTGACGGTTGTCTGTTTTTGACATATTTATAATGTGTAAATTATGTGTCATATGTAAAGACAGTCAGCCATCAAGAAATGGGCTTATTTGATAAGAAACTGATTGCTGCTGATAATGAATGGTAAAGCATTCGACACGCCTACAACGTTCGTGAAGAATTCAATTTTGACACATCAGACCAGTATTACGTAAGTAATAAGTCAGAATAAATCTTTAAGTCATCTTTACCCGATAGTAAAAACACTGAAAACCTGCCTTCGCATCTAAAATAAATAAATCTTCCTTAACCTTGGAATTTTACCCTTACGATGTGTTACAAATGCTAAAAGTATGTTTTGGACGGTGTTTTTGGATTTTTTTTTTTTGTAAAATATATATCTTCTTGTAGACTAAAGTTAGATCTAGGTCCCTCATACCTGTTACACCAGTAAAAATAAATGGTATTAAAAGAAATAAATTTTTTAATCAAAGGAAAATTGAGTTGCTTTGCAATGTCACTGAAAGTAGTATTTTCATATTTTCAAACTTTTAAGGTATGATGGACCTAATATAACTATTAAACTAAACGATTACCAAGTAAGAAGAAAATCAAGTGAATAAAATACCATGTTTTGCCCAAAAGCCGTATGGTTAACATTTTCGACTGCGCTATTAGCCCAAAAGTGAAGATGACTCTTAAGCTAGAAAAAAATGGTTTTGAAATGTAAGTTAGATATTTAGAAAAATGTTACTCACACAAACTTAACAGAATTTAATGTTTTAGTGTGTTATTTTTATTTATAAGTGTCTTAATAGTAATATTTTGCTATGTATAAAAGTAAAAACACATTTTTGTTAGTTTCTATGCCACAAGCATTTTACAGTTCTTTTAAACAAGTGACTCGTAAGTGATGGGTATATTAATTTTTTAGATTGAGAATATTTAAGTATTTAACCCAATGTTAGCTTTTTGGAATAAAATTCCGTACGATAAAAATCTGAAATATTAAGGTTAATGAAAGTCTAAAGCATAAGAGGAATAGGTAAACCATTTATATTTTAGCATGCTCTTAAAACAATCAATAAAGGGATGTATTGCTTAAAAAAGTTAAAGACAATGCATGTGTTACTCTCTTGTTAAGACAAGAGATGTGTTACTTTTGATATATTCATACGTACGTACACTCTATGCTATTTTATGCAACAATATTTGAAGGGAAAGGACTTGTTAAATTGTAAAATCAACTACTATAAAAACTATAATTCTGAACATAAGAAGACATTTAAGAAAATGTTAATGGAAATTGGTTTGTATGATGTTGAATAATTCTATAATATTAATTTTAACTTATGTATAATTAATGTAACTATACGAAATTTTAGTGATGCCGTAACATTGTACATGCCTTTTGGCATAACTATAATAAAGTTATTATATTATTGTTATAATACTTCAATGCAAATAATTAATCAATTTTTTTTATATTCAGGCATACATTAAGAGAAATGGAACTTTAGATTAAAACTACAAGAATATCCAAATGATACCGTTCTTATTATACAAAATTACATTCTAGTAGTGCAAATATATTAAATTCCTTATGTTCAATGTCAATCAACCAAACAAATGACCGCGTTTCACAAAAAGAAGTAGCATTTCGAAGCCACAATTATCCCCTATATAGAAATGTAGCTACACAGCGACGACCGAAGGGCTACATTAATGAGGGCATTCAAATGGTCGAATTATTGAAATCAGGTTCACTCGGTCGAGCTTTACTGTCAAGCATGTAAATGGGCTGCGATTTGGACCGATTGAATATGGAAACTGTTGTACTTTACATTGGGAAGATTCTAATACACGAGTTAATGCACATTACCCAGCGTCGGACAGTTGTTTCACTTGGAAAGCTCAATTTTGAAGGGAAACGCCTTTTAAATATATTTGTCCTTAGTTTGAAAATACTCAGTAATTATTAGTACCTCTTTATCCATCAATTTAGTATAATTTATAACTATATTTATAAAAGTTATGGCACCGGATATATATATTTTTTCAATTAAATAAATCACTTTTATTAAATTTGTTGTTAATCTTAATAATAATTGTTTTGGTTTAAAGAATAAATTTTTTATACCTTCCTAAGATTCGACAAAATACATTAAAATTAATTTGTAAAAAGTATGATTTCACTCAGGGAAATAATGAAAATTGCGTACCATGTCAAAATATATTACGTCTAGTTTGGCTTTCCAAGCTAGTATTATTTACACTGTATTTCCCGTACATTAAGATTTGTTTTATGAGATTTACATTTTACTAGAAAGTAAAGTAAAGAAGAACAAAATTAAATACTTTTGATTGCAGTTAAATATTTAATATAAAACATACAAATAATATTGTGAAGATTATGAGAAGTTTTTTTTCATATACTTCAGTAATGAAATTTAGATAAAGTGTGTTTTGAAAGCCTTCGATGTCAAAAATGACTAGACATAATCACAAAAAACAAATTCGTGAAATATTTCTAAAAACTTCCAGCCTCGTTATTTTTATTTTTGTTATAAATAGAATTAAAACATTATGTCATTATATATGCAAAACTAATCAAGGAAGTTATCAAACATTTCCAGTTTGTTTAATGATTGGTTGTCAAAACATTTACATCTCATATTGCGTGGTTTTATTTTTAAGGGAGGTTCTGTATTAACTATTATCTTAATATTTTGTAAGTTTCGCACAGGGTTAAACCCCTTCTTAAAAGGTCACAATTGCTCTTCACAAAAACTTGCAGAAAGTTTTCTTAGCTGAACCTGAGATAACGAAGCAAGAAGAGCAAAAACTATCCAGTCGTTTCTGTTTTCAATCAGTGTCGTGTTTTCTTCTGCAAAAACTATTTAAAATCATCTTTGACGTTATAAATATTCAAGAACGAGTATTTTATTTTTATATCAAAACGACCATGTTTTTTTAAGTAAGTTAAAATTAATAAAATTTTTATTCAATTTTAAATTTAATTTTTAGATTAAAATGGAAATGCTTATAAATCAAACCATAAAAATATCACGTTCAAATGTCATGGTAATGTAGGTTTTAAAAATTATAGTAATGTACAAACATATACAAGCTGTCCCAAATATCCGTTACTGACTACGCATATTCGTATTCTACACATCAGAATAAATTGAAAAATGTTCGGTAAAATTTTTTTTCGATTTAGCCACTATCCGCCATTTTGTTTTTTACACTTAATAGTTTTTATTTTCATAATGGATCATTGTATTAAGTTCATGTTTGGCATGAACTTTTATGTGTTTGTTTTCAAAATGGCGGCAATTTAAATTTTTAAACTCTCAAAACAAAAAATATTTATAAAAATTTTATAACAGTTAAAAAGATGAAAAAAATAAATTACGAGTATATAACCAATGGTACCCAGTGTATAAGTATCTGACTACAAATAACGGAGTTATTGCGATTTTTCTATTAAAATAACCTTAATTTTCTTTAATTATAATGCATTATCTGTGTTTTTCTGCAGAAAAATGACAATAACTCCGTTATTTATTATCAGATCATTACAAACTAGTTGTAGGCCTAATTGGTTAAATAATTAAATTTGTCATTTTCTTTGTTACTTGTAAATTTTTTATAAAATGTACCGGTGTTGAGATATTGAGATAACAAATTTAAAATGGCCACCATTTTGAATATACACATCGGAAAAAAATTCTGAAAATTAGCATTGCTGTGATAAATGTTTGTGCCAAATATGAACTTAAAACAATGACCCGATAAGGAAATAGAGATTATTTAGTGTAAAAAATAAGGATAGCGGATAAACGAAGCAGAAATAAAAAATATTTGCGATTTATTTTGATGTTCAGAATATGAATATGCATAGCCAGTCACGAATTTTTTTGGCACCCTGTATGTTTGTAAGTATACGAAAAACTTTTCTAACTTCTGTGGCAACTTGGTACGGACGAATTACACTTGAATAAATAATTCCTAACTATTACAATTAGTCATCTAAACATGTAATTTTCACGATTACCCTAACTCTCAGAAAGATATGTAATAACCTTGCTACTGTTCAATAGCTAAACATAATAAATTTACATTCTCTTGTCGCCATCATGGAATTTTTAATATTATTTGCAAGATACCAGGGAATATTCTGATATTCAGCTACCTGGCTAATATTACCTTCTTGCTACAAGGAAATTGTTTCGTATTCTATTGTCTATTACTATCAAAAATTTAGTTGCTAAATTGTTATTCAATATTTTCAATGTACTTGATATTCATAAGTTGTTATTATTGTATGCCTATCAATTCCTAGATCGCTTCCAGGAAGTGCCTAAATACAATTTTTCTCAATCACCAATACTGCGATATTCCTTGATAGTCTTGGGAGTACTGTGCCTTGATATCTACCTTGAAATGCCTTTGTACTCTTTGATAGATACCAGAAATTCCTTGATATTACATTATATTTACCAGGGCATACCTTAATGTTTCTTTATAGTTACCAGACAATAGCATTCTATTGGTTGATAGCCACCAATAAATACCATGATTTTCCTTAAAGGCTTCGGGGCTGCAAGGGATTGTCATGATATTTCTGTCATGATATTTCTTGGGAGCTGCAAGGGACTTCTTGAAAATCCTTCGTTGGATGTTAACTAAGAAATTTGTTTTATATAAATGTTTAGTTTTCAATTTGTATCACAAGCTTTTTCACTGAATCCACTCTGATAGAGCAAGCAAGTGTTACACTAAAATGCCAATGCTCGGGATGACACCATATTTTCTTTGGAAAATTCCCTTTATACAGTAGGCCCTAATCAAAAATATAAAGGAAATATGGTATGGAGGAGTTCTTACCTCCCAGGATGTCGTCGAAGAACCTCTCGAAGTAGTCTTCATCGTCATCATCATCGTCATCGTCATCGGCCGCGGTGTCATCGTCGTCGTCGTCATCATCGTCATCATCGTCGTCTACGGACAGGTCGAGATCGTCGTCGTCGTCGTCATCATCATCGTCGTCGTCGTCGTCCTCATCGGGGGCGGCGGGGGCGGGGGCAGGCGCCGGGGCGGCGGGGGCGGGGGCCGCCACCGCCTGGGGCGCCGCCGCTTGGTCGCCCGTCACCGTGCTTTGGCGCCCCGAGCTGACGGCGCCCTCCGAGTTTATGATGGGCGAACACGAGACGACCACGGCCAGGGAGAGGAGGAGAAGCCACCGGATCATCCTGGGGCTGGAACAACAGAGGGAGGTTAGAGAAGGAACTCCCGGAGAGAAGAATAAGAGGGGTAAGCTACAATAAGTTACAGAGATGAAACTTACAGAGGGGAAAAATACACAAGAAAACTTCAGAGGAAAAAATACAGGGGGGGGAAGTAGGTGGGAATTTTCAGATGTAAAAATTACAGAGTGAAAACTGCACAGGGAAAATCTACAGGAGCGAAACTTCAGAATAGAAAAAACACACAGGGGGGTACTTCGGAGGGAAAATACAAAAGGAAAAGCTACAGAGAGAAAATTTCAGATGTCAAAACTGCACAGGGGGAAATACAAAGTGGAAAATTATGGAAGGGAAAACTGCAGAGGAGAAAACTACATGTAAAAAATATAAAGGGGAAAGGCTGATAATAAAAATATACATTATTACTAGGCAAGCAGGGTTTGCTCATTTTTCTAGGCTTGTGTACATTGTATTAGAAATCCACGCACACGGTTATGTAGGATGTTTTACATAACCGTTTTAAAAACGTGTTCTCAACTCTCTTGGTTCTAGTGTTTACAAAGCGCATTGATTTAAAAGCCCCAGCGAATGCCTTGGTTTCCGCCAACATTGAGGAGTTAAGCCGTTGTAACAATGCAAGCCACATTTGTGTTTGTGTTTGTGCACACAAGTTGTGTTTGTGTCGCGCTGCACTGCATTAGAGTACAAACATCTCTCCATTCCCAGAGTACACCACTAGATGGGTAACTGCATCCATTCATGACTGGTATTGCAGTGCAGGATTCAGTAGGAGATATCGTAATCTATGTTTAAAGCGTTTTAATTGAAATAGTTCAAAAAGTACACTTTATATTACTGAAACATAAAGTATTCACTTTTAGTAAAAAAGGTTAATGTTTATAGTGTTTTTTTCTATGAATCAAAAAGTTAAATTATTATAAAACAGATAAATATAAATTTCAAAAAATTAACTTCGTGCTTATGAAATTACGTCAGTGGGTTTGGTAGCAACAACAAAAGCGAGAATTAACAACATATATAACATATATATTAGCAACATGGATAATCCATGGATTAAGGGAGGTTTACACGTGAGAGTTTTTCACTCTCAGAGAGTTTCGTCCTCTCAGCAGGTACTCGCTGAGGTGTTTACACAACCAGCGAATTTTCCAAGATGGTTAATCCCAGACAGTTTTCTGCGAGTACTATCAACAGCTGTCTCAGATTTTTATGAGAGTAACTAACTACTCTCCGAGAGTGAAAAACTCTCACGTGTAAACCTACCCTTATATATAATAGTGCTCGCCTCTGAATCCCAAGGTTGCCGGTTTGATCCTGAGAAAAGCAAGTAGCTTTTTATAGGTTCGATTTCGGACCCAGCTGCCATTTGCCATTACTCCATTAATTATTGACTAGTGTACTCGTTACTCAAAATTGAGCAATTTATTTAGTTTAGTTCTAAATAAATTAAATACGTGTAATCCAATATTGTAATTATGAGTAATCAGTCAAACCCACGCCACTTACAGTTGTACATTGACAAATGTCTCTGCTTAACCCAATCTATTGTTACAAGTTTTTTAATTGCTTCTATTCAGCTAGCTTTTAACATGTGTTTGTTTGTTTTACTATCAACAGCTGTTTTATTTTGCAATTCAATGTAATTGTTCCCCATGTTAATCTTATGGACAAAAAACGAACTTTAAGGGTTTCTAGTGACCTTCAGAGTACAAATATCGAAAATCTAAAACCTTAATGCAAAACTACGAATTGGGACAAACATTTTGACATCTCAAACATTAAAATCGGTCCAGAAATAACGGAGGAGTTTTGTTCACAAAAAACAGCCCTCACGTATTAATACAAGAGATTCCAATAAGAAAATTTCAAACATCAATTTTGGATAGCATTTTTGTTGTAAGTCCGATTCTCATCGATTTTGGGTGGAAAAAACTACAGACGTCAGTTGAAAATCCAAGGACGTCAAAAACTTGAAATCGGTTGAAAATTAGATAAGGAGTTCTAAATGAAATAGCCCTTATTATATATAATTAGTTTAGATGGTGTCTAACACGTTAACACGTTAGATAGTGTTAAACACGTGGTGATCGACGTTAAAACCGGGGTTGGGACGGTTTCCCGTCAAAAGGTTGAAAATGTCACTTGCGTAGAAACACACAAACGCACAACACGTAGTTTTAAAATTAAATAAATATTTACTAAACGGATTGCAGTGTGGAAATAAAAGCGAAGTGCTAAAATATTAAACATTTGACTTATTTAATCCTAGTTATCAACAATTCTACGTTTAAGAGTGAAATTTTATGTTCAGGATGGAAAATGCTACTAACTAGGCTACCACTTTATTTGATTATTTAATAAGCTAGGTTTCACAAGTTTACGTGTAAATTAAACCAAATATACTAATTAGAAGTTTTTTCAAATACAATTTTTTAAAATTACAAAATTATGTTTTGTTTATTATTTTAAATGTGTTTATACGTAATCTATCTATCTTCTATCTATTTACTTATTTCTATAAGGGTTTCGTCTGTTACGTCCCTTTTTATCTCGACCTACTGAACCGATTTTTAAGATTGAGGTGTCATTTTAAAGCTTAAGATATAGCGCAGTGACGAATCGTAATTAAAAAGGTCATATTGTTTCGGGCTTCACCCCCCTCGCCTTTGATTTATTTCTAGAGGGCGCTTTAAAATGTTGACCAACTTTTATTGCAAGTTCTTTAATGTGAATTGTATGTTAACCTTCAGATGATTTTTTAAAAGCCAGATAGTAAAAAAAAAATAGATCTCTGTCACTTCATAATCAACATTCACGTGCTGTAGGTGAGTTTCACTCATACGGAATCATAAAATGCGCAATTTGCGCACGGGCCACCTCGATGTTTCTTAAATTAATAAACTTTATATGCAACGGCTATGGCCGTATCTATTTTGCCACTTTTATTAACTACTTGTGATAAAACAAATGAAGAGGAATCTGAATGAATGACTATATTTCTGAAATTGACTCAATTGACTTTATAACTCTTAACATTTATTTGTTTATTGTTAAAACTTTTTGTTGTTAATTTTAAATAGTATGCCGCATTTTTAATAATGAGTTGTGATTTTTTATATACTGTAGTTTAGAGTACCTCAAGAAAAAAAAATAAATAAAAAAGAAGAAGATAATAGACTGCTACTGATTAAAACAATTTGTGAAATGTAAATATGTATAAAAACATTTTTACACCCTACGCGTGCCTTTTGCACTTGGGAAACTGTAATATTGTAACAAAAATATTTGAGAATAAAGGATTTTGAATTGAATTGAATTGAACTATACAGGACTAGTTTATGCATTACTTATAGGCTACATTATAGTATTTGAATATGGACAATGAAGATTATTTTTCGAATTGATTGTAACAAATTTACTTTAATTCCAGTGTTAAAACATCTTAGATTTGCAGATCTATGATCATTTCTAGCAAAGTTATTTAAAACGACAAGTCAATTAAATCAATTACATCAATATAACTGGAATTGAATAACTTACATTTTTAGGTCAAGGTCACTTCACACTTAGTGTTTTGTAAATTTTGTATTGTATTGAAAATTGCAATTTTTATTAAAATTATTAATCAAGTAAATCAAATTTGTTTATTGACTGAAAATAAATAGTAAAAGAATAAATTAATCAACAATGTGCACGTTAAATTTTAATGTAAACATTAAAAGAATATATCAGAAAATATTATAAAGTCAAAACTCTGTGGAGTTTTTCTTCAATCGAAATTAGTTTCAACTACCTTCCTATAAAATACTAATGAAAGGTTGGTGGTTATTAGGCCTAATCCACACCAATTTAGCCACATGTAGGGTCAACCATAATCAACCATTATATGCTGATTTAAAAGTAGAAACATTTTAAAAAGTAGGTCACGCATCCGGGTATATTAAGTACTTGTGTACGGTACAACAAATGTAAATAAATTACAGGCTTAAATTATCAACTTTGTCGAAATTGTTTCAATTAAATGTTTAAGGTTATGTACAATAGAGCTGAACGCACACACAAATTACTTTTCAAATTCTTCGAAAATTTCAGTTTGAAAAATAATTATTAAAATTTGTTGGTAGTTAATTGGATTTCAGGAGAAATTCTTCAATGAGAATTTAATACGTGAAATTTACTTAATAATACCGAAATTCTCTTTCATAAATTGGTGAAATTTTAATGTAGCAAAAAATTATACTGCTTTGCATACTGATGGTTGTAATGTGAAAGTTATTGGGCGATTTGCATAAAGCCAGAGCTGCCCCAAAACGAGCTTGAGACAAATAATTGCCCCGCAAATTTGTTTTGCATGTTCCTTACTTGAGAGGGGCGAATAAAGTAGGGCCTGCTGCATTTTGTAACGTACAAACATGAAGCATGTTTACCAGGCTTGCCACAACACAACATTGTTGCCAAATATTGAACGAGGTCTGCCAACTTAACAACTTCAACTGTCCCTTGCCAAGTTGTTAACAAGTCTCGCATCGTTTGCTTCATTGTTGACATACAAGTTTTAAATTGCTTAACTTGGGGACTTAAAATTTGTTTTTAAATGCAAAGTGGGTTATTAGAAGTTTTGAGAGCTTTCAAAACACCTAGTAAAGTATTTCAGGACTTAAGTATAGGTAAGCTTAATAGTTTTTAAAGGATACTTGAGAAGGTTTACAGAATTTTTAAGAATGAATAAAGTCAATTTGAATTCTTTGTTTTATAATTCGTCCATTTAATATTTTAGCTTTGATTGTAAAATTAATATAGGCTAGCGTTTTTTTTTTTTTTTTTTTTTTTTTTTTTTTTTTTTTTTTTAAACTTAATGTTAATACTTTTAACAACGTATCTGAAGTGAAAAATTAAATCGCATTTACTACAGTATTTATCTTTGGTTGAATCTTGATTTTACGTATAAAATTTTTTAAATATATAAATATCAAAAATGTGCAATATTGTACAATATATTTAGCCAATACATTTTAACATATTTCAGACTGGATTTAAACTTTTGAGCAGGAAACCAAAGTGATCTAAGAAATATTATTTCATACTAACACATTATACTCGTATGTATGTGTTATAAATTTTAATGAATGCTTTTAACCTGAATAAGACCGAATTTTACTCAGGTTTGATTTTAATTTGAAAACAACTGTATTGGGTTATGTATGATAGGTAATAAATAAGTTTCAGTACTATACAAAATTAGTGTGAATAGCCTTTAATCAAATACGTGTTACCAATCTGAAGCTATAAAATGTTCTTCTTCTCCTCCCCATGGCGTTTTCAACTTATCACCACACATGGCAACATACTCAATTATTTATTGACAACAAAACGAAACAAAGCCTTCGTGCATATCATGAATCAATGACTTTATTGGTAGTCAATAAAAGCTGAGGGAACACGCAACCGTTTAGTACAATAATCCTACCAACATGGATGTGGTAAAAATCGTAGCCAGGGAAATATCAAATTTCTAACTAACTTCAGAAATAAGTTTTGCAAAAATAGGCTACTTAACTTATTTGATTTCCTTGGTATTTCAAATCGTAAAGCTTGATTAATTAAGGACCTGAATAGTGTGCACTAAGCCTCTTATATTGATTTTACCGTGTGATATCAGGAATAACTGATCACGTGTACGGTATTTAATGACATTTAAAGAATATAGTTTAACCATTGACTTTGTACACTACGTGAGTAGACTTCTCATAGCATAGGGGTGTGTGAAGCATATTGACGGTGGTGCGATCTCGTGCGGTGTCCATCGAAGTATACGTAACATATGATAGATAAATCAGTATTCCCACTCTTCTAAACCAAGGATGAAACATTTTATAACTGAAAGTTATGTTTATGTTTTGGTAAAATTTTTTGGCAGCACTGTAAATTCAGCTCAATAATAACAACATCGATGGCAGCGACTCTGGTGCGGCGTCCACCGAACTTCCAAATTTTTGCCTCAAACTAAATGCATTGGATGAGAGGTCTATTCACGTTAGTGTACATAGTCAATGGTTTAACCTTATTAATGCAAAGAGTTATCATAACTGTTAATCAATTTATTCTCTTTCACTTATATGTTGTTAGACAACGAATGAAAAAAAATTAGGGATAAACTCAGAGGTAGTCGTTTATATTATATCGATCTATACTTTTTTAATTAATAGGCAAGCATGATTCATTTCCTCCTTTTTTCTCAGCTTGGGTGAATTGTTGGAGAAATACGCGCATACTGTTTGAAAGGGATTGTATCTTGTTTTTAAGAAGACCAGAATTCCATTTTAAGTCACACTGGCCCCAAGTGCTATTCGAATTTGCAATGTTAATCTTATGAAAGAAGAGTTTTTGATTGAATCATTAGGCAGCTTTCGTAATAACAAATGATAGAAAATCAAGAACAACCTATGTTTTAGTTGAAAAATAATTTTAAACTAATTTGGTCCAGATCAACTGATGTTTTGGTCGCATTTCGGCCTGGAAGTGATATCTAGTCTGTCTATACTAGATATCACTATGGAGTAGAATACGATATGGGGTTTTTTGTTAAATTACTCCTACAATTTTTAACAGATTTTCAAGTTTTTTGTGTCATTGGATAGGGCTCGTTCATTTCTTGTTCACCCCAAAAATTGATGAGAATCGGATTTAAATTAAAGGCGCTATCCATGATTGAAATTTGAAATTTTCCCATTAGAATAACATCGGGATTAGGTCGAGAATTTTAAACATAATGTTATTGTACAGCTGTAAAAAGGGAAGTTGTTGGTGATTACCCAGACTGATTATCACATTATTGGATTAGACGGTTATAATTGATTCATTATTTATTTTTTTATTTGGTCGAGTGATGCTCGATTTCGAGCAACGTTTGCATTGTTTAGGGTAATATGCTAAGGGTTTTTAAATTAAAACTCATCCTACAATTTACAACTGATTTTCAATTTTTTGATGTCGTTGGAACGGGCTTAGTATGTATTTGTTACCGCCGAAAATTTATGAGAACCGGACTGAAAATAAACGCGTTGTTCATAGTTGAATTTTTTTATTTTGCCTTTAAAATAATGGGTTGAGCATTTATGTTTTAATGTACAGCTGTACATCGGGATTTAAAAAGAAATCACAATTGGTCATAAAACATCAAAGAGGATCTGTTGTTAAACACTGGATAAATTAAGAACAATTTTTATCATTACATACTTAATTTTATCAATACACAAACCAAATTGCTCTATTAAAAATGTACTTTAGTTTAACTTAAATAACTACAATTTGTTACTGCAAATAAAAGTACATATTGAATGGGTAATTACAGGGGAAAAGATGTTGGATGTGAAAACCGCTATGTCAATTAGAGTTTTCTTTATGTTATCGAGTTTGATGATTTGTCTATTGTTTATAATTGACTGACCTTGTTCTCAAACCAGCATGAAGGCATGGGAGTTCAGATAGCACCTCCATACTGAGGACATGGTGGTATCTCAAGGTCAGTGGGATGACTAGAATGGTATACGGGTCTTAGGTGCCGTTAAATAGTGTACATGATGGTATTTAATTAGTTTTGGTTGGTTTCTACAGTTTTTATTAGCTAATTTTATAAGGAAATGTCAGGACTGTAGTAAGATCTCTGCCTAGTAAATGGCCGGCCCCGCAATCAAAATTTGTATGTGCTGAGGTATGTTACGCAAACTCGATTAAGAATTCCGTCAGGAGTTTAAGTCTCCTGAATACGACATGCAACGGTTACTTCTACTATACTATTTTTCCTTGTTGGTTTTTATTCATCCTTCTGGGACTCTTTGCACTTTTAAATTACAAATTTATGTAAAATAGCATTGACTTGCAAAAAGCATTCTTTTGTTGAGAAAAGTCATAATTGTTCCTAATCTTTTTCGATATTTACAGTATTGTTGGTTACATACTTAGCATCTTGCAATATAGGAATAGAACCATACCTATACCTAGGTTCTTTTTATACCTATACAATTTTAAAACGTAGGTTTTTATTTACAGTAGCTTCAAATTTCGTAATGGTTCTATTTTGGAATTGAAATGTCAACATTCATCTAATTAAGTGACAAGTAAGTAAGCGAAATTTCAATTGATTTCTAATGGAATATATTGGTCTGTCTATTCATATAGAAAAATAATCATGATAAAGTACATGTTTTAAATTAATAATGCATCTTTATGCTTTTTAAGAAATAATCTGATAAAATTTGTGAAGTAATACGAGATAGTTCTGTGAAGTTAGTTATACTCGTACAATATATCTACTCTTCCATTTTAATAAAACAAACTTGGTTTCGTTGAAACAAACCTTATTTCAATATAAGGCTACGGAATTCATTTCGCTATGTTTTATACAGTGACTCATTACACTGTTGCAACAAAAAGTACATTAAATGAAAACGCAAGCTTCCCCATTTAATAAACTTTAATAAAAGACCAGTCCGCCGGCCCGATTCTTATATAACATGTAAATTAGATGCTGCTTTGTTTACTCCCCTGTATTTACAACACTGTATTTAGGGAAGCTTTACAACTTGGTCGTAATTAAATTGTAAAACCAGATTTCATATGCTGCGTTGGTAACCAGTAAGTATTTTGGAGATCGAACAACTATTATATTACATTTTTACGTAAAATTAAGGGTCTTTTTATCAAAAGAGGTACTGATAAAATTTGTCATACACGAATTAATTATTTACAAATTGGTTTCTAGGAAAGAAGAAGCCATAGATAAATGAAAAACATCCACACTATGCACATGCAGAATATCAGATTCGGTGGACAGGTGTTAATCTAACTTAGCTTAACTGGCTTAACCAAAACCAGTGTGTTGGTCAATTGACTAATTGTTTTGATCGCATATTGTGATCTGGTAACAGTTGATAGTATACGGTGTTTAAACATTGAATGGGAAAGTAGTTGGGCACAATATACATGTTTTCTGTCTATTTATAACCCTATAACTCACCAAAACGCATTTGGCAATAAACTGTTGCAGTTTCAGAAGATTTTCGTAGTGGATGCCCTCTTCAAAAAAAAAGACCCAAATTATAGTTGGTTGCACGAGACGTTAGACAGCCCGCCAGAATTTGTGCTACATATGGGCAGGTTGGCTGTATGTTGTTCAAAATGGAGTTAATTAATTATTACAATGATATACGGCAAAATAATTACTTAGGTCTTCATTACAAATTCAGGCTGTTTAACTGCTCGTGCGTAGCAAAAATCCTGACGAGCTGTCTCACGTCTCGTGCAACCAACTGTAAATGTGTGAGTTGTGTTTAAAATAAATTAAAACGAAACATTGCAATATCTTTCACAGTTTTTGTTTTAATTAAAGTTTATTAACATAAAACTGTTTGAACTGAGTGTAAAACCCTTGAAAACTATTTGAACTGTAAATTACTTAAATATGTAGTTCGAGATCCTAAATCCGTAAATGGATAATAATATCCATTTGTTTCATGAATTAATTATCTCTCATATAATTATATAAAATATATTCTCACATTGGGTCATAAATACAATTTCCTTTTAACCTTAACACCAACAAAGTTTTACTCGATTGTAACGTCACTATTCTATATAGATAAATAAAATCACACCGAAGCGATTCATGACAAAAGTTAATTATTCCCACTGTGGCCAGTAAAAATAATATTTTCGACCACACGACGTTGCATTTCAACTAAACCAACATCAGTCTATATTAGTTTCTCGCATGTCTAACTCATTTCGGCTGAACTGCAACACAATTGGCATAGTTTACTTTTGGATAAACACGCAGAGTGAACGACCTTTGGCTAAAGTCGCGTGCTGATGAAATGGCAATAGTTATTAAAACAGAGTAAATACGAACCAACATCATGGATGATCGGTTTTTGTAATATTGCTATGCAACTTTGGAGCGTTACTGAAGTCCATAAACAATTTCAACGTCGAATATTTTTTTTTATACTTTATTGATAACTTTCAAAATAATCCTTTCATCGCAACCGATTTTGAACTATTTAACATAATCTACCTTTATTGAGCGAAGCTCCTATACTACACTCTGGCTTTTTATTTACAAGTACTCCTCCTGAACGGATGGAGTGATCCTCACGAAATTTTGCTCGGTCATAGTAACCATCTATGGGAAGGTATAAATCTGAAATGGTCCAAATCGGACATAAGGGTTCTGCCCTACGGCCCTTTAAAGTTACCATGTTATTTTAAGAGGAGAAATATTTGATTTGGTTTGTTTACTGTGTGTTGATTATACAGCTGTTATCAAATTTAACTGCAGACTGTTACTATCAGATGTTTGTGAATACAGTAGTTTTATGTTGAAATTGAAATTGAGGAGGTGCAAATCTTTTACACGCACCATTTAATATCTTGTAAACATATAATATCCCGTCGCAGCAAACCTCCGTAGTAAAAAATTAGAGTATTTCAGACTTGTGGCGATTAAGCGCAGCGAACAACCTAAATCTGGCGACAAGTGTGTGCAGCGAATGAGCCGACCCAAAAGGTGAGTGAGCGCAGCGAACGAGCTAAACCCTGACGGCGAGTGAGCGTAGCGAACGAGCTCACTTGAATTACCTATACAATATTTGCTATTGTTGATTTAAAAAATAGTCGCTCCGCTCAATATTGCAAGAAGACAACTGCATTGTATACCTAGTTTAGTAAAGTTGGGTGACATATAAAATATTGTCAGTTACCATTAGGGGAATAAAGAAAATTAAAAATCCATCTGCTCTAACGATTTCAAGAATGTTGTAATTAATGATTTTTAGTGGGTATTATTGAATTTATTTAATTTTTTCAGGGAATGTTCTCTTAATTTAGGTGTTGGAAGCACAGAGAAATCATAACGTATAATGTCTAACTCAAAATACATTCTCTTAAAACTAACCCTTCAATTTTTTTAATACAAAAAATAGTCTATATTTTTATACTATTTTGCTATTTTAGTACTAAAATATTATTTTAGTACTAAAAATAATAGTCGTATGGTTTTTAGTGGAGGGAGATCAGCAATGAACGGACAGTTCTCTTCGCTTGAGAGGCCTGTTCTTTTTTCTATGCAGGTGGAGGCTTACACGTCCTAACCACGGGAGCGGCCGAATGATCGTTTTGTCCCAGAGCCGGGATTTGAACCCGGGTCCGCTGGGTGTAAACCCAGAGCTCTACCATTGAGCTATGGCCGCTGCCTATTTTAGTACTGAATATAGTCTATTAATTTACTTCATTTCTTGATTTTAAAAGCGTGTAAATTATTAAGTTTCTCTGTTGATCAATAAACATTATATAATATTTTAATGTGAATTTTTTCATAGTCAATATGTCAATTCAATTTGTTAGATCTATTCGGTAATAAGGTTTATACATTTTAAGGCAAATTTTACCCTAAAATATTTCTCTTATGACGTATAATAACATTAATTATGACCAGCGTACTCAAAAAACAATTTAGCTACCAATAATTTATACAAAATTTATCAGGACTACTGTATTTCAATATTTGGAAAAAGAATCTGATTGAAAAACAGGTATTCAATCACACCGCAAACAGTTCCACGGTAGTGGATGCGGTTTCAGTGACAACCGGAACGTGAAAAGCTGCCTGAAACCCAAATACAGCTTATATTGACAGATCTGTACTTGCCACTGTTGCCCCTTTCGCACCACTTCTGGTATAAAACTGTCGCCCATTCGATTAAAGACAAGATTGCAAATTATTTCATATTAGATCAATTTAATTTAAGTTTATGAATCTTAATAAGTTCTTTGGATTCATGGATAAACATTTTTTACAAAATATCATTTACACTAAAAACTTTATAATATTATGAACAGTTATGTAGGTCCAATAGTAACAGTTTTGTAATATTATGAACACTACCGGTGCTGTGCTTTGTACTGTTGCGGCTCACCCCCTTGCTTTGTCTAATACGATCCACGCACAGATTAATAGTCTATGTGGACGGGGCAAAGTAAGGCAAAAAAGAGGTCCGCCAACCTCTTTTATTAAAAAAAAAAAAAAAAAAAAAAATTAATAGTAAACAGAATATATAATTTGATTAGTTATATTTTTACTTAAGTAAAAATAATCAAAATTTGTATGACTCAACTTATACAAAGAAGTTATTAAAATCTAGGAACAAAGGAAGACCCTAGGGATTAAATTCTCACTATGTAGAATTTTAGTTACAAAGTTATTTTAAACATTAAAACAATATTTCATTTCAAATAAATGCACTTGGTCCATTTAATTTCTTAGGCACTTTTGTTTCTCCTAAAAGTATGGATACTATTTTTTAGAGTTCTGTATTAAATTTTATTTTTCCAACCACGAGAGCGGCCGAACGATCGTTTTTATTTCTCCCAGAGCCGGAATTTGAACCCGAGTCCGCTTGGAGTAAACCCAGAGCAGGTTGGAAAGGAAATTTCCAAAAAGGTTGGAAAGAAATCTTAACGGACACTTTTATAGACACAAATATTCCACAAGTGCAATATACCTTTACTGCAGGATACCTTTACACATAGTGAAGTAATTTGCAATTTAACCTTTCAGTTTAGATTAAACATATTATTGCATAACTGTAAACCACGTACGTAAAATATCAATTAGCTTTGACAAAACTCTTTCACATTCTGAATAATTCCTGTTTCAGCGTTTCTTTTTTGCTAAAAAATGCAGCGCGTCGTAGCTCAAAATAATCCGGATTTTCCTTATACTGTTTCATCCCCGTAGAACGGATTTGGAGTAAATATTTCGTATTTCATGCGCTTAAACCCAACTGATATTCCGCAAAACAAAAGCAGGATTATAGAATCGATCACCGGATGTTGTGTAGAGACCCGGACCGGATGCAGTGTTACCTGCTCCCAAGTAGAACAGACCTTTAGAAAAATCATGTTTTATTTAAATTGAGTTAAATAAGTTATATTAACGGTAACATTTACATATTGTTACGAAGTCTTTTATTAGTTTTATAACACTTAAATTTTTATGTGTGTTCATGAGTTTTTATGACAGCATGCATTCTAAGAGAATTTTTATAGCTATGAAAATTTTGTGATAAAAATGCTCATGTACCTGGTACTTATAAATACAATTATAAATGTTGACAGAATTACTGTTTTTTTGTTAAGTTTTTAAATTGTACATTTTAAGGGATTTGGAAACAATTTTAAAGAAATAATCAGTCAATAAGAATGAAGATTGTTTAAAACGCTTTATTTTCAATTTAAGACTGTAATAAGATAATTATTCATACAATGTTGTTTAATAATTTAACCTTGATAAATATTGTATTAGGAAAGTTATATTTTTAAAAATTTATAAAGTTCTACATATATAGGCACTTAGAACTAACTATTAGTCTAAAATTACACAACCAACCCCACCCCCCCCCAAAATCATAAAGGTTATTGTTATGATAAAAACTGTAGTAGCGCACAATGTTTGAAATGAACGTTTCCGAAAGAGTTAAACACAATATATTAATAGCTGATTTAATAATTTAAATATTAGTTGTTTATATATAACTTATAAAATATTATTGTCGGTACCTTGGTGTCCGAGCATTTGCTCGGTTAACTTAAACATGTCTTCATATTAATAGCAGTAACAAATTATGCTCTAAAATGTCAAATGCAAAAAGGCTTGTTTATATTAATGACGAGCTCGTTCGCTGCGCTCACTCGCCTTTCAGACTGATTAAAGGTAGACAAAACGATGATGCACTCTGATGTACATTTGTTGAACCACATATTGAATATGTAACAAGATGATTATAATTCTTTGGTAAAAGCTGATTTGATCGTTGTTACTAATTTTTTATTATTATTTCAACTGAAATTCTAAAAAAAATTGTTTAATGTTTTATCATTTTACTTTTATTCACCTAAACATGCAAAATCACAGAATAATGAACTATATTAAAATTGATGAATTGTTATAGTATCATTTAGTAAGTCACTTACAGGCTACAATGCAAAACTACAAGTTTATAATGGAACACGTGGTCTGTACTTTGACAGTTCAGTCAACTGTTTTTATTATTTTTTGTTTTGGTTTTTAACTCCATAAGACCAATGTTAAAATTTTAGAGTTTTAATTAAATATTATAACTAAATAAGATTTTTCCTGTCATAGTGATTTGGAGATATATTTTTTATCTCAGAGCCAAGTTATTTTCAAAGTTTAAATAAAATCGTTCGAGCCGTTTTCGAGATCGGTGTGCATACATACAATATACATACTTACATAAAAATATACCTTACTCGTACTATAATATATACATATACATTTATATGTATGATAGATATTTTATTAATGCAGTCATTATTCATGAATTTACACAATTGTGGGTGTAGCACTGTACGATTGGAATTAGTAAGTGCATTTTCAAAAAGAGCAGATTTTCAGTTAAAAACTAGAAAAAGAAGAAAAGATAATTTAGTCCAATGCATATGTAAATATATGTAAACTGCGAATTCAGTTGAAAATATTCAGATATTGTTTCGATCACCGCGGAACCAGCTGTTTTGTTACATTTCTCACGGGACAGACGGAAAATGTAAGAAAGCAAGAGTCCTTTGTTATGGAAATCTTGTGTTTCGTTTGTCTGCAGGAGGGTAGATATCTAAAACTTTTGAGTCTCACAGGGAAAATGTACTTTTATCCGAGAAATTTAGATGTGAGAGATGTTAAAATATCCTTGAGGGTAGAAAAATATTGGAATACTTCATAGCTGCCTAAGACCGCTCATGTCTAGGTATATTTCAATAAATCAATTTTATTTTTCACATCTAATAAAAATAAAATATTATTAAAATTCACAATAGAACATATATTGAAGAAAAATTTTTCAGGATAAAATTAGCTACTTCCTGCTACCGTTAGTAACAAAATTGTATAATTTTCGTTGGAATGTTTCTTTGTGAAGGTTTTCACAGCCGAAATCACGGCTCTTAAAATTTCCAGGAACATTAATTGTAAAATACATCAGAAGTCCCAGAATAAAGGAGCGGATAAAGTTGTGTTTTCCTCAATGAGTAAGTGTTTGTGGGGAAAGAAATTTCCCCGAGATCCCGCAGAGAATTGATCTCCCTGACTCAGCCTCTTGTTCATATGTCCCCGTGACTCACGCTGAACTTTCACTCAGCGTGTCCGGGATTGTTGCACTGTGTTGCCTACGCAAAGTTCAGCAAACTCATAGAGAGCATTGCTTAAAGTTAATAAATCTGTTTGTGACGGTTTTTACAAATTAACACTTTAAAATTGAATATTGTCAACATTTGAGATTTAGTACACCAAAAGAAATGCAGGATGCTGATGTAATAAATTATGCATTCTTAAAAATTACAGTCTTTCGATTCGTTTATTTATTATTAAAAATAAATCCATTTTACACGTAGAAATGGTGTTCTGTTCAATGGTTACAAACTATTATTACCTCATTATGTCACATGTTCCTAATGTACTACGGTGTATGACATAAACAGTTCTTGATGTAATAAATCATGCATTCTTGTAAATTACAGTCTTTCTATTAGTATGTTTATTAATTTATATATAAAAAATAAATAAATCCATTTTACACGTATAGAAGTGGTGTTCTATTCAGTGGTTCTAAAATACTATTACCTCTGTCTGACTTGTATTATTCCTAATGTATTACGGGTGATGTATGGCATAAACAGTTCTTATAGTAACAAATATACTTTATAAACTTGGATTTCAGTGATGCTATATAAATTTGTAAAGTTTTAAGAACTCTTATGGTGTTAAGAATATCTATTTTCGTATTTAGGATACAAAGCGATATATATTTTTTAAATCGTATTTAAAATTAAATTTGAAGAGTATTTTTCGTTGAATATTAATTTTATAACTGATATTAGTAATCACATTTCTATCAAAGTAATATCCATTCCCTATTTTCTCTTTGATACTAAATAGGTTAGCAAACAAACATTTGATAGTATCCAAACAGTTTAAAAACAGTTAATCGCTTTTGATAGAATGCCATAATGAATACAGGACATTGCCATGATCATACATACATGCAAAAGTGAGACTATTACTCTATGCAAGGATCGATTTCTCTATGCATTTTTTAACGCGCCGCAGTGCGAGTACGAGGACGGAGTTTCTGTTTATCAGCTGATCGATGGATCTGACAGCGCCTGTCGTCTACTAATGACTACATCAGTCATTGTTAGCCGGCCGGTGTTTTAATCACGTTATTATAACGATTCGGTGATTAAAATATATTTTAATCAGACTGGTGGGGCTTTATTTGCAGAACACTCTTTGAGGTTAACCAACGGCTTTAAAAGTTATCTATAATAATCATTAATAGTTAGTACATAATGTATAATGAAGGCAATGTTTGAACTTGCTTTGCAGAGTTTTTGACCAAATAATATGATGTTGCCTTTAAATATTTTATTATGAAAATGTCAAGAGCTAGGGAATTGTGAAATATAACTAATTTAATAACTAAAATAATCCAATCTAAGCTAACTCCATATTACGTGGTTTGTGGTTACGTGTTATTCTCGTTTTGGTATAAAAATCTATCTCATCTTGTAGAACACAAATAAAAATCAGAGATTTTGAAATATGTATACAATTTTGCTAACAAAGTTTTTAATTGCGATGGTTTAATAAACTACAATAATATACATTTACTAGTCATGTTAATTTAAAACACATAATTATTATTCTAAACCTTGTTCTATATCATAGATTATTAAGTTTTAATATTCATACATCCACAGTATAATTCATTTTGCAATGTATCAAAACTTATTTTAGTCATCAAAATCGACTATTTAAATATATTTGAATTTTATTTATTGATCTAATAAAACAAATCAACAAATTTAAATATAGATAGAGCTAAAACTTGACTTTAACGCTTAACAAATATCTCGAGGTGTTTTCCGAACTTTTGCATTCCTAAATTTAAAGCGTGCAGTAAATGACATTAGTTATGTCTTAGATTAGTTAAAAAACAAAGCGTTAAGTTAATAAGCGATGCACCTCAAAGTAAAATTTACCTATTTGTAGTTATGATGAAAACCGTATTTTACACAGATTAGAACCTCATCGTTTCAAATTTGAATAAATGTAATAGTTATTTATGTCAAAAAAAAAGGCATTAAGACCAATTAAAAATAATATATCTACGTATGCTTGGAATTTGTAAACAAAACCAATTCCTTTAAAATGTTAGTACATCAGTAAAAGATCCTAAGATTTCTATCCGCTAAAAAATAAAATAATCCATTCGGTTAAATGTTTTTATAAAATAAGGAATTATTTAACACCCAACACAAAACCCCAAACTATCGGATTAAAGAGATCACAAGGTTGTAAAGAACTTAATTTTTTTGCCTTCTCTTTTATTGCTCGCTCAAATACACTTATGTTAATTAATCTTCAGAAATCCTTTTCAATTTTTACCATCGTCAAGATCACATAAAGAGAGCTTTTATTCGCCTGCATCCTTTAGAAAAACATTTAAAAATCATCCCTTACTTGATTAAGTATCTAGATGAACTCAGTTTGTATTATTATGCACGAAATCAGCCTAGCCTGTTTTTTTCTTTTTTTTCTTTTTTTTTGTTCTCTCAATAGTACCAAAAAAGTTTTTTTTTTTTGTCCTATGGTTGAAAAATCAGCTGGAATATATTTTTTAAGTCCCAGGTCAGCTGTTTGCTGAATAGTGGAATTCAAACGTTGTAAAAAGTTTTTGAGTTTGTAAATAACAGAAATGTAAACACTGTATACTTCTTATTTTGTAAAAATAACCTCAAAAATAGAACAATAATTGATATTTTAGCAATTAAAAGTGTAATTTGGCATTATTATAAAAAACGTTGTTCATCACTCTGAGCAAAAGTGTCTTTTTAGTACTTAATCGTTTTTAAAAACGATTGAGCTCCAAAAAGAGCCACTTTTGTTCCTAGTGACGAAATAGTAGTTTTCATCACTAGGAGCAAAAGTGGGTCTTTTTGGTGCGCAATCGTGTTTAAAAAACGAGGCGCAGCCGAGTTTTTAAAAACGATTAAGCATCAAAAAGACACTTTTGCTCCGAGTGATGAACAAGGTTTTTTATCATAATGCGAAAATTAGACTTTTGATCGTTAAAAATATTAACTATAAAGTTGTATTTTCGAGGTTATATTTACAAAGTAAGTAATATGCAGTGTTTACATTTCTGTTATTTACAAACAATGCTTTTCATAACGTTTGAATTTCAAAATTCTGCTCCTCAACATTAATAATTCAATAGTAATATACTTGGCAAACAGCTGACTTTTCAGTACTAGGACCTAAAAAATTCTCCAGATGATTTTTCAGTCCTAGGACAGAAAACAATCGGTTTTGGTACTATTAAGAGAACAAAAAACAGCCTGATTTCGTGCAGAATGATAAAAACTACTATTTTATAATGCGATTACATTCAACTTTTATATGAATGTAATCTTTTATATGAACAAACAACACTTTTTAACATTAATCTAATAAAAAATGCTTTAATGTAATTAAGTTCTAAGTTTATTGATTAAAAATCTAATAAACGAAATATATTAATGAAATTTACAAAAAAAATAAGTTTAAAAAGTTATAAAAAAAACTTGTGACAACAATGAGGAATGTGACGTTTGGGGAGAAAGCAAAGAGTAATAAAGTACGGAACCGCCACAGAATAATTAATAAAACAACTTTCCAAAGCAAAACCGGTAGGACGACCTAGTCAGCGTCCTGATCCTCTTTCGCTTCCTCTTCGGAATCGATTGACCCACTGGGGCCCTAAAAACCAAACTTTCTCCGCGCTTTGGGAGGAGGATGTGAGGGACTGACCTTCATTTTTGGGGTTTGGTTTCAAAATTCCTCGTACACGGATACACGCCCAAGAAAGCATCAACAAGTTTTGCCATTTAATCATAGTTTCAAAGCTGTGATAAATTTTTTGTTCATTTTTCTGTAATTACAATATCTTGTATATTATTTTTTAGTGGTATTTTAGTAAATTGCATACGCTGAGGCAGAATAAAAAACCAATTATATAAGGTAGTAATATTTTAATATATATAGTTTTTAAACTACTGAGAACAAGCGAAAGTATTTATTTTTAAATTAAAACTTAACAGTGTAAAAGTGACGATGAACAAATATATATTTCTACCTCCATTGTTTGATCTTGTGCTTACTACTTTTCATTGTTGTTGCCGCTATAATTCCTTTGCTTGTTATTGTTTTATTTTGGATTAAGAATATTCACTGTTTACTGATTGAGTTATTGTCCAAATGTCCTAGTAAAACAGTGAAAACTCTTAGGTAGTTTGTTCACTTATCTAACTTTAGTCCTATTTTTTTTAAATTTTACTTTAATTAAATGCTGCAATCTTCAAATTATTGTTTCGTTACCGTTATTAATTTATGTAAAATATTTGTATAATCTTCTCAGTTAAAATTATTTTTTCCTGCATAACTTTTTTAATAAATTGTAACTTAAACTTCCTATAATTTTAATCAACAAGTCAGAGTTTTATATATTACTTTTTAAACCCGTTATAGTATTAAATAAATATAAATGTTTTTATTTTTCAATTGTTGCCTTTTAATTTTGAGCTTATCACAGAGTATGGCGAAACTAAATAAATTGAAACGGCTAAAATGACATGTTAAACTCTTATTAAGCCAGCTAATCACTCTAAAATAACTCAAAGTTAACAAAAATCAAACGATGGAATTAATATAAATTGTACTTATTATTTTTTGTTCTTTAAATTTTATATATGGAAATTAAACTCATCTTATAAAAAAATTTAAATTTATAAGCTTTTGCATTTTACTACCTTTACCCTACTTTAAAATATATAAGCTAAATATTATGTCTGATTGATCAAATGTAATAGGCACACTTAGTTTAAAAAGTGTGTACAATAGATCTTTAAAGATAGCAAACTAGGGAAACCTATCAGTGGTTTGAAACATAAGAGTGTAAAATAGATTCGAGACAGTAAAAACTAAGTATTTTTTATAACTCAACACGGTTAAAGTTGTGTGATAATTAGTCATGCGATGATTTTTTTTACTCGTTTAACATTAATAATTATTTTTAATGAAAAAAAACATCTAAAAAGTACTTCTTCATTTAAAAAATATGTTATATAGTTAACAAAACTAATATTTTCAGTATAAAATATTGAAATATTTTATTTAATTTATGTGTCTTTTTACGGCTTGGCATTTTAATAAGGTACCTTTACCTCTTTTTAAAGTTTACAATTATGTATGTAATGAGTTTTACGGACACTAAGTTAAGTTCGTAAATTTATAACTCTTTAAAATAAAAAAATACAGCAAACAATGTTTATAATGTTTTATACTAGTAATGTAAAATATGACAAAAAGCTGCTTAGAAAATGTTTTAAAGTAACTTCCTCTTATCAATTTTCATGCTTAAATTTTATAGCTAAATATTATATTTACAAATAAATTTACATACCAATTAAATATAATTTTTCACGTTATTACATTCATTATTTTCAATTTTTAGCGACAAAGAACATTTTTAAGTAAAAAAATATATTTTTTACTTTTATTACTTATCACTATATGTACTCACCTTCTGAGCGGACGAATTAAACTAAAAAGAGGTAGAAAAACACAAAACTACAAGACGCACAGCACGGAATCCAGAGTGCACTGGAAACGATGAGTATCAAGGAGGCACTGGGCGGCGACGCGCGGAACTGGGCTAATATAGGAGGCAGTGGTGACCTGCGCAGCGGAGATGCGCACCGGCCCCGCACCCGCCGAGCGCGCATAGGTTAGCTTTGGGGCGCACCGCCTAATTTTTATTTTTGTTTAAATATAAAACTGTAAAAATGTTTTCAATACTTTTTTTAAGAACCAATAAATAAAATTACAATAGGTCCTCTTTAATTTTCTATACGGATCTTTACCGAACATCGTAAAACACAGAAGTATAGCAATATCAGGTTTGGGAAATGTAAATGATGTGGATTCTGCGTGTCCACTATATAGTAACGTTGTTTAGTTTTTTATAAAACATGGAGTTTTTTGTTAAGAGAACTTCTCCTAGAATTTTCAACCGATTTTCAAGTTTTTTGTGTCGTTGAATAGGGTTCGGTGCTTGGTTGTTTCCCCCAAAATGAGAATTTAAAAACATTGGGATTGGCTCAAGAATTTTAAAGAGTACCAGGAGGACCGAGCTTATGCTCTGTAAAATAAATGCTCACTCCCCCTCTTCCTTTTTAAGACGAGCTCGTTCGCTTCGCTCAATCGCCAGGCTGAGAGGCGCTGCACTTTGGTATAATTTTCCTAAACCACAGGTTAAAGATGAAACACATTGGTTTATATCTACAGTTATCAGCTGATTTTTGTTTGATTAAAAAATCTCCTTAAGGATAACATGGGAAATTTGAATGGCTTTAGGACGAAAATTGGATTTTTCCCAGACATGGGGCCCGCTTTAAATCGATTCCTCATGGCCAAAAGCCAAAAGCCAACTAAATTCAACCAAAAAATCATAACTTCTTGGAGAGAAAAAAAATGTTGCCCGTACAAACATTGCTCGTTTTAGAGTATAGGATATAATGATGTACAGCTGTAAATAGATGTAGTTTTTAACTATTACCGGAACTGATAATCACAATATTGGATTAGACGGTTATAATCTATCTATACATATTTAATAGGCGACATGTATTTTTGTACAAGGAACTCCTCCTACAGTTTTCAATCGGTTTTAATGATTTTGGTGTCATTAAATAGAGCTCGGCTTGAAGTTGTTTCTAGAGTAAATCGGTATATATCTATCTAAATGGAAGGGCCCTGCATGCCCTTAAAGTTTTGTATTTCCCCATTAGGATAACATTGATAAGAAAATTAAAATATTTTCAAGTTTAACACCTGTAACAAGTAAATACAACGCACTAGCGAGAACATCTGTCTATTTATAACAAAGAAGTTATGTTTAACCATGGAAGATACACTGATTAACGAACTGCATTAAACAAGCGTAACCGGTAAAAAGTATCAAAACGAAACTGCTCAATTTCGAGCAAAAAAGACACTAGTTGATTTATAATTTATTGATTTATTTGATGGCATGAATCATAGGCCGTTTTTCTTTCTAAACTTTATTTTTTTGTGGGAGGGCCAGAAATAGTGGTGGGAAGTGTTTGTTTATTCTTTCTAACAATGTTCAAGAACAACGTTATTTATGCCCGATTTATAGCAACATTTTCACTTGTAATATTAATTACATTAACAACTTTCTAATTAAATAAGCTATAAACTATAGATTTAAGTGTTTAATGCACATCGATAACCTGAATACATATATTGATTATTGATATTGAAATTTCATAATCAATAAAATTTAATCTCATTAGTTTATATTCTTTCACTAGTTATACTATTTTAAAACAATTTTTAACAATATATTTATAATTATTTGTAAGTATTTTTAAATTATTTAAGTATACACACTTTACCAAATGCCACTAAATGAATAATTAAATTGTTATAAAAATCGAGCAATATTTTTGCCATCAAATAAATAACAGTAAAATAGAATCTGGATCAGCTATATATGAGGTTTAGAGCTGTTGCTTTTTACTCTTGTACTTATTGTTAATTCTTAAAAAAATAGATGCTCTGGTATACCTTTGGTAAAAGTCTACAGTTTTTCTCTATAAAAATATATCTTAAATAAAGCATGCGATTTATATCTTAATTCAGCCATGCAATTTTTAAAATCAATGTTTCGTGTAATACACGTCAAAATGGAAGTAAAATTACATGTAATACCTCTTTACTGGAAATGTTATAAAAAAATGAAACAATCAATAGCAATTCATTTATATAATAGTTTTGTAATCGACTCGCTCAATAAAGTAATATTTAATAATAACAGGAATTAATAATAACTTTTCTACTTCAAACACTCTCATGCAAAACCTTTTCTCGTAAAGTACTCAATAGCTTACAACATTTTAAGGTTCCAACAAGAGTGGAGTGTTGATAATTGAGCTATAGTGATGTTGAATATTTATTGTACGAGGGAACATCTTGTATATGTTTTTGTTGTGCAGTAAATTGTATATTTTACTTGGTATATGTTATTCATGCCTTATTCATTTTGTCAGTGGATAGTTGGTATACTGGTTGCTGAGGAGCGCGTGTCCCACATGCCCCACTGTTTTGAAATTGCCGTGGGGCAAAGTGTTCACATAGTAGTGGCCCTCTCCGGAAAATAGCTAAATCAAACTTGTAAGGGATGCACCCTTAAAACATCGAACGCAGGACGAAGGTAAATCAGTTGTACTAGCAACATTTCTGGGATAACAGTCATAGAACAACCTAAAGGAAATTTGAATAAAAATTAATTAGTTATGTTTATAGTAAATCAGCACTCATAGGCTGAGAAGCCTTTAATCAATAATGAAAATGAAGACTATGAATGCTCCAACATTACTAATTAGTTTTTTTAGTCGACCCAAAAAGGTATCAAAACTATTTTATAAAATATTAACTCTACACTCAATTCGAAGTCACGTCTTAACCCTAAAGATTTCTTTTGGATATATCAATAAAATAACTGTAATAAATTTGTCTTAGCAAAGTTACAATTTAATTGGTGTGCAAATCCTTCACTCAGTATTTACCGTTAAACACTCTAGTACAGTAATCTTAGGGGTTTTCAATAAAAGAATGGTGATCAAATGAATTTCCAGTAAATCACCCCTTCTAAACTCACTTCGTAAGAACGCCCTCCCATATAAATTTATTGATTTCATAACTTAAAATCCAGTAACGACTTCAAACGCGGTTCCAGCACTGTTATCCTTGGGACAATTCAATAAAATAGTTTATCAAATTAGTTTATCTAATTTACCCCTCTATACATTCAACTCGCCTGCCATCCTCCCCTCTATCCCTCTACTCGCTCGGGAGCCTGGGCTGTAAGCAGGTGTAGCCGCACTGTCCTTGACTCCGCCGGACTTTCTCCCTGCTTTCCTCGTCCTCGACCTCCGATGCCCCCCCCCTGACTGACGCAACGCTCCGGGTCCTAGCGGTGTCCGCGCTCTGCAGCCCATACCGGAGCTTCCGTCTAGAGCGGTCGTGACATTGCGGCGTGACGTCGGTTATGTCACCCATTTAAGGTTCTGCGGGGTTTGAGGTGGCGTCGTGATGACCTAGGTCTGGTATTATTACATAGAGCGTAATGTGAATGATGATGCCGTGATGATTTCTTTGGGAATCTCGAAAACACACGGCTAAGTGAATGGAAGTACATTGTATTGCAGATACAAATAACCTAAACACAACAGAATACGTGCAATTTTTTTAATAACCAACAGAAAAATCTTCGATTAAAAACACTCAAAGGAAACTCAGAAATGATTAGGTTTTCCTTGCAGGTTTTTTTTTTACTTATCTGCAATTTTTTACGCAGAATAATGTAAAGAAGGTACCACGATTTTATAAGCATTCTTTAAACAACAGAAGAAATTATGGAAAAATCATTCTAGACTGATATTCAAGAGTCCCGAGTTTTTCCATTATCCGTGTTTATATTTTATGCAACGTTTTAATAGGTTTTTAAAAATATACCCATTCATAGCCAGGGGTAGTTTATGTTTATATTTACAGCCAATATATTTACAACCTATTCGTTTTCGTTCAGGACAAAATTTTAATAATTTTATAGCCTTAAAAAGTTTTTTTGGATTTGCCAAATTAATAAAAAATCTAGAGCTCCAAGAAACTTCAAAACGTGATATCCCTGAAAGTTTTAATGCCCCAGACTATAAAGATAAAACTAAAATCCTTAAAAATGTAACCCTAACTTATTTGTTTGATCACAAAAAACTCTTTAATAAATACAAAACATGTTCCAGTCGACCGCGTGCTAATGGTGGTAGACAGGAGAAATCACGCCAATGCCCGGGGTCTCGGCGGTGTTGTGTTGGCTGACTCATTTAATAATGAATCGGCCCGGCACGCCATCCACGAATCAGTGGTGATACGGAATCGATCACCCGGCGGGGGTTGATCCGGTCCGGGGAAACACTAATTGATCCGGTACTGCCGGGGGAAACATCCGGGGAAACGCACATGTCGGGGGTGTGCAGTGTGTTGGACCCGGTTGGGGACAAATACTGTAATGAAGACAGAAAAAGTTTCCCAAGATGTAACACAAGTAAGGTCATTCTTAAGGGGATAACACTGTTCTTCCAAGTTTGAATCATAGATAGCACAATGATTTTTGTTTGTAAAGGAGCTGATTTGTTGTAGGGAAACAACTGTCAGAAATAATATTGACTTTTGTTATTGTTTTTCATAAACTTATATGCTTCTTTAGATGTTTGTTAGATGTTTGGACAAACGAAGAGCTTGTAACAACATAGACTAACAGTTAATGGTTTTATTTTAGATTTTAGAGTCAAAACTAAGTTTTAACATGAGATGTCCCTAATCATTGTGTTCCCAATGCATGAGCTACAATTATTTTACGATTTGTTTAGTATGAAGCTGTATACACAATTAATTTAGAACTGATACAATTGTTTCCTTGAGGTGGCTTGGCGCAAATTTTGATTTGAATACCTAAAAGCCGCAGTTACCTTTAGTAAACTTTATAGAACTCGATAAATATGTCAATAAATGAGGATTTGATCTAGAATCTAGGAAGAGTATAACTTAACGAGTCTGCTATAACTTCCCTGACTTGATGGTAGATAAAAGAATAATTTTTCGGGCACGATGATAATTTTGGAAGACCAAAATTTATGTGGCTCAAAAATTGTAACGGTATTCCCTTACGGCTTCCTTACTCCTTCCACTGGTTCTGGATTCTAAAGTATTGACAGAGATGCAAAGAGACTAAAGCATCGAATAATTTACCGATCAATATTCAAGGGACTTTAAAATAAAAGATGCCATTGTTTGATACAATGAGGGTCAAATAATTATACTAAGGGGTAGGCCTACACATATATTGGTGTGATTTTGATTCGTCAGCAAAACCGTAAGTTATGTTTATTTAATGTACCAAGTTTGAATTGAAATCTTTCTCAACTAAGATCTGTTGGCTAAAGCACAAACGCCTTGACATTAGCATTATGTTGTTTGTATATATATTTGTTACGAATATAAAATATTATTTACCAAATTAACTATCTTAATTCACCCAGTGGATTTTTCTTTTACCATTGTGTTTCTGTTTGTTATAGTAAGCATAACTTATTTACTGTGGTAATTTAAGTATACTTCAGTCAGCGGAAGAAGAAAAATAAGTCAACGACCTACAGCGGAAGTGCTAAATACCACGGAGTACAGACAGTTACTCGCTAACTGTGCGCGGAAGACGGACCATGGAGTAACAACTCAAGACTAAACACACTAGGATCTTTGGAAAAACCATAATTATACAAATTTAATAATTTTGTTTACTGAAATTAACGAGTAAAAAGGAAAAATTTCAATATAATGGATGAAACTTAATACGAAATTTATGTTGCAAAAACGTTAACTGTGTTTCAATGTTATCGACTAAATGCGTTAAGTGAGTGTTATGTTTATTAGAGAAAAAACATAAAGTATTTACTTCAAATTCAAATTCAAATCTTCTTTATTTGTTCATGTACATATAATACATTAAATAGTGTCAAGCTTAAAACTAACTCAGTACATTTCAGACATTTCAGTACACTTCAGATCATTTAAAAAAATAGCTAAACAGCATTCAAATTACCTAATTCATAAAATTCTTCCAAGGAATAAAATGCATTTTCTATTAAAAACAGTTTAAGTGCCTTCTTAAATTTATTTCTACTTTCTATCTCAGTAATTTCTTTAGGAATGTGTTTTAAGAATACAGAGCAATGGTTTCTTCTTAAATAGCTCAGAGTTATGAGAAGGCAATACTATACTACTTTTATTTCTAGTATTGTAACCATGTATGTCCTCATGCTTTACAAAATTGTCTTTATTATTTTTAACATGCATTACACACTCAGATATACAAACTGTAAACGGTTAAAATGTTTTGTTCAATGAAATGCTGCTTTACAGACTCATCAAATTTTAGATTTAACATGGCTCTTAGTGCTCTTTTTTGGCCAACTAAAATTTTATTGAGGTTTTGTTTGGTTGTTCCTCCGATTCTTTACAATTAAGTAGTTCAATAAAAAAATAGTAATATCCCAGGATTATGTTTTGATCATAATAATGAAATATGATCTGATCAAACTTTGACCAACTATTTTTACTATAGGATTTGATCACGTGCCATAGAAGGTACAAAGATGCTTGAACCCGATCGAGGCTTATAAATTTGGTCCGTCATGAAACGTAAAGCTCAGGGAAGTATTGAAGTGAAGTGAAGTGTGGAAATGTTAAAATAATTTTTCATGTTTTTACCGTATTTCTACTATTTTATTTCAATATTATTACTTCTAAATCTCTTCGTATTCAAGACTGAAAAATAATAGGCCTATTCTTTTTGGATGTATACATTTTTTTATACTGTAGAGTGTTTACTGAAATGAGATTTTTTATAAAATAACCCATTCCTATTTTGAAAAAAAAAAACTCAAAATTAAACTTTTTCACTATAAGCTGCTATAGTTTTTTGCAGAAGGTTAACTTTGTTTGTGCGATGAATGTACAATGTACAAAACATAATTAGTTTATTATTACATCCAGGATTCAGCCTTAAGTGAATTGAAAATAGACAATATGTTGCAAACAGCTCACAGATCAAAACTACAATGAACTTGCTTACTTAAAATATGAGGGAGACAAAATTGGTTAAGACATTAGGTCCATCTTCTATACACATCGCAATCCACTGTTGCTTACTGTTGTAATTTCATTTGTTTACGATCTACGCCAAAAAAGTCTATGCCTGCATTAACTCCATGTTAGTTTTCTCTAGGTAGGATCCTAAGCTTTCCCACAGTAAAAGTCCCATTACTGCACTCTACACTGACACGACCAATGTTATACACCAACACTGTACATGACCCCTGTGACCTCTGCCAGCCTACAGTACAGCACTCCCAAGTTTTCCTCAAGTTCCTCTTCCTTCCCGTACCTCCAGGTTCCTCCTCCGGTACTCCCGATCCGCATTCCTCTTCCCACACTCACTCTCTCCCGGCAAGGACTCCGCCCCTCTGGCTCGGGGCTACGCCCTCCAGGCACCGTTAGGCCAATCAGTCATAACCAAACGGATACTTGGAGACAAGTGATTCAGTTAGCAGGCTAGAGATTGGATGTCACTTTTACATGAAGAATTCATTGCAGACGTAATTTTGAAATCAGCATGTTTAATTATAAAATCTTATTTTATACTAAAAAACAAGAATTTTAGAACATGCTATTTTTTACCTCGAAGTATATATTTTGTATTTTTTCCTATATACGGGGTGAGGGATTGATTCGAGCCGGCCACAAGACAGGGAAAAAACCCGGCATCCGTTCTAGCCCTTCAAAGTGCCCTTAGAACATTTTTAGATGTAGAAATAAATCAAATTAATTTTTCATGAATGAGTGTTAGAATATTTTTAGCCAATCATCAAATCATCAACGAAGCAAGCATGGAAAAAGAATACAAAAATAATTCACGGTCAGCTTACCGTGACATCAAAACGTTAAAAACAAACACTTTTCGTTGATTCACTGTCACATTTTATGTGGTGAAAACATATAAATGAAGTAACTCAAAATAAAATTAAATAGGAAGCCTACTCTACGGACATCCATAAACTCGACCACTACCATCTTCTCTATATCTATAAAAGGCAAAGCCCTCACTCACTCACTGACTCACTCATCACTGATTCTCCAACTTCCCGACTAGCTACAGTACTGAAATTTGGTATACTCATTCTTTAGGCTCAAAATAGGAAAGTCTGACTATTTTCATATTAATATTCACAAAGGGCTACGCCCTAGACGTCCTCAAAGTTACCATGTTATTCTTATGGAAGCAACATTTTTGTATTCTAACATATGATAATGGAAATTGAATTAGGTTGTTTACATCTGCACATGATGATTCATTCAAGAAAATGCTTATAAGCATAGAAGTAACCAGGTGTGAGATAATGTTTATTTATGTTGGTCACTGTCAAGATTAGAGTAATGTACTATTAATTTTAGTGTGGTGTACTTTGGTTGTATAAGTGCAGTATAATTTATTTCGTTTTTATTACTATATACTTTTTTACTGTTCATAGGTACCATTCTAGATACTGTGATAGGTACTAACAAACAGTTTTGCAAATATAGTTTTTGAAGCACTTAAGAGCCCCGCCACACTGGATTTTAAAACTACTTTAGGTCATTCGCGGGGTTGAAATTTTTGACATGGACGTTCCTCTTTGCTCATGGGTGCTCACTAAAAAACTGTTTTACCATTATAGTTTTCGAAATTGTTTAGGGCTCTACCTCAAAGAAGCTGACAATTACTGTATAGCCTACGTGTTGAAATTTGACAAGGACGATTCTCTTAGCTCATAGGTACTATCTATCTAATCTAAGAAACGTTCTGCAAATATAGTTTTGAAGCCCTTTAGGTCTCCGCCCCACTGGACTTTCAAATTACTCTAGGGTTCACGGGGTTGAAATATGATGGAGGATTCCCTTTGCTCGTGGGTACTCACTAAAAAAAGGGTTCGCAAATATAGTTTTTTAAGCACTTTAGGGCTCTACCCCACTGGATTTCAAAATTACATTAGGGCCTTCGCGTTGTTGAAATTTGACATAAAAATTCCTCTTTGCTCATGGGTGCTTACTAAGAAACGGTTTTGCAAATATAGTTTTCGAAGTTCTTTACTTCTCTGCCCAACAGGACTTCAAAAACATTTTGGGGTCTCCGGGGTTGAAATTTGACATGGATGTTCCTCTTAGCTCATAGGAAGGATGCTCACTAAGAAAAGGTTTTTCAAATATATATTTTGAAATTCTTTTGGGCTCCGTCCCACAAGTCTTGAAAATTACTCTGTGCCCGCGGTGTTGAAAGTTGACATGTACGTTCCTCTTTGCTCATAGTTGCTCACTAAGAAACAATTTAGCAAATTTACTTTAGGGCTCCACCACACAGAACCTCAAAATTACCATATATGCTAAGGGATTAAAATCTAACGTGGATGCTCCACTTCGCAAATAGGTGCTCACTTAGAAATGGGTTTACAAATACAGTTTTAGAAGTTCTTTAGGGCTCTGCCCCATAGAACTTCAAAATTAATCCAGGGCTTCCCCCACAAATCCTCAAAATTACCATAAATCCTACGGTGTTGAAATTTAACGTTTATGTTCCGTTTTGCTAATAGGTGTTTACTAAGAAACAGTTTTAGATATATAGTTTTTTTTATGTTCTTTAGGGCTCAGCCCTACATGATTTTAAAATGACTGTAGGGCCTTCAGGGTTGAAATTTGACATGGTTGTTCTTTTTTGCTCAATGTTCTCATTAAGAAATTTTTTTGCAAAATTCCCTCAGAGCTAAACACACAGTACTTTGTTGTTTCAATGTCATTCTTAAGGAAAAAGATTTTGTTGCTCTTTTAAAGATTTTATTACATAAAAAATAAATTCAATCACGGGCGAAGCCGTGACGGGAAACACCTAGTTGACTATATAACTATAGTCAATACCTCTACTAATGATGGTTGTCCGAAAGTTTTCAAGAAAAGTTTACAAATAAAACATTGATTTGTAATAAAATGTTGAGTACATTACGTGTAGGGCCCATAACTTTTGGAATTTATTGAAAGAATACAGAATTTAAACTTAAGTCAGGTGTGAAACAGAATTAATTACTGTACCAACTATAGTAGGATTCACGAAAATAGTCCGATGAGAGTCAATACATTGTTGCCAAATTTATTCTGAAACACATTTTAATACTGTATAACATATGGTAAACATAACTACAAATGGCAACATTGCAGGGCGAGAGGGGGTGAGGGGGGACACAGCTGTTAAAATTTCCATCGGACTATTTTCGTGCATCTTACTATAGTTAGTATTTTTCTTTTGTAGTTTCCATAGAAACATTTTGAAATTTAAATATATTTTTATTTCAGTAAAAGATAGCTGTGAATCATCGTGACTTTTAATACCTATAGTCAGACGTATCCAGGGTGTACCAACGGCATTTCACCGGTGGGTAAGTGATTAAACAATTATTTATAATTTTATTTATATCCTCTGGTAACAAGATAATTTTTCTTCGATTTAGTTTTAACTCAAATGTCTTGTTTTATCGTTAAATTTAATTTGATAGAATAAACGAAACAAAAGCAAAAGCCATTTATTTCAAAAATCACATGAATAATACGTTGATTTACTACTAACCCACTTAATTTTAATCAGAGTATAATTTTATAATTTCGTGTGTAAAAATGAATCACTTCGTGTGGTTGATAGAAACCTGAGATGCAGCAGGAGAAACTTATTTCAAATAATTCTTAAGTATATGTTATTAAGCTGCAGCGACCTCGAATAGAGAGTCAACGTGCGAGCTTGCCAGAGAGTTTAGCCGATTTGCGGCGGACACAACACTACATCAATGTTAAGTTAAGAATCAAGGTTCTTGAATCACATGAGCAGAAACATACTGCAGAGATTGTTTCTAAATATGAAAGAAATTGAGTATTTCGATGTCACAGAAAAAGTATATTCAATTTCTTTTAGTTCAGTTCGACATATTTAAGTAATTATTTCAAATGTTCAGTCTTTTATAATGCTTATTTGTAAATATATCCAGTTTTAAAAACTTATACAGTTTGAGCTGAGTAGTTCTGTCAAAGCAAGTTGTGCCAAGTCTTTCTCTGCTCGGTACTAGATAGCGTGGTGATGCGTACAAAGCCTAACTTACTCTTTAAAAGTTGTCATGGGGTATACTTTATTTTAGATTCCTTGGGGTATACTTATCAATTGGAGGTGGTGCAATCCAGTATATACATGATCAAAAACTAACTATTATACGTCTTTGCATTTTGCGCGCACGATTTCTTCATGATAATTCATTCTAATATATTTTGTTGCTTTACTTGTTTCATGTGTTGACGTGCATCTACCTCATTGTCGTCCTCTCTGATGGCTGCATCTTTACGAGTTCTGGGAGATCGCCACCTTGTGATGTAAAGAAGTTTCGTTGAGATACAACATCAATAACCTCTAACTGGTGTTCCGTGCAGTCCGATGGTCTATGGAGGAGGTTCAATGTTCACTTTTGTTAACCAGAATAAACGCCTATTCTTCACCTTTTGTTTTATTCCATTTTGTAGAATATAATTATTGGTACTATTAATTGGCTGTGAAATGGCTGAGGCAATGTTGATAATACAGTAAAAGCAAACTTCAAAAAAATTATTTTCACTTAAACCAAATGAACAGGAAATTTTAAAAACATACTTATTTGATGGGACGTAGCATTTATTTGGAAAGTACGGAGTTTTAACGAATAAAAAATTATATTAAATAAAACATTACTGTCTTGCTTGTTGTTTAGAGTAAACATTATAAATTAATTTGAATGAAAATAAGTCTATCAAGATGAGTCAGCAAAGTTAATTTTATCATTTTAAACCTTTTTATTCAAACTAAACACAAAAACCACTATGTATTCTCAAATAACTTTCTGACCTGATTAGCATAATCTTAAATATTGCCTTTGGCCTTTGTTTGAAAAACTAGGCAAACTCTTGGTAGATTTTACACCATAAAATGTAAGAATAGTTACAAATGTTAGGCCCAAGGGCTATTTTGTTGAATTGGCATAATAAGGTGAAAACATAATTTGGAAAAATATGTATTGAATTATAGATGTGACTTTTATTCATACATTATTATGAAGAGAACAGATTGCATTAATAATCTCTACAGTACTTTGAAATATTCAGAATTATAAAAAACATGATCTGCCGATCTTTCAATGTTTAACTGGTTAATATACATTTTTAAAGTAACAAACTGATTTTATTTTTAGATGAATTACCTGTTATATTGTAAACATATTTATTCTAATCCATCACGGTCTTGTTAGCTGCAAATTCCGCTTGTCATGATGTGCTATTCGTTGTGCCTCATCGCTTGAAATCTCTACATCCCTCTAATCAAATATAAAGTGTATTTACAAACTTTGCAAGCTGCTACACTTACGAATAAAATCTTTGTTCGAATCTAAATGAAAACCATAAAGTTATCCTTTTTCGGACTAATAAACCAATGGTCGTTCCCTGATGACGTTAAAATTTTCTACTGTGGTAAAAATATTTTTATTTCGTACTTTTAATTAAATATTTTACCGTGCATAAAACTTTTTCAATCAATGAAAGTAAGAATATAAAAAAAGTATTTTTGAAAATTTTTGAATTATAAATCGTAATACTTATTTTTCATTACTCTACACACTAAAGTACAGCAAGTGTAAAAGTAAAGCAGTGTTATTTTGTAAATCTCTCCGAATTAAAAAGACTGAAAAATAATACTCTTTTTGGATATAAACATATTTTAGAGTGTTTACAGAAATTAGCTTTTAAAAAATAACCAATTTCTATTTTATTCTTTTTTAAGAACTCAAATTTAAAACGTTTTCACTATAAGGTGCTATAATTTTGTAGTAAGTTAATCTTTTTGCTACGATGAATGTACAAAACATAATTATTTTACTACCTTATCCAAGATTTAGCCTTAAGTGAATTAAAAATAGACAATTGATTTCAAACAGCTTACAGATCAAAGCTACAATGAACTTGCTTGCTTAAAATATGGGAACCATTCCAAATACATCTTTTACGTACTACAACAAAAAGACAGTGCCTCTCTGTCCTACGATGGGTGGGGCGAGGGAGACAAAATTGGTTAAGACACAAGGTCCATCTTCTATACACATCGCAATCTACTGTGGCTTACTGTTGTAATGTTATTTGCTTGATCTGTCATCCACCCATGTTATAGTCCGTTTTTTTTTTTTTTTTTTTTTTTTTTTTTTTTTTTTTTTTTTTAACCTGATCCTTCTCGAGAAAATTGGGGTGGAGGAGGGGTTTAAACTGTAAACAAAAAAATTAAACTGTAAAAAACACAATTAAACTCGTGACAAACGTTTGTCGAGTATCAGATTTCCTCAAATAACGTTTTAAATAAGTTATAATATCTTTCAATAACTCCTAGTCTGCCGATATATTTTTAAGCCAAACCTATTGCTTGTTAAAAAGTAACTGTTCTAAAGTAAACTGATTAAAAAACAACTGCTACCAATAATATTGTAAAACTGATACACATTGTGTTGTGATGTAAAATTACCAGCTGGTATGCAACAGTGAAATAAACAAAAACAACAAAAAAACCAAAAGGCTTCAGCCAATGGGATAGTAGCAAGTATAAACAAACCCCCTCCACCATCTTTCCCTCGAAGGATCAGGTTTAAAAAAGCGGACTATTATAGTTTTCTCTGTAGGTAGGATCCTAAACTTTCCCACAGTAAAAGCCCCTTTACTGCACTGTACACTGACAAGACCTTGTCCATCACCTTGATGGCTCCACATGGTGAGCTAACGCACAAGTTCTGCGAACCACTGCTCTGTCATTGGTTAATTTAACTGCTGAGTACTGCGCTCCCGTGTGGTTAAGTAGTGTGCACGTCAGAGAGGTCGACATCCAGCTAAACAAGACCATGAGAGAGCTATTAGTGGTACACTCATGGCAACTCCTGTACCCTGGCTCCCGGTGCTGTGTAATATCGCTCCATCTGAAATAAGACGAAGGGATGCACTCATTAGGGAATACACTAAGATCTTATCTGCTCCACAGCTGCCCATCCATGACTACCTACCCCAGCATTCGGGCCGATTGAGATCCCGAAAACCACCTCTTTGTATGAACAGCTTCCCAGATAATGGACACAAACTTCACCATCCATACAAACTGGACTTTCTCCTGGGACGCTTTTCAAGGTCGGAACCACTTCTTGATAGCTGACCCGCCCCACAGGCCTTCGAAATTTCAATTTAACTTTATCCGCATGGCCAGTTTAAAATACAAATTAGGAAACCTGCACGGTTGAAATTTGAAGTGATGTCTTTTTTCATAAGTGCTCAAAAATTGCTTTAAACATCCCCTTTAGGGCTCAGCCCCACAGAAGCTCACAACTACTGTATAGAATATGTGTTGAAATTTGACATGGACGATCCTCTTTGCTTATAGATACTTATTAAGAAACTATTTAGCAATTATAGTTTTTGAAGTACCTTAGGGCTCCGCCCTACTGGACTTCAGAATTACTTTAGGGCCTCCGGGGTTGAAAATTGACATGGACGTTTCTTTTTGCTCATGGGTGCTTCCTAAGAAACGGTTTTGCAAATATAGTTTTCGAAGTTTTTTAGAGCTCCGCCCCACAGGACTTCAAAATTACTTTAGGGCCTCCAGGGTCGATATTTGACATGGACGTTTCTTTTTGCTCATGGGTGCTCACTAAGAAACAGTTTTTCAAATACAGTTTTCGAAGTTCTTTAGGGCTCTGCCCCACAGGACTTCAAAACTACTTTTGGGCCTCCGGGGTTTAAATTTGAATCGGACGTTCCTCTTTGCTCATAGTTACTTACCACGAAATAATTTTGTAAATTTCCTTTAGGGCTCCACCCCATAGAACCTCAAGATTACCATAGATTCTTCAGGGTATAAATTTAACTTGGATATTTCATTTTGCTAACAGGTACTCACTACAAAATGGTTTTGTAAATATAGTTTTTGAAATTATTTAGGGCTCCACCCAATCTGACTTTAAAATTAATCAATGGCCAGCATGTTTTAAATTTGACATGGATGTTCCTCTTTGCTCATAAGTGATCAATAAGAAACAATTTTGCAAATTTTCTTTAGGGCTCCTCCCCATAAATTCTCAAAACTACTATAGATCCTATACAGGTTGAAATTTACAGTAAACCTTCCATTTTGCTAATAGGTGTTCACTAAGAAACAGTTTTGCAAATGTAGTGTTTTATGTTCTTTATGGCTCCGCCCCACATGACTTCAATATGACTGTAGAGCCTACGGGGTTGAAATTTGACATGGTCGTTCCTATTTGCTTATAGGTTGTCAGGGCCACTTCTATTTAAGAAACCTTTTCTCACTAAGAACACATTTTACGAAATTCTTTCAGAGCTCCACTCACACTACTTCATTGTTTCAATGTCATTCTTAAGGAAATAGTTTTCGTTGCTCTTTAAAAAGATTTTATTACCTATAAAATAAATTCAATCACGGGCGAAGCTGTGATGGGCAACAGCTAGTCCCTAAATAAAAAAATCCAGAGAGGTGAAATGCCGTGAACGATGTGGGAATTTAGTCATGACTGGGACGATGGCGTCGTCCTGTAATCCAGCTACTTGGAGGTCACGAGTTTTCGATAGTTCTCAGCAATGGCTTGTAGATGCAATATTCTCTGGTGGGGATTAATGTCCACACTGGTGAATGTGAATCCATAAAAGACCATCCTCATAATTAGATCGATTCGTATATATGAGGTAGAAATTGTGGTTCGGGTTCAACGTTAAACTGTAGGTCCCTAGATACCATTGGCTGTTGGGCGATTAATTAATAGTCCTGTCTAAGGAGAATGTCGACCTTAGTCAGTAACCTGACTACAAGTTTGCGCCACAATCATCCTACACTCATCTCTCATTCATATTCAGGTTAAAATACCAACTATGTGGGGTCCCAGTCTCAAAATAGTGATATTTATATGTATATTAATAAGTTAGGCTATCACGATTGGTTTTTGTAGTGCATTTTAAGTGAACTGTAATGTGGTCAAATAAAATAAAATAAATAAGGTCTTTATTTTTGAGCGAATTTCAGTTACAAGACTGTTTTTCAAACTGACTCACGTCAAAACATACTCAGAAAACAAAATAATCTTATACTATTTACATAAAATTTACAAAATAAAAAAATACTAAAACTATACATTGTCTAATTGACTTCTAAATCTCCTCAAAGGCAGTGCTTTTAACTGGCTTGGTACTGCATTGTACTGAGCTGGCCCAAAATAGGAAAACTTCTATATGCTTCCACTTTAACCTTCGGCATGTCTAGCAACAAGTCCTGCCGGGTTCTACGTTCTCTTACTGCTGCTCTCAGCTTCAGTTTTTCATTTAAATAATTCGGTGTTCCTGAAATAAGTGTTTTATGAACAATGCAAGCTACTTGCTTGTCACAGATGCTTTTTATGGATGCCACTCCAAAAGTGTTTTGGTAGCTTGATATATGGTCATAAGCCTACTTCTTAAGATTGAAGACGAACCTCAAGGAGCTATTTTATACCCTATGAAGCAACACGATCTGCTCCTGAGTAAGGCTATACCCAAACACTGGTAAGCTATAGTGTATGGTGGAAAAAACTAGAGCTTTGACCAACTTTAACTTATTCTGTTTTCACTGTTTTCTGGAAACAGTGTTCTAAATCTGTTGAGCGCTCTTAATTTACCAGTATCCCGACTGCATATTTGTTTGACATGACTTGAAAAAGTCAGCTGAGCATCAATGGTTACCCCAAGTACCTTAGTTCTTTTACAATTTGTCAGATCTATATTATCAATTTTCACCGTTATTTTGTTCCTGTGCATCTGTTCATTAGTAGCAAAGTGCATTACAGAGCATTTTACAGGATTTAATTTTAACCCATGATTTTTTCCCACTCATTAATTTTGGACCGGTCATTCATGCACTGGGCTGCTTCTACAACTTGTTTTGAATTATAAGACATAATTACTTGGCAGTAATCAGCATAAGCATTCATTGATCCAAATTCAATCACCTGAGCTTAGGTATTTATTTATTTATGATGGTAAAACTAGATTAAATTCGATTGAAAACAAGAAATGTAAGATGCATGTGGCTATAATGGTGTTCAGACAGCAAAGCTATGTAATCATGGCAAGACTTTGTGGACATCCGGTAGTACTGTTCTTTTGTAGTTTCCATAGAAACGTTTTGAAATTTAAATAATGTTTATTTTAGTAAAATGTTGTATAGAATCATCCGGCCCTTTTAATACCTAGTCAGAAGAAATGTAGCTAGGGTGTACCAACGGCATTATACCGGGGGGTAAGTGATCAAAATAATAATTTATACTTTTTATTTGTTTCATTTTCAACAAAATAAATAGCCTCCGATTTAGTTTTAATGTTACGGTAATTTAATTTGAGTAAGCAAATAAAATCATGTAAAATCCGCTTAAGAAATCCCAATAATACGTTGAACTAGTAGTTAAAGTATAATTTCACCATTTCTTGTTGAGTTTAAATTTGACACACATAGAGTCGTTTGATAAAAGCCATGAAGATTTTTTAGATGCAGCCCGATTGATTGTACTCAAAGAACTCTTAGAACCGGATTTCTCCTAACAAGTTTAACTTAAACTTGGTTTATTCAAATGTTAAACCATGTGACAATTTTGGTTTAAATTTGAGTTTAGGTGTAAACTTGCTTCGAGAAACCGGCTCTTACGCTCCTTTCACACATCACGGTTTTAGCTGTGCGGGAAAAAACCGCATGATTTAAAACCGTCCAAGTTCACCATACAAGTAATTGGCAGCCGGTTAAAAACCGTCGCCGTGCCTGTGTGAAAGGTCTCACAAGATTCTATTGGAATGTCCACCTTGAGATTTTTAATCGTACGGGTAAAACCGTGATGTGTGAAAGGAGCGTTAGTGTAAGATATGAAGCTGCAGCGACCTCGAATAGAGAGTCAACGTGCGAGCTTGGCAGAGAGTTTTTTCCACAGGAGGCAGCCAGCCACATTGAACAATATGCCACAAAACAAACATAATACTTGAACTAAATAAGCAGAAACATACTGCGGAGATTGTTTATAAATATAAAAGAAATTGATTATGTCGATGACACACAAATAGTCAATTCAATTTGTTTTAGTTGAGTTTGACATGTTTAAGTAATTACTTCAAATGTTCATTTATTGATTATGTTTACTTGTAAATATATCCAATTTTAAAATTATATCCAGTTTGAACTGAGTAGTTCTGTCAAAGGAAATTATGTGTCACGTTATTTTATGCTAAGCACTAGATAGCGCAATGATCCATACAACACCCAACAAACAAAAGAATCTATATATTAATACGCAAGCATGTTTCATTTCCTCCTTTTTTCTCAGCTCGTGTACATCGTAGGAGAAATCTAAGCATACCGATATAAAGGTGTAGTCCTGTAGATGAGCAGAATCACATTCTAATTCAAATCGAACTCCAGGGCAACGCCCCACAGGCTTTCAAAGTTCCAATGTTAATCTTATGGGAAAGGAGAATTGAATGAATCATTAGACAGCTGTTGTAAGAACAACTGCTAGCAAATAGGAAAGAACAGGTGTTTAAGTTATAAAGCATTTCAAAACTTTGATTCAATATTAACTGGATTTTTGGTCGAATTTCGACCAGTAGGCGGTCCCTAGTCTATATATTAATACGCAAGCATGTTTCATTTCCTCCTTTTTTCTCAGCTCGTGTGCATCGTAGGATAAATCTGCGCATACCGTTAGAAAGGTATAGTCCTGTAGATGAGCAGAATCACATTCTAATTCACATCGGACTCCAGGGTTACGCCCCAGAGGCTTTCAAAGTTTCAATGTTAATCTTATGGAAAAGGATAATTATGGATTAAATCATTCGACAGCTGTTGTACTAAAAACTGATAGAAAAACAGGAAGAACAGATTTTTTAATTATAAAATGTTTTTACACTTCTTGGGTCCAGATCAACTGAAATTTTGATCGAATTTCGATCAGGAGGCGATCCCTAGTCTATATATTAATACGCAAGCATGTTTCATTTCCTCCTTTTTTCTCAGCTCGTATACATCGTAGGATAATTTCGAGCATACCGTTAGAAAGGTTTAGTCCTGTAGATGAGCAGAATCACATTCTAATTCACATCGGACTCCAGGGCTACGCCCCACAGGCTTTCAAAGTTCCAATGTTAATCTTATGGAGAAAAGAGAATTAAATGAATCATTAGACAGCTGTTGTAAAAACAACTGCTAGAAAATTAGGAAGAACAGATGCTTTAGTTCTAAAAATGTTTTTAAGCTTCTTGGGTACAGATCAACTGAAATTTTGATCGAATTTCGATCAGGAGGCGATCTCTAGTAACCCTAATTACTTAAATATGAAATGTTTTTCCCACTGAGTTTTCCAAGCACAATATTCCTTATGGTTAAAAGTTTTCAGGGAATTTACTTATCAATTGGAGGTGGTGCAATCCAGTATATACGTGATCTGAAAATAACAAATATATATACTTATCTAAACAATATATATCTATACAAAGACGGGACAGTCTTTGCATTTTGTGTCCACGATTTCTTCAAGAAAACTATGAGTTAATTCTAATACATTTTGTTACTTTGTATTTGTTTCATGTGTTGACGTGCCTCTACCTGATTTTCGTCCTCTCTGATGACTGCATCTTTACGAGTTCTGGGAGGTGACCAACGTGTGATGTAAAGAAGTTCGTCGAAATCCAACATCAATAACCTCTAACTGGTGTTGTGTGCAAACCGATGGTCTACGGAGGAGGTTCAATGTTCACTTTGGTTAACCAGAATAAACGCCTATTCTTCACCTTTTGTTTGATTCAATTTCGTAAAATAGAACTATTGGTTCTTTTAATTAGCTGTGAATTGGCTGAGAAAATATACACATTTTTATTTGATGGGATATTGCATCTGTTGAGAAAGATCGCAGTTTTAATACATAAAAAAATTCTATCCAATAAAGAAATTGCTGTCTTTCTTTGTTTAGAATAAGCATTACGAATAATAATTAATTAAATTAAGTCCATCAAAATGAATCAACAAAGTTGTTATTTTTACTTTTCATTCAAATCAAACACAAAAAACCAAAACGTATTCTTAAATAATTTTCTGAAATTTTATAGCAGAATCACATAGTATTGTCTTTGGATTGTGTTTGAAAAGTAACTCTTTGTTGATTTCACACTGGAACATTACAAATTGGTTATTGGTTATTTTTGTTGAATTTAGCATAAAGTTAGACTTATATAAAATATAATCAGGACAATATGTATCGAAGTATAGATGTGACTTTTATTGATACAGTATTATGAAGAGAGCGGATTGCATAATTATCTCTACACAACTTTGCAATATTCAAAGTCATAAAAACATGGGGTGCCAACCTTTCAATGTTTAACTAGTCAGTTTTTTCTTAAGTAACAAACTGATTATTAGGTTTAGTTTTATTTTTAGGTTAATTACCTGTTATATTGTTACCATGTTAATACTAATCTACCACGTTCTTGTTGGCAAATTCTGCTAATCATGATGTGGTATTTCATTTTGATTCATTACTTGACATTTATACATTCCCTCTAATCTAATATAAAGTTTATTTACAAATGTTGCAAGTCGCAAGTTGCTACACCTTACGAATAAAATGTTTGTTCGGATCTGGATGGAAACCATAAAGTTATCCTTTTTCGTCCCAAAGAGCTAATGTTCGTTTCCCTGTCGTTAAAAATTTTCTATTGCGATAAAAATAATGATTTTTATTGCGAAGTTTTCCTTAAACATTTTGCTGTGCATTAAACTTTTTTAATCGATGGGAGTATTAAAAAGTATTTTTGGAATTATAAATTTCAAAACTTATTTTGTGTTTATCACACATGATACCATAAAACGGGTCACCAGAGGAATGAAGCAAATGAAATGTAACGGGTTTTTTTAACAAGTGGGTAACTTTGGTTTTCAATTTTATAATGAGACTATAATATTCCAAATGAGGATTTGAAGTAGGATACACTAAACTGCCTGCTCATATCCAAACAAGTTCATCAGGCAGGGGTCGAGTGATTGGCAGGTGCCTAATTCAACATTACTTTCCACTCCCTAGACCAGAGAGGGTGATTGATTTATTCTTTTAGTGCTGTAGATTTATTTTGAAACCGAGGGGTGAAAGATATTCTAACGGGACGAGATTGGTGCAATTGAACTAACCGTTATAATTTGGGGGGTTGTAGATAAATTGAGGATGATCACAAAAATATTTATCTATACTTATTTCATACGCCAAGGGTTTTTTGTGTAGAGAACTCCTCCTACAATTCTCAACCGATTGGTGTCGTTGGATAGGGCTTGATCTGTAGTGTTTCCACAAAAAAATGATGAAAATCGGACTTAAAATAAGAGCGCCATCCACAAATTAAATTTGAAATTTTCCCATTAGAATGAAATTGAGATTGGTTTGAGCATTTTAAAGATGTACAGCTGTAGGTTTTGGTGATCACTGATATTGATAATATTGGATTGGTCGGATTTAATTGATTTAGGAACTGAATGTAACTTTTGTATTGTATCCAAATAAATTGCTAATAGTAAATTAAGAGCAACACGTGCACTTATTTCATTCACCCTTTAAAAAAATTGTGTATAAGGGGCATGAAAAATTCTGTATGGACTTATAATATTTTAGTTAAATTATTTATTAGTTAAAAATTTAGATGGCTTTCATTTTGTGAGGTTCTGGCTCACTTTTTACCTGCAGTGGGATTTTGCCAACATGAAGTTAATCAATAAACTTACAGGTAGGCATATGTTAATGCATAGTGTAAAATTAAAGTACATAACTATCAAAATATTACATTGATATTTAAACCCATTCAAATTTTCAATTACTAAGTTGTAAATAATTTTTTGATTCGAGTAATATAAATTCAGTCAAATTAACTAACTATTTAGCTAAAGTATTAATCCCAACGGCACCTCAACTCAGGTACCACTGAAGATAAGATCACTAAGATATTGAGAGCCAACGCTCACAAGACTTTATTTAACACTTTTTACTGTCCGTCCTCAATTAGACCTCGACCGTCCTCCCGCTGCAAACAAGGAAGACACAGTTGCCTTCCGGTGCATGTAACTCACCGATCCGGCGACTTGTAGTCGGTCAAGTAGTAATGGGAGAGGTGATTAAAAAAGAATCGCATAGTAGTAATAGAACAATCAATTAAAAAATAATCGGTGCATCGATTCTTTGGCAGGAATAGATTATTTCCAAATCATCTGCAATCCTGCATCTGCAATTTTATCCGGTTTTTAAAATTTCAGGATTTCATGAAACTCCGGGTTTTGTCGCTAATTTTACATTTTTGAAACATTATGCCTATATGATTGTAGTACTTAGAGCAATCAATGATTTCAATTCTAATACTTAAACGAAGTATATTATCTTTAATCATCTATCGTGTTTGAAGAATAGTTAATTTTAATCTACTGTTTTTTACTCAAATTACTGGCCCAAACACTATATTGGTTAATTTTAATTTTTTTACAACAAATATTCTAAATAAATATTATCTTCATGAGACGAATTTCAACAATTAATTTCAGGAAGAAAATCTTTATAATAAATCCCAAAACACACACGAAAAAAAACTTAACTTTATTGTATTTTTTTGTAGAAACATAAGTAACAAAAATTATTGAAGAGAGTGGGTTCAGTCATGGAGAAAGTCAAATTTTAACTGGGCGTACGTGTACATAGTAATAAAACTTACAAGCATCAACTGGCAGGGAGTGTAATTTATTGTAAGTAACTAACAGTTAAGAATCAATTAAATCAATCAATTAGTTAATCGAATCGAAAGAATCGATCTATTCATTCGGTTATCCCACCACCGTGGTACAAGCGATGTAGCGATGGCTAGGGAGTGGCCGCCGCAAACCTACTTCGCCAAGGCCGGACTTTCTATCACTTCCTCGGTTTCACCCTCGGTTTTCACTGGGACAACCGCAAGTTGAGGTCGCGGACCGAGGACGCAGGTTGGAATTTATCGCGGAGAAAGAGAGCGGAACGGTGGCCTGTGGTTGTGTCCACCTGGGTAAACAATTGTCAAGACCGAAGGAGCGATAAGATCGTGGAAAAGTTAGTGTTACCAATTCACCTAAAGTAAGAAAATTAAAATTTTATATCAGCTGATGGTAATGTGTTATTTAGCAACTTTAGCAACAATGCTCATTTCCCTTATAATGAATGGCACGCCCGTGGATCGTTTTCAAAACAAAGAGTGTATTCCAATTATTAATTGTTCTTATGGTTTGAAATCGATATTGACTGACAGGTGCTAAAACAGTTAAGGTGTTAATCACCTGAAGTTGATAGCTTTTTATCTTAAGCAAAAACTTTAAAATGTATTTATTAATTGGTTTGAACCTTGATCCAGTTTTGTCAATTACTCTCTTTTGGTTTTTATAAAACCATGACGAGCCGAAATACCAGGGTAGTCTCACAAAAACTAAATAGGCCTACTCTAACGGTAAATGACAATTTACATTTATTTCCAATAAAAAAGCACCAGTTACGTCACATCTATTTGACAGTTGATGTCAGCTGAAGCCCCAACTACGACACTGATTTATTATGTGTTGTTGATGTCACCTACCATGGTTTGGTTTATGTACGTTGGATTGGCGTTTGTAAATCCTCCCCCTCCCCAAAAATTACCGTATAGAAGGCAACTGTCTTAAGCAATGGATTGGATTCGATTCGTGGTTCCATTATGAGTTGAAAATATGTCGATTGTATAACACTGCGAACACAGCATATTGATTTGAGACACTTTGAGACCCTTACAAACACCATTTTAAAATCGTAACATAAAACAAACCCTGAAACCACTATATAACGAAAACAAAACAACAATAAACGGAAGACATTAACGTAAAGGTACATCGGAGAATTGTGTGGCATTAAAGATGTTTTAGGAAGCGAAATTGTTTATAAATTTAAATTAATTTTCTTAAAATCACAAATTATTTGACAGAGTATTTATAAAACATAATTTTAAAAGGTCTCAATGAAAGGAAGTATTATGTTTAAAACAAGAAAATAGCTAAAATCAAACATGTTTGTATGCAATGAAACTGTTGTTAGTTGAAAACATTATCTATGAATCTAAGAAAATATCGAAATTCACTAAGTATTTCTCAGGCGCTGGAATAGGCAACATAGCTACACCCCCTGTAGTTAAATTGCATACCCACCGCCTTGCTGCCTTCCGTTTTTACTGAGAATTCCTCTCGAACTCATAACTCGAATATAGAAGATAATAGTTACGAAATTTGTAATTTTATGAAAAAAATTATAGAGTTAAAACACAAAATATTTTGAATATAATCAGGTACAAAGTTGAACCTTACTTAAAAACAACTATATACATTTTGAAGTATTAAGACGTGTTTTGTAAATGTACACGACTTAACTGTACGTTATCACTGATTATCATCCATTGTATTTATACTCATTTATTATAATCATTGTATTATAGCTCATTTCTGCAAAAAAATTCACAAAAATTCAAAATTAATCATTTTTTACTGAAGCATTTTACCTCAACTTTAGTAGTTAATTAATATCTGATACTTTGCGATTCATTCACGATTATTTTGAATAATAAAATACTTTTTTCTCTATTGACAATTTTTTGTGATAAAAGCGAAAGTTTTTACTTAATTTCGAGTGATTTAAAAGCCCTTATAAGTTTATCCTTAGACATATTATCACATGGAATTATTTCGATTGAACTATACAGGCCCATCCTCTCCCTTTAACCTGAGCTGTACGCGGTTGGGCTTCGGCACAGACACTCTCTCTCGAAATATTTCGGTCGTAGGAAAAGAAAAGCAGTGAATATTACGATAGCCAAGTCAGCCCCCCTCGCCCCCCTCCCTGGACTTGTCCCACTGCCCCAGTAGGCACCGGACACATACTCCCCTTTCACCGCGAAAAGAACGAGTCCCTGGCGAGAATCGAATCACACGACTGATTCGTTCAGGGCTAATCTCGTTCTTTTCAGAGTGGCTTTGAGTAATCTATCTATCTATTCTTATTTAATACGCTAAGGGGTTTTTTGTGTTGAGAACTTCTACAATTTTTAACCGATTTTCAATTTTTTGTGTCGTTGGGTAATAGGGCTTTGTCTGTAGTTGCAATGTTTGCGAAAATCGGACTTAAAATAAAGATGCTATCCATTATTGAAATTTGAAATTTTCCCGTTAGGAATAGCAGAATAGCATTGGACATTTAAAACATCTGTTAATGTACAGCTGTAAATCTGTGTAGTTTTGTATACTGATATAATCACAATATTGGATTGGACGGGAGTAATTGAGTTAGGAATTAGCAAGTTGCATTTTTCGCAGAGCCTAAATTAAGCTGCTCGATTTCAAACAACCAACAAGTATACTAGTCAATCTTCTTATTTCTATGAGGGTTTCGTCGTTTACGTCCCTTTTTCTCTCAACATTTAATGACTGTCTCAAATTAGTGATTTAGTGACATACTGAACCGATTTTTAAGATTGAGGTGTCATTTTAAAGCTTAGGATATAGCGCGTGGGAGAATCTTAATTAAAAAGGTCATATCGTTTCGGGCTTCGCCCCCTGGCCATTGATTAATTTCTAGAAGGCGCTTTAAAATGTTGACCCAAGGTGTATAAATTGTTGACCAACATTTATCACAAGATCTTTAATGTGAATTGTAATTTAACAGCTGATTAAACTTACCTTCAGATTAATTTTTAACCCAGATAGTAAACAAAGATAGATCTCTGACACTTCATAACCAACATACATGTACTTAAAATTAGTTTCTCTCATACAGAATCATAAAATGCGCAATTTGCGCACGGGCCACCTCGTACTTATTTACGACACATAACAACTGTCTTGTTACAGAGTTTTATAACCTAACACTCCACATCGATATTTTGATTTCGACTGAATGAAGCCCCGCCACACCGCGCCGCGACGACAGTGGCCCAGATATCCTTAGAAAGTACCGCCGCCGCCGCGCCGCCGGGCACTGCCTCGGAATCTAGGCTTAACTGTACCTTAAACAAACTTCCGTTCTTTAACCACTGAATTTTCGAATTCCTTCCTGGTACACCGCCAAATTACTGGCCTCGGCTAATGCTGGTCCTACACAGCCGATGCTCGACGATGGTTAAACTCCAACTGGATGTCATCAGAGGAAATTCATTAGTAGTGTATTTTTACGTTGACGATAATATTCCTATCATAGTTTTTCTGACGTATAATTCAAATTCGTCTGAAATACTAATTGGTATTGAGCATTAGCCGCAGTGCACTACCGCATACCGTCCACTACCGTGCATTACAGTCCACCGTTCGCATCACGTTATGAATCCACAAGTTACTTATTTTCGTCAAAGTTAATATGTTAAAAATAATTTTACCTGCCTAAAAATATTTAAAAATTAAAAATATTCATTTATGAGACAATTATGTAATGGAGACACTTAATACAATGGGTTGTATAAACTCATTTTCTTAGACCTAACCGCTGGTTATAAATGCAAAACTTGAATTTAGGTATTATTTCATGTGAGACATTTCATAGTTTATTTTTGTGCTACTGACAAAAAACCTGCAATATCTGCAATCGAGGTAGTATTTTGGGTCCTCCTGGCGCTTTTCAGAGTGCATGCTTGAGTCTAGGGCAAACTGATCCCTAGATGAAATGGTAGATAATGTGTTATTTGGTAAGTTTTACACCAGAAGCATTTTTTAACGTTTTGACTATGGTCGGAACCACGATCTTGTTACTTACGTCGACCACTTGTTAAAAAGCATAATTAATTAATGTCCCAATGACAAAAGGCTACTCTGGGTTCGGAATTGAACCTTTAAAAAAAACTATTAACTTTTCTTAGTAAAATACAATGCTGTAAACTCAATATTTTCTGAGTCACCCTGCCAAACATTGAAATGAAATTTATTTTTATCCTAAACGCTAAAGTGTAATAATACCCGAAATACCCTCGAACTTTTAGTGACTGTTTTTACGGCAAGCCATTGCTATTAATTGCCCTTGACACATTGCATGGTAATTTAAACACCGGAAATCCAATAGAGAAATCCTTAAAAATCAATACATAATTTTTAAGATAGGCCTATTGTGAAAGATAATAAGTAGCCACAAAGGATACCTCAATAGGTTAAATATGTCAGAAGTTGTTTGCACTAAACATGTTAATTTTGAAAACTTGCAGTTTTTGCATTTTAAGCAATTGTTGAACATTTATCGTTTCTCTCGGAACCACATAATAATTTGAGATTGTGGTGTACAGTATTTTATATTATACTCATTCATTAAAGACCTTTTATTTTATATAAAGATATACAGGGTGTTTCAGAACTCCCTACCAATATTTTATAGCATTTTTTCTGGGTTAGAAACATATCTAAATATCATATTTAAATTGTCCAGAAGTCTTTAGTTACTCACACAGCCGCCATTTTGTTTTTTTCACATAATAATTTTTATTTCCGTAACGGATGGTTGTATTAAATTCATATTTGGCATGAATCTTTATCATACCAATGTACATTTCCGGGGAAAAAATAATTTGTTCTGCTGTATATTTTCAAAATGGCGGTCATTTTAAATTTTCAAACGCAAATGTCTAAAACTGGGTAAATTTTATACAAATTTTACAAGACACAAAAAAGTTTACAAATTAAATTAAATGGTACCATAGTACCATTCTATGGTTTGTAAGAATCTGACAACAAATAACGGAGTTATTGCGATTTTTCGCCATGAAAACATTGATTTTGCTGTTAAATGGCCTTAATTTGCATTGATTTAAATGCAAAATCATTGTTTTCATGGTGAAAAATCGCAATAACTCCGTTATTTGTTGTCATATTCTTACAGACTTGGTACCATTGGTTAGATAATTTAACTTGTCAACTTTTTTGTGTCTTGTAAAATTTTTATAAAATTTTCCGATTTTGAGATATTTGCGTTTGAAAATTTAAAATGGCCTCCAATTTAAAAATATACAGCGGAAAAAATTAATTTTTTTCCTGGAAATGTACATTGGTATAATAAATGTTCATGCCAAATATGAATTTAATACAACCATCCGTTACGGAAATAAAAATTATTACGTGAAAAAAACAAAATGGCGGCTGCGTGAGTAACTAAAGACTTCCGGACAATTTAAATATGATATTTAGATATGTTTCTAACCCAGAAACAATGCCCCAAAATATTGGTAGGGAATTCTGAAACACCCTGTATTACTTATCGTATACTATAATACGGGGAGGGTCTGAAGAGATGTGTGTTCCACGATCTCGAAATCTAGCGGGTATATTTTGCATAAACTTTGCTTTTAAGAGTGTTTTGGCCCAAAAATAAGTTTAGAAAGAGCCTCAATCACAGGAAAAAACTAATTTGATCAAAATTTAAGTTTTAAAATGGCAATTTTTAACATTGGTGTTATGGGTTGCCATTTTGGTAACGAAATAACAACGAAAGGCATACAAAAATAAAGGAACATTAATGTTAAACAGTCTTTTTGAAACAGCTGTTTACTGTGAAGAGGTAGTTGGTTGTTGATGAAAATTTAATCGCTTTATTAAATACCATGACACGATATCAAAAGTGAATTAAAACCAACGAGCAACGTTTGGTTAACGTGGTACTTTATATGTAAACCTCGTTTAGTGTATTTTTCTTTGTATGCACAATGCAATTTTTATTTTTATTTAACTCCTAGACCGTTCCCCATTAACCTTATTTTTGGGAATGTGGGATTAGTAACATCCCCCATGGTGGATTTCATTAGACTTTTATGAAGACGGCCAGAAAACGCCTTAAAAACATTTGAGGATAGATTTGTTGAAAAAATCCATGTACCCCAACTGCTTTTACTGCACTTAATATAGTCAACGCCATTACAGTATACAATGGGGAGATTCGCTGCTCTTGCAAAACCTCGCCGAGAAATCAGAAATAAGAAATCAGTTTTTTTATTTGCAATTGACATAGTTACAGAACAAACAACTAGGTTGAACTAGATATAGAGTGATAACACATGTTAATGTTTTGCCCTCCGTTTATTTGTGCCTTTGCGCCAATTTACCCATCATTCCCCTATGTTTCCTTGGTAACCATCCCACATTCCGTAGGCCTTATGTAGGTTACATTCAGTTGGCTACCAATAATCATATTAGGCTTGGTACCAGGTTAACCGATCCTTGCTCGTTGGTTTTATTTCACTTTCGATATAGTGACATAGTAATGAAGCTATTAATAGCTTAATTAAATTTCCACCAACAACCAACCAAATTACAATAATCATATTAAGCTTGGTACCAGGTTAACCGATCCTTGCTCGTTGGTTTTATTTCACTTTCGATATAGTGATATAGTAATGAAGCTATTAATAGCTTCATTAAAGTTCCACCAACAACCAACCAAATTACACGTCTTCACAGTTAACAGCTTTTTCAAAAAGACTGTTTAGTATTAATGTTCCTGTATTTTTGTATTCCTTTTGTTGTTATTTCGTTACCAAAATAGCAACCCAAAATCAAAGAACCATTTAAAAATTAATAGATTAAAATATGCAAAGTCCCAAAAAATGTTATTCATATTTAAATGAAAAATTTTTCAATGCTCTACCTAAAGAAGTTAAAGGATTATCAACAGAAAAATTCAAGAGATGCATCAAAATATTATTAACAGAAAACTGTTTCTATTCGACAAATGAATATTTTAAAATAGTTGTAAATTAGAAGCCTATAATATATGTGCATAAGTATTTATTTATATTGTAATGCATCAATGATGCCTTATACAATAAAAATTATTATTATTATTATAAGACAGTGTAAAAAAATACGGGTTTTAAACTTAAATTAAGACCAAATTAAATTTTTCCTGTGATTGAGACTGTTTCTAAACTTATTTTAGGGCCAAAACACTCTTAAATGCAAAATTTGAGCAAAATCTACCCACTACATTTCGAGATCATGGAACACACATCCCTTCAGACATTGCTCGTATTACAGTATTGGACTACAAACAATTATGGTTCTACAAAGTAACTATTTAACATTAAAATTACAGACAACAATTAATTTATAAGATATTTACAAGAGTAAACAATGTAAATTAAACTTGGTGATATAAATATTTGTCGCAATTTCAATAAAGATATTTAAACACATAACAAAGATAAAAAATAACTGGATTATATAAAAAAGTTTTAAAGAAACAACAATAAAAAATAATAATAAGGCTATAACAAACATACAAGATATGAATAAGTTAGATATGGTATGAATAAATCAAATGCGTACTTAAATTAATTTCTCTATAAGTAAAATACTGATTTGTGTAATAGTACGGCCATGTACTAGAGATGGCCGTGGTAATAAGAAATATAACCATTGACTATATAAAATTATTATGAATATATTTCAATTAGTCTGTCTTCAGGTATTGGAAAAAAATTACAGCTAACTAACAGCTGTCTCACTGTCTGCCATGTGGAGACTTTACCAAAACAAAAACAACAGTTTCATCATTCATCCCAATCTCATTTCACACACATCAAAACATAACCTGTACATGTTCAGTTTGTTTGACAAGGCATGAGTTAACACAATCACATTAGAAGAACAAATTAATAATGCATGATTTTCTAAATTTATGTTTTAGAATGTAATCATAATGATCTAAAAGACATGTTACTTGTCTTTTCATTTCCTAGATTACGTCGTAGTATATTAACATGTAGGGGTTATTGCTGCTTTCAGAAGTTTTTCTCAACGAATGAAGATAGCAATTTAAACGATTTATTAAATCGAACATTTAAAATGCCGAAGCCAACTCCTCATACTGCTGCTCTGAAGAAACATCGCCAAAAATTAAAAGAAAAAAGCCAAAAATACATCCCAGGCACTGTCAACCTCCAAGTACTAGGGAGTGGTGCACATGGAGCTCCGAGATCTCTCTATATATTTACTGATCAGTCAAGGTAGGCATACTTGTGATTTACTTAATATATATTTATATATATCGTATGGCTATCATAGCCAGCCACTAACTTAAAATAATAATAGGCCTAATAAATTAGGCTACTAAATAAAAGGTGTTCTGCAGTGCAAAGCACCTGAGTTAGGGCCTAGTACATTTAAAATTAAACTAAAATAAACATTTATGATCTCTCTATAAAGCTAAACCAAGGGCACTAAGCCATTGCAGCTCAGCTTTACTTGCACAATGCAGGCCCATTCAGCCCTTCCGGGAAAGCACTCAAAGGGCACTCGGTGACAATGTGAGTCATAAGTTAGTCTAAAACTATGCACCATAGCTGCATGACTGATCTTCTGCCATTCCCCATTTGTACTTAAAATAATTACATCTTCCTACTCCCGTGCGGAATCGATTGAGTAAAGTCTACTGATTCCGAGGAAGATCCAGACCACCTACTGCTTAGGTCGGGTCAGCAATCAGAAAGCAATTCCGACCTTGGAAAGAATCCCAGGAGGAAGTCCAGTCAGTATGGATGGAAAAGTTTGAGTCCTTCAACTGGGATGCTGTCCGCAGTGGTGGTTTTCGGGACCTCAATCGGCCCGTCATCTGCGGTAGGTAATCATGGATGGGCAGATGTGGAGCAGATAAGATTTTAGTATATTCCCGAAGGAGTGCATCCCTTCGTCTGGTTTCAGGTGGAGCGATATTACACAGGACTGGGAGTCAAAGGGATGGGGATTGCCATGAGTGTACCACTAATGGCTCTCATAGCCCTGTTTAGCTGGACATCGACATCTCTGACATGCACACTGTTCAACCACATGGGAGCACAGTACTCAGCAGTTGAGTAAACTAGGGACAGAGCAGAGGTTCGCAGAACTTGTGCGTTAGCTCTCCATGTGGAGCCAGCAAGGTGATGGACAGTGTTAGTCCTGGTTCTCACCTTGGCTGCTGTTTTTTGTCTTAAGGCCGTGTTTTGTCTTATGGCTGCGGTTTTGAATGTAAGGGACCGATCTAAAGTGACCCCCAGGTACTGTGGGTGTTCATTGTGCTATAGCTCAACGCCATCAAATACAATTTTAAGCTTTTGGTGGGCCATTCTATTGTTCAAGTGGAAGCAAGAAACCTCGGTTTTTGTTGGGTTTGGATTTAGCTTCCAGGCTTTAAAGTATTCACCGAGGGTCATGAGATCATTGGTTAGTGTTTCCTCAGCTTGTTGGAATTCCTGGTACTGATAAGCAAGAGCTATATCATCTGCGTTTGAGGAGTGAGTGTCAGGAATGTCAGCTGTATACACATTAAACAGCAGTGGGGCAAGCACTGACCCCTGTGGCAGGTCATCCTTTAGTAGCCTTAAAGTACTTTCCTTGTGTTCCAAAAATACTTTAATCATCCTGTTGGATGGATTTATTTAATATTCTTTTTTCTTTCAAATTAAAGTGCCTATCTATTGTCAATTGTGATAATCTCAATGTTTCTAATACGTTTAGCATGATTTAAACAATAACTTCAAGGCCTAATAGATTTTAAAGCCCGTTTTTAAGAATGTTAATATAACTTATTGATAGTGAAAGAGTAGGCCTACTTAATAACATGATTTACCTTACTTTGTTGATCTTATTAGACAAATTGAAACGCCTTGCATTGTTCGACATATTTACTTTGGCCTATGTACTGTAATAACATGAAAGACGGAATTACCGTAACCCAAAAAATACTTACTATATTACTTTTTCAACCTGCGTATTGAGTACTTGTAAGTTAATACACCATTTCCTTGCTATGATATATCGGATCAAAAGCAGAGGCAAATTTGATCATTTGGCCCCCCTGGGCAACCATTCAGTGCTGCTTCCTTCCCCTCCTCCCACGTGAAGAGCATGTCTGTAGTTTGGACAATTGTAAAACCCCATCAACTCCACAATTAATCCGAATACCTCAAATGAAGTTATAATAACCTTTTACGTCTACCGGTATTCAAAATAAGTAGCCTACTTCATTGGACAAAATTCGGCGTTGCAAATGCGGCCCATTTTTGCTATAAACCATTTTTGACAGGTGGTATTAATGATTGGTATTTTCAGCAATATGATATCATAGTGACTTCAACCGCTAATGACGGTTTTTCTGATATCAAAGAATTGATTGCCTTTAGGGCCTATTACAAAAGACGCGGTGGAAGGAACGGCCAATATTTTCTCTGGCTAATTCAGTGGGCAAGATAAAAATTTTTTAAATCCCTAACATTGCCTAAGCATAAACATAACCCTAGGTTACTTGAACCATGAAGGTTGTATAAATTATTTATGATTTGGTCTATTACTAGCCTAAACCTTAATGTGCCATTTTATTTAATAATTTATAGATTAACCCTATGTTATCATTAGAACAAACTTAAGATAAAGCCTTCAATAAAAAAATCACAACAATTTTAAAATCTTATTAGTTTTTAAACTACAACAAAAATTTGAAGACTAAATGATTAGGCCCTAATTTTTATCAATACATCAATATTGCCATCACAGGGTAACATTGATTAGGGTCTACAACAATGGATTATTAAGTTTTTGCATTAGACCCAACATAGTAGCAATCAACATCCATAAATTGTTTTGGGAGGCCTGATAAATTTTTATATTTATTTCAGGTATCTTTTCAACTGTGGAGAAGGAACACAAAGGTTGGCTCATGAACATAAAATGAAACTATCAAAACTGGAGCACATATTTGTTACTCATCTTTCTTGGGAGAATATTGGTGGACTACCAGGGGTTGCATTGACGATCCAGGACGTCGGAGTTCCTCAAATAACACTTCATGGACCTCCAGGATCGGTAAACCAAATGACAAAATGTATAAACCTAACATTTAAGAAAAACCAAAGATTTATTCGTAAACATTTGTATTTTGCGGTGGGGTCAGATAACAAGTTTAGCCGTATAGTTTATAAAAAAAAAACTTAATAAGTATAGACTGCTTTAAAATTGTTATGAGTTTAATTGGGTATTTGTGAATTTATCTTTTGGTCTGAGCTGCTACAGTAGAAATTTGGTTAACTGAGTTCTAGTTAGCCTAGTTAAAGTAAATTTGAAATTCCACTCATAACATCTGTGGTTTTTTCTGAGATCAATTCATTTTGAGGACTGGATGTGGCAGTAATGAATGAAGAAGCTTAATTTTAAAAATGTCTTTTCCTCTTTTAACTCTTTAAGGGCATTTGAATGTGTTCACCATGACATATTAATCAATAAATTGGAAAAATATGGAATAAAAAATGTTGAGCTAAATTGGTTTTTTTCTTATTTAAGTGGTAGATATCAGAGGACAAAAATTACTAAATATGGACTAAAAACAAATTCTTTATGGAATAAAGTCGAAGTTGGGGTGCCCCAGGGCTCAATTTTGGGCCCATGTCTATTCATAATTTATGTAAATGACCTACCTAGTGCCACAAGTATAGAAATGTTCCAGTTTGCTGATGATACTGTGTTGCTTTGTAAGGAGCCCAATATTGTATCTTTACAGCACACAGTTGATAGAGAGGTGTCATCTCTTTGCGACTGGTTTAGGGTAAATGGACTTTCCATGAACATGGACAAGACCCAGCTAATAAATTTTAAAGCAGATTATAAATATAGTCCTCAACAAATAACTCTTTCAAGCTCCAAGTTGATGTCTGAGGAGACAGTTAATTTCTTGGGTATTCTTGTAAATCAAAACCTTAACTGGCTTCCTCACATCAACAAACTAAGTAAAAAACTATCTTTAGCTGTTTTTTCTCTTCGGGTGATGGCTCAAGTGACAGATTTGAAAACTCAATTAACTGTTTATCACTCCTACTTTTCATCTTTAATGTCATATGGTATTCTCGTGTGGGGTAACTCCTGTCATTCTAAAAAAAATCTTCAAAATTCAAAAGAAAGCCATTCGAGTAATTGCTAAAATAACCAAAACAACTTCTTGTAGACAATATTTTAAAGACTTTCAAATTTTAACTCTTTATGACTAATACCTATTGGAAATAGCATTTTGGGTTAAAAGAAACTTGACCATGTTCATGGAAAGTCAAACTAAACACGTATATAGAAGTAAGGATACTATTAGGCCAGTAAGTCATCGACTTGTTTTATATGAAACCTCTCAGTACGGTATATAGGTCCAAAAATTTTTAATAAACTACCAAAAGAACTTAAAGATTTATCATCACCCATACAATTTAGAAAGCATACAAAAAAATGGCTATTAACAAAGAACTTTTATTGTCTTGATGAGTATTTTAACTGTTAACGTGGAATTGGGTCAGTTAGTTATTTATTATTATTTTGCTTTTTTATTGGATAAATAACAAGTTTATATATCTTTTTTTTTATTTATTATGCTTAGTTATAAGAATATTTTGACAACTGTCCTGTCATTGTTATGATGTTATGACATTCTGACAATAAATAAATAAATAACTCGGACGAAGTTTGACACGTACCATTTCTGATTACAGGATCTTGTATTCTCTGGAACCCGAAGATTTGTCGTGCTACGGCATCTGGCTGTGAAGACTGCATCTTGCGAGCGTGATGCCGTGTTCGAGGACAACGTTATGAAGGTCCGATATGTTCCTTTGTACAGTGCCGCCGGACGGGTCTGGCGAGATACTCCGCCTTCTGAGAGGTACGGAGATCCACCCATCCCATTTTGTACACCATCTGATTATAAATTGTCACAGTCACAGTCTAGGCTATAGTTACAGTTAATTTTTTTTTTTTACATTCATATTTACCTATTACAGTACACTCTCGTTCATCGGAACTAATGTGGCAGACGGCCGGTTCGGATGTCAAAAAATTCCGATGAAGCGGAGTCCGTCATGAGTCATCATTTCCGCCCGTACGGTGACCTATCGTGATTGTATTCATTCTTGTTTTTAAGATAACACAAGAGATTTTATGAAAATAAGGCACTCAAACTTTGAACATGGTAACAATGAATCTATAGGAATAAAACAACGCAGGAAATAAAGATCCAAAATCTTTATTTTCATATTCCACTCATATTCCAGCAGTCAACTGACTTCCACGTAACACAGGTGCAGTCGCGACGCGAGACAGACTGAATGACAGTTTGGGAAGCGGTCGAAACAGATGTTCACTTCCTGCCCCCTTCCTCTTTCTATTTTTGTGGGAATACTCCACGGCCTCGTAAAATCACATCGATGGGTACAGATTATGGAAAACGCCTGATGACGTTTGATGCAAAATGTAATACTTCACTGTTGTGCGGATAGAACAAATGAAAATTGAAGGCGCTAAAACGGAGAAATGATTTATTTCGTAAGAAAAAAAATTAATAATATCCAGATTTTCAGTTACGATGAAGCAGAGTTCCGATGTCGCCGAGTCCGATGAACGAGAGTGTACTGTAGTCTACTAAAGTCCGCATTATATATCATTGGAAGTTTTAATAGGAAACAGCTGGTCACTCTCCTCCACCCTCCCTGTCCAGCGGTGTTGCCAGCTGGTGATTTTTTAATCAATCAATCAAAAACAGTTTCATTTCAATAGAAATATTCACAATATTCTACTGGTCAGCTTAACATAAAAAAGTAAACTTAGCCTAACTTTTACCTGACCATCAACAATAATGAAATTTTATCCCACATAGGCTTACGCCTGTGCGTGAGATAGAGTCGTAAATCTAATAATTATAATATTATTAATAGAAATACATTTTAATTTTACTGTTAAACCAATTTAGAAAATAATGGAAATAAAAAGAAGGAATTTTAAAGAGTTTATCTGTTGCAGTTATGAGAAGAATTATAGGAAATCTAAGAAATTACTAAACTAGAGATAACTTTATATGATAGACGGAGTGACTTGCCCCCCTCCCCCAAACAGACGGACTAACTTCTGACCCCCCTTCTCTCTCGCCCCCTCAAACGAACGGACAGACGCATCCATTCAATGCACACGCTCTATCTCTCTCGCACACACTTTCTTAACTGCTGTCCTTACAAAACTATTTTCTAAATCATATGTGTATAAAAACATTTGATGATTTGTTTTGATTATTTTTTGTTTATGCCAGAGTATTGATCTAAAATAGTATCTACCAATTTTGCGTTTTGGGATTTTGTCCTTACCATTTATTATCGTACGTAAATTGCTGTCAGGCTGAGCACCCTTTGAACACCATGAATTTCTCAGTATGAAAATGGCTCTGTCAAAATTAGCACTAAAGTTGTGTCTTTGCAAACCATTATTTACATCCACGTTTTGGTATAGCTTTGAGAAAAACTGGACGAGTTAATTAGTTCCGAGTGGTAATGAATAATAGGTACCATCTTTTGTATTGTTGCGTGGAAGTGAATTGCGGTTTTATAAATAAAGGAGTCTAATAATTTTATTAAATTACTAAAACTAATTTTGTATGAAAGTTATTTGTTTACAATTCAGTAAGAAAATTTGACTAAATATTACATTCAAATTGTAAATAAGGCTTGTCATAATTTGGGAAAAAATAAATAGAAATCAGTTGGGGAATAGAGGAAATACTAAGTGTGGAAATTTAGGAAAGTCTGAAAAATAACATGAGACTTATTTCTGTTACCCACAACTTACCCCACGATTCTTGCGAAGGCTATTGGCAGTTTGCCATATGCCATTTCGCGCATATACATCAGTGATTTAGGAGTTCTCGATTAATCTTCTACCAAAGGGCCTAGACAGTACACAATTTGAGATAATATGAAATTATAGCCCCACAGTATATGTGTTCCTCATTTGGCTAAGATGTTGAGAGAGCAAAGGGGTGACCATTTAAATAAAAGTGCCAACATGTTAAACAAAGCAATGTATTAAATGTTCTGAACTTCCATAGAATAAACAATAAATGTCTTGATACTCTGACATGAAACAATCTTCTTAAAACTATAATAATTAATCATTTCATCAAAAAACTATTAGGTCCCAACCCATAATTTATAATTGTGGCTTACTGTACTGTACATGGGTTGACACCATATCAAGGTAATGTTCCCTTGCCTCAGAAACATGTCTGCGAACAACAACCAATTAAGGTTAGTACATACTAATGATATCTAAGCCTATTTTTATTTTCAAAGTGATTTACGTTTTTATATTCTCAGAAAACAATTCATGAAAATCTATCAAATGTGTTACCAGTGAAAAATATTACAATTGAATAATCTTTCAGTTTCTACAACATAAAGTTATTTCTCTATTTATAGACTCTGAATATAACAATCAATAATTCCTTTCTTAATAATTTTGGTTGAGATAAGTTGCATATTTATTAATTAATTACTTACATTTTCCACGAGAAAGTACAGGGTTTAACGGTATCAACCCTATCAATGAAAATTCGTTTTACCTCTATTTTAAACAGAAAAGTTTGCAACCTCGCAAAACAAAATAACTCAACTTGAATCTGAATTGTTACATATATGACACTTGCTTCATTTCAAAATTATTAAATAAATGAAATATCAGTACTATCTCAATGTGTCAAAGCGCTCAAAGAAAACAAACTAGTTTGTTTCTGGAAGACTCATGTCATGTCGCTCATTTGTGTCTTTCATTTTGATCCGAACACGATTGTGTTCAAGCCAGTACCAATAATACTGTAAAACCATGATCTTAAAACATCTGTTTCTCAGGTCCCGAAGTGTTTCTCCTGACAAGAACAACCCTGAGGATTCAACAGATGAAGATATCGACTACTATGCCTACTGGCACAACGGTACGAGATCTCGGTCCAACTCGCCTTCCCGCAGCAACAGTCCGGGCAGAAACAAGAAACGCAGACACCTGTCACCAGGTAAGGAGGCATTAGTATCCTCGTTCATCCAAACAGGTCCGCAGACACCTGTCACCAGGTAAGGAGGCATTAGTATCCTCGTTCATCCAAACAGGTCCCCAGACACCTGTCACCAGGTAAGGAGGCATTAGTATCCTCGTTCATCCAAACAGGTCCGCAGACACCAGTCACCAGGTAAGGAGGCATTAGTATCCTCGTTCATCCAAACAGGTCCGCAGACACCAGTCACCAGGTAAGGAGGCATTAGTATCCTCGTTCATCCAAACAGGTCCGCAGACACCTGTCACCAGGTAAGGAGGCATTAGTATCCTCGTTCATCCAAACAGGTCCGCAGACACCTGTCACCAGGTAAGGAGGCATTAGTATCCTCGTTCATCCAAACAGGTCCACAGACACCTGTCACCAGGTAAGGAGGCATTAGTATCCTCGTTCATCCAAACAAGAAACGCAGACACCTGTCACCAGGTAAGGAGGCATTAGTATCCTCGTTCATCCAAACAGGTCCGCAGACACCTGTCACCAGGTAAGGAGGCATTAGTATCCTCGTTCATCCAAACAGGTCCGCAGACACCTGTCACCAGGTAAGGAGGCATTAGTATCCTCGTTCATCCAAACAGTTCCGCAGACACCTGTCACCAGGTAAGGAGGCATTAGTATCCTCGTTCATCCAAACAAGAAACGCAGACACCTGTCACCAGGTAAGGAGGCATTAGTATCCTCGTTCATCCAAACAGGTCCGCAGACACCTGTCACCAGGTAAGGAGGCATTAGTATCCTCGTTCATCCAAACAGGTCCGCAGACACCTGTCACCAGGTAAGGAGGCATTAGTATCCTCGTTCATCCAAACAGGTCCGCAGACACCTGTCACCAGGTAAGGAGGCATTAGTATCCTCGTTCATCCAAACAGGTCCGCAGACACCTGTCACCAGGTAAGGAGGCATTAGTATCCTCGTTCATCCAAACAGGTCCGCAGACACCTGTCACCAGGTAAGGAGGCATTAGTATCCTCGTTCATCCAAACAAGAAACGCAGACACCTGTCACCAGGTAAGGAGGCATTAGTATCCTCGTTCATCCAAACAGGTCCGCAGACACCTGTCACCAGGTAAGGAGGCATTAGTATCCTCGTTCATCCAAACAGGTCCGCAGACACCTATCACCAGGTAAGGAGGCATTAGTATCCTCGTTCATCCAAACAGGTCCGCAGACACCTGTCACCAGGTAAGGAGGCATTAGTATCCTCGTTCATCCAAACAAGAAACGCAGACACCTGTCACCAGGTAAGGAGGCATTAGTATCCTCGTTCATCCAAACAAGAAACGCAGACACCTGTCACCAGGTAAGGAGGCATTAGTATCCTCGTTCATCCAAACAGGTCCGCAGACACCTGTCACCAGGTAAAAAGGCATTAGTATCCTCGTTCATCCAAACAGGTCCGCAGACACCTGTCACCAGGTAAGTAGGCATTAGTATCCTCGTTCATCCAAACAGGTCCGCAGACACCTGTCACCAGGTAAGGAGGCATTAGTATCCTCGTTCATCCAAACAGTTCCGCACACACCTGTCACCAGGTAAGGAGGCATTAGTATCCTCGTTCATCCAAACAGGTCCGCAGACACCTGTCACCAGGTAAGGAGGCATTAGTATCCTCGTTCATCCAAACAGGTCCGCAGACACCTGTCACCAGGTAACGAGGCATTAGTATCCTCGTTCATCCAAACAGTTCCGCAGACACCTGTCACCAGGTAAGGAGGCATTAGTATCCTCGTTCATCCAAACAAGAAACGCAGACACCTGTCACCAGGTAAGGAGGCATTAGTGTCCTCGTTCATCCAAACAAGAAACGCAGACATCTGTCACCAGGTAAGGAGGCATTAGTATCCTCGTTCATCCAAACAAGAAACGCAGACACCTGTCACCAGGTAAGGAGGCATTAGTATCCTCCTTCATCCAAACAAGAAACGCAGACACCTGTCACCAGGTAAGGAGGCATTAGTATCCTCGTTCATCCAAACAAGAAACGCAGACACCTGTCACCAGGTAAGGAGGCATTAGTATCCTCGTTCATCCAAACAAGAAACGCAGACACCTGTCACCAGGTAAGGAGGCATTAGTATCCTCGTTCATCCAAACAAGAAACGCCGACACCTGTCACCAGGTAAGGAGGCATTAGTATCCTCGTTCATCCAAACAAGAAACGCAGACACCTGTCACCAGGTAAGGAGGCATTAGTATCCTCGTTCATCCAAACAAGAAACGCAGACACCTGTCACCAGGTAAGGAGGCATTAGTATCCTCGTTCATCCAAACAGGTCCGCAGACACCTGTCACCAGGTAAAAAGGCATTAGTATCCTCGTTCATCCAAACAGGTCCGCAGACACCTGTCACCAGGTAAGTAGGCATTAGTATCCTCGTTCATCCAAACAGGTCCGCAGACACCTGTCACCAGGTAAGGAGGCATTAGTATCCTCGTTCATCCAAACAGTTCCGCAGACACCTGTCACCAGGTAAGGAGGCATTAGTATCCTCGTTCATCCAAACAGGTCCGCAGACACCTGTCACCAGGTAAGGAGGCATTAGTATCCTCGTTCATCCAAACAGGTCCGCAGACACCTGTCACCAGGTAACGAGGCATTAGTATCCTCGTTCATCCAAACAGTTCCGCAGACACCTGTCACCAGGTAAGGAGGCATTAGTATCCTCGTTCATCCAAACAAGAAACGCAGACACCTGTCACCAGGTAAGGAGGCATTAGTATCCTCGTTCATCCAAACAAGAAACGCAGACATCTGTCACCAGGTAAGGAGGCATTAGTATCCTCGTTCATCCAAACAAGAAACGCAGACACCTGTCACCAGGTAAGGAGGCATTAGTATCCTCCTTCATCCAAACAAGAAACGCAGACACCTGTCACCAGGTAAGGAGGCATTAGTATCCTCGTTCATCCAAACAAGAAACGCAGACACCTGTCACCAGGTAAGGAGGCATTAGTATCCTCGTTCATCCAAACAAGAAACGCAGACACCTGTCACCAGGTAAGGAGGCATTAGTATCCTCGTTCATCCAAACAAGAAACGCCGACACCTGTCACCAGGTAAGGAGGCATTAGTATCCTCGTTCATCCAAACAAGAAACGCAGACACCTGTCACCAGGTAAGGAGGCATTAGTATCCTCGTTCATCCAAACAAGAAACGCAGACACCTGTCACCAGGTAAGGAGGCATTAGTATCCTCGTTCATCCAAACAAGAAACACAGACACCTGTCACCAGGTAAGGAGGCATTAGTATCCTCGTTCATCCAAACAAGAAACGCTGACACCTGTCACCAGGTAAGGAGGCATTAGTATCCTCGTTCATCCAAACAAGAAACGCAGACACCTGTCACCAGGTAAGGAGGCATTAGTATCCTCCTTCATCCAAACAAGAAACGCAGACACCTGTCACCAGGTAAGGAGGCATTAGTATCCTCCTTCATCCAAACAAGAAACGCAGACACCTGTCACCAGGTAAGGAGGCATTAGTATCCTCGTTCATCCAAACAGGTCCGCTCAAGAGATATCTATTTCAACAACCCGCCGACATACTATTACAAATGAAGTTGAGTATGTTGCACAATATATTACAGTATTCTATGGCTTGATTTTTTTACAGTTTCCAATTCCCTGCAACATGATTTTCTGGCCAAAGAGTTTGAAACAATAGTTAATAGACAGTTAATTCATTGCTTTGAAAATAATAAGTTGCTAAATTACACCCAACTTGGCTTTAGGGAACGTCGTTCAACCATCACAGCCGTTAAATCTTTCACTGCGAACATTTATGATGCTTTCGTAAATTTAAATGTAATTATTAGTTTAAGTGACAAATTTAGTTGTAGTTATTGACAAGATCCATCCAGACAACTAATCTACAATCACATGAATATGTACAGTGGAAGCTCTCTTAACTTGGATGAACCGCCCGTCGGATAAACTGACTATTTTCCTGGAATATACTAACTTCCGCCATGTAAGCCGATGTTACGATAATGATCTAAAAATTACATTTACCGTATGTTAGAAGAGGTAATCATTTGTTACTGTAGCAACAATTTTTAAACATTTTCACTCCTTTTATTGATTTTATGTATGACTGTTGCAACAATCACCAAAAATGATATTACAAGTAGCATCATAAAGATAGATTTTTGAACTAAATTTAAACACATTGCTTAGTAGGGTCTTTAACGTGCAAGTTTCAAATTAAAATATAGGTTCCAGACCAATGAGGGCTCAGCATTTGAAGAAAGTAGTGTTTTAATAAAAAATTACGGTACGCAATTCGTACATCATCTAATTGTTCCATTACAATTTAGGTTTTAGTTAATTTATGCACCGAAACCTCAAAATAGTGTGATCATATGTGAGTAAGAACGATGTCTGTGTGGCTACATTTTGTATGGTTAATCAAACCATAATCTATACATTTTCGACATTTATATTACAGTTATTTACCAATTTTAAGCTAGTTGTAAATAAAATGGGTAATGATTGTATTTAGCCTAAGCATTAAAGCCTTCTAGCTTAAAGGCCTTCATAATAGAATTGTTGCATTCTGAGCAGATCAACTCAGAAACAGTTTAGATTTTATCACCTATCTGCTGCTGTGCCTGAGCAGATACACTCAGAAACAGTTTAGATTGTATGACCTATCTGCTGGTGTCCCTGAGCAGATCAACTCAGAAACAGTTTAGATTGTATCACCTATCTGCTGCTGTGCCTGAGCAGATACACTCAGAAACAGTTTAGATTGTATCAACTATCTGCTGCTGTGCCTGAACAGATACACTCAGAAACAGTTTAGATTGTATCACCTATCTGCTGGTGTCCCTGAGCAGATCAACTCAGAAACAGTTTAGATTGTATCACCTATCTGCTGCTGTGCCTGAGCAGATCAACTCAGAAACAGTTTAGATTGTATCACCTATCTGCTGCTGTGCCTGAGCAGATCAACTCAGAAATAGTTTAGATTGTATCACCTATCTGCTGCTGTGCCTGAGCAGATCAACTCAGAAACAGTTTAGATTGTATCACCTATCTGCTGGTGTGCCTGAGCAGATACACTCAGAAACAGTTTAGATTGTATCACCTATCTGCTGGTGTCCCTGAGCAGATCAACTCAGAAACAGTTTAGATTGTATCACCTATCTGCTGGTGCCACTGAGCAGATACACTCAGAAACAGTTTATATTGTATCACCTATCTGCTGGTGTCCCAGAGCAGATACACTCAGAAACAGTTTATATTGTATCACCTTTCTGCTGGTGTCCCTGAGCAGATACGCTCAGAAACAGTTTAGATTGTATCACCTATCTGCTGCTGTCCCTGAGCAGATACACTCAGAAACAGTTTAGATTGTATCACCTATCTGCTGGTGTCACTGAGCAGATACACTCAGAAACAGTTTATATTGTATCACCTTTCTGCTGGTGTTCCTGAGCAGATACGCTCAGAAACAGTTTATATTGTATCACCTTTCTGCTGGTGTCCCTGAGCAGATACACTCAGAAACAGTTTATATTGTATCACCTATCTGCTGGTGTCACTGAGCAGATACACTCAGAAACAGTTTATATTGTATCACCTATCTGCTGGTGTCCCTGAGCAGATACACTCAGAAACAGTTTATATTGTATCACCTTTCTGCTGGTGTCACTGAGCAGATACACTCAGAAACAGTTTAGATTGTATCACCTATCTGCTGGTGTCCCTGAGCAGATACACTCAGAAACAGTTTATATTGTATCACCTTTCTGCTGGTGTCACTGAGCAGATACACTCAGAAACAGTTTATATTGTATCACCTTTCTGCTGGTGTCACTGAGCAGATACACTCAGAAACAGTTTATATTGTATCACCTATCTGCTGGTGTCCCTGAGCAGATACACTCAGAAACAGTTTATATTGTATCACCTTTCTGCTGGTGTCCCTGAGCAGATACACTCAGAAACAGTTTATATTGTATCACCTTTCTGCTGGTGTCCCTGAGCAGATACGCTCAGAAACAGTTTAGATTGTATCACCTATCTGCTGCTGTCCCTGAGCAGATACACTCAGAAACAGTTTATATTGTATCACCTTTCTGCTGGTGTCACTGAGCAGATACACTCAGAAACAGTTTATATTGTATCACCTTTCTGCTGGTGTCACTGAGCAGATACACTCAGAAACAGTTTATATTGTATCACCTTTCTGCTGGTGTCACTGAGCAGATACACTCAGAAACAGTTTATATTGTATCACCTATCTGCTGGTGTCCCTGAGCAGATACACTCAGAAACAGTTTAGATTGTATCACCTATCTGCTGCTGTCCCTGAGTAGATACACTCAGAAACAGTTTATATTGTATCACCTATCTGCTGGTGTCCCTGAGCAGATACACTCAGAAACAGTTTATATTGTATCACCTTTCTGCTGGTGTCCCTGAGCAGATACACTCAGAAACAGTTTATATTGTATCACCTTTCTGCTGGTGTCACTGAGCAGATACACTCAGAAACAGTTTATATTGTATCACCTATCTGCTGGTGTCCCTGAGCAGATACACTCTGAAACAGTTTATATTGTATCACCTTTCTGCTGGTGTCCCTGAGCAGATACACTCAGAAACAGTTTAGATTGTATCACCTATCTGCTGGTGTCACTGAGCAGATACACTCAGAAACAGTTTGTATTGTATCACCTATCTGCTGGTGTCCCTGAGCAGATACACTCAGAAACAGTTTATATTGTATCACCTTTCTGCTGGTGTCCCTGAGCAGATACACTCAGAAACAGTTTATATTGTATCACCTATCTGCTGGTGTCCCTGAGCAGATACACTCAGAAACAGTTTATATTGTATCACCTTTCTGCTGGTGTCCCTGAGCAGATACACTCAGAAACAGTTTAGATTGTATCACCTATCTGCTGGTGTCACTGAGCAGATACACTCAGAAACAGTTTGTATTGTATCACCTATCTGCTGGTGTCCCTGAGCAGATACACTCAGAAACAGTTTATATTGTATCACCTTTCTGCTGGTGTCACTGAGCAGATACACTCAGAAACAGTTTATATTGTATCACCTATCTGCTGGTGTCCCTGAGCAGATACACTCAGAAACAGTTTATATTGTATCACCTTTCTGCTGGTGTCCCTGAGCAGATACACTCAGAAACAGTTTAGATTGTATCACCTATCTGCTGGTGTCACTGAGCAGATACACTCAGAAACAGTTTGTATTGTATCACCTATCTGCTGGTGTCCCTGAGCAGATACACTCAGAAACAGTTTATATTGTATCACCTTTCTGCTGGTGTCACTGAGCAGATACACTCAGAAACAGTTTATATTGTATCACCTATCTGCTGGTGTCCCTGAGCAGATACACTCAGAAACAGTTTATATTGTATCACCTTTCTGCTGGTGTCCCTGAGCAGATACACTCAGAAACAGTTTAGATTGTATCACCTATCTGCTGGTGTCACTGAGCAGATACACTCAGAAACAGTTTGTATTGTATCACCTATCTGCTGGTGTCCCTGAGCAGATACACTCAGAAACAGTTTATATTGTATCACCTTTCTGCTGGTGTCCCTGAGCAGATACGCTCAGAAACAGTTTAGATTGTATCACCTATCTGCTGCTGTCCCTGAGCAGATCAACTCAGAAACAGTTTAGATTGTATCACCTATCTGCTGCTGTCCCTGAGCAGATACACTCAGAAACAGTTTAGATTGTATCACCTATCTGCTGGTGTCACTGAGCAGATACACTCAGAAACAGTTTATATTTTATCACCTATATGCTGGTGTCCCTGAGCAGATACACTCAGAAACAGTTTATATTGTATCACCTATCTGCTGGTGTCCCTGAGCAGATACACTCAGAAACAGTTTTTATTTTATCACCTATCTGCTGGTGTCCCTGAGCAGATATACTCATAAACAGTTTAGATCGTATCACCTATCTGCTGCTATCCCTGAGCAGATATACTCATAAACAGTTTAGAATGTATCACCTATCCGCTTTTGTCCCTGAATAGATATATTCGGAAGCAGTTTATATTGTATCACCTATCTCATGTTGTCCCCGAGCATATCTACTCAGAAACAGATTAGATTGAATAACCTATCCGCTGTTGCCTCTAAGCAGATGTACTCAGAAACAGTTTAGATTGTATCACCTATCTGCTGTTGTTAAGGTTACCATATCACTGAATATCCCTGGAGATTACCGGATTTTAAGGTTAAAATTTCTCTACTGGGGAATTTGAACATAAACAGGTCCTCTTTTTTGGGCTGCACCATATTGAAATACATGCTTTATTAATAATGTTAACGTAAAATCATATTTACAAAACACTTTAAATTTTATAAAATCATTACAAAATTGTCTCTTGCAATTAATTATTCCAAACGTATTTAAAAACATTTTGTTTTTGGGCTGTACCCCATGTAATCAAGTGTAATGTAATTACATGTACCCCATGTAATAATTACGAAGATTTACAACAATGCCATCGGATGGCTGAGGAAATTGAATTAGGTCATGAACTAGCAGAACGAAGGAAATGAAATTATAGAATTTATGGTGATAAATTCAGTTTGAATCAGTTCAGTGTTTCCAGACGTGCGAAAATAATCTTTTGTACCAAAATAATCAATTTAGCTTCTTGTACCATGTACGAAATGCCACCGTAAAAGATCTACGAAAATTTGGCTTTCATATAAAAATTATTAAAGCATAACAAATTGAGTGCAAAATAATAGATAACATAATTTAGATAAATGGAAATCATTATTGAAATGTATTATAAACAGGGCCGCATTTAGCCAAACGGCGCCCCTAGGCACTCAAAATAGTTGCGCCCTCCCTGCCGCAATATCGGCCACAAAATGCCCGTCCGTTCGTAGCTGATAGCAATTTTTATACTAAACAAACCTTAATTTTCATGAATTAAAATCCTAAATCAATGTTCAATACAGAAACATATCAATAACTTAGATATTTTTGTCAAATACTTATATATGAACTTGGTGCCATTGGTCAGATCACTTATTTTGTCAAAATTTTTGTCTCCTTTAAAATATTTATTAAATATACCGAGTATGAAATATTTGAGCTTACAAATTTAAAAAAGGCCACCATTTAGAAAATACACAAAGAAAAAATATTTTTTTCTGAAAATGAACATTGGGGTGATAAAAGTTCATGCCAAATATGGACTTATTATATATGATCTGTTACGGATATTAAAATTATTTAGTGTAAAAACAAAAAGGCGGATAGCGGTTAAACAAAGCCGAAATCAAAACAAATCTTGAACATTTTCAATTAATTCTGATGTTTAGAATACGAATATTCATAGCCAGTCACGGGTTTTATGTCATCCTGTACATACAAAAATATATCTATATCTATTAAAAAGGAAGTTCAAGTTGGCAAGATGTAACACAAGTTATTTAACATTCCCAGAATCAAAACCCCTACTACCACATACTCGACGGAAAGCTCTTCATTTGAAAACTCTAGAAAAATTGACTATAGATCATCCTCTCCAACATTTTCAGAAATGGAGACCTTTACAATTTGCTGTGGTGGCTGAAAATTCGTGTAGGCCTACCTTCTTTAGTTTTTGTTTTTAACTAGAGCCTTTAAGGGGTAACCTGATCTGAAATTTAAAGGAAAATCGTTATTGCGGAATTAACTTATCTACAACTTTTGTAATTGAGGTTTTGCTCTCTCTTTTATAGTATGCACACTAAATCACTTTAAATAAGTTGAAAGTTGGAATTTGAATGTCGATGTAACACAAGTTTTCCAAGCATTCCCAGAATTCAAAACCCCTTCAACCATATACTTGATCGAAAGCTCTTGACGAGAAAACTCAAGAAAAAATTACGATTTCCACCCGACCACCATAGAGTTTGGTTCCGCCCGAGTCGTTTATTTATACCAATGGTTATTGTCATGGAAGCTACATTTTAGTGACTATAGTCCGGGGCAATAGAACAGGCGGGAATAGACCAACCTATAAACAGCTGTTTTTGTTTTAAAGCATTGAGAAATGATTCGTAAAGAAAAATAGGAAAATAGACTTGAGGTGAGTGGATGTAAAGAAAAAGCTCACCTGAAACATTTCTTGGGTTGGCATTGCATTTTGATTTTACCGTTGTGAAGCAAAAGGTACCTAAGTTAGCTAGTCTTTGATGTTATAAATAAATTAATTCCTTTAAAATGTATAGTGTCATATATATTAAACTTTGCAGTAATTGGCATAGGCTATAACCTATCATTACATTTCTAATGAGATGAACTGAGTAATTATAAAAACCTTTCGTCAGAAAGTTTTACTCTTGTAAAATGTAGAAGTTGAAAATTTTCAATACCATGTTATATTGAAAGAAAAATACATGTATATGTATCCACCGGTTTGTGATAAATAATAATTGTTATTGTTAGTATTGTGAAAATTTTATTTGGTTGATGTGTAAAATAACACGGATGGAGTTCTGTGCGTGGAGTAGGCCTACTATTTGTTTCGTTTGGCCACAGTCGCAAAGCAACGCAGGAAGGGCATAACGAACCTTGCGTTGCGTCGCCCTCTTTGGCAGGCGTTTACAATCCAAATTTCAATAATTTTGTTCATGAATGAGCGCTAATTTCCCTTTTTTAACCCCTCAAAATTTAGCGCCCCCTAAAATTTTGTGCCCTAGGCCTGGGCCTAGAAGGCCTAGTGGGAAATGCGGTACTGATTATAAAAATACTTATGTAATTTAATAGAAATATGAATAATATGTATTCTGCTAATAATAAATATTTCTATTAAATATATGTATAATTTAATAAAAAAGATTTAAAATTACATGACTACAAATTTTTTAGATTTAAGAATGCTTTAGAATCAATATTTTCGGTTCAAATTATTGTTAAGATTCTACGCATCTGTTCTATCAATTGAAAAATTAAGACAAAACTACTGTGAACTGTGTCTTAAACACATTTTAATCAAACTATTTATATCCATTTTGTTAATAAGTAGTGTAACGGGCTGTTGTAAGTTAATTTTTTATATGAGTTAATGATTTTTTAAGTCAAGTTTTCATTTTAGGTAGGCCTATAGTTCAGTTGATGTGTTTCAGTTAGGTAGGACCAAACACTAACACTTTTGATAAATAATAATTTTAGCTGAACTACTTTATTACAAGTTTTTATGATTAAGATGCTTTAAAAATAAGGGTTTCAACTACTATTAAAAAAAGGTATAAAACTTCAGACTCCCCCCCCCCCCCTCTCCTGGTTTAGTGGATAACATAAATCTCCTCTTTTTCCCTTACTTACCATATGGGAACCCTAGCTGTCGTCGCTGACCATTACTCAGCTTAGCCTAAGTGGGATGCGGTAAAATAATAATAATAATAATAATGATGGAAAATTTTCTTCTGTAACAATGTCATTTATTAATAAGTTTAGTGTAGTTAAACTACTAGTACCCAAATACTAAGTTGTATCCGGTTTTTGCAGCATTCATAATAGATGATGGCTGGGGCTTGTTGTAAGGATCTGTAGGACATTCTCCGCTAGTCATTAAATTAATGTCTCTAACATCTCTTTGTTTGTCTTTTAAACAGGGCTGACATTTTCCTTTTGCTTTCCCTCGTACGTCCAAGACACATTCAAAGCCTTTCTCGCAATATGTTTTGCGGAGTTGTTCACTGTGGCACTCGCCACAGCATTCGCCTTGTTTTGCCTCGTTGAGACCTGCCACCACACCTGGAAAATAGATCAATTGACTTGGCATTCCAAATATTTAAATGCTACAGCCTATGAAAATTTGCCGGACCCGGCACTTTTTCATAGATAATAGCAGAGTCAATTATCACCCGTGATAATTGACTCTGCTGCTTAGATCAAATACTTTCAGGACCGAAGTCAGAATTTGTGGGACCCTAGGCTGATATTGTACTGCGAGCTTCAATTTGTTTTTAATTTTTTTTTTTTTTTATTGATGTTTGAGAAGGGCCAACACGTAAAGCTTTGAACTAGGCCTACATACTTAACCTTTCCCAGACAACCTTTTTTATGTTTATACAAAAAAAAAAAAATAAATAAATAAAAGATTTGGTTTTTTGTATCTATAATGTTTAAAATGATATAAATAGTTGTCCTAAACAATATTTTTGTACAAAATTTTTTTTGTTTTTATTTTGATTGCGGATATACCCACCTATCACCCGGAGCGCATGGCAACCTTGGCAAATATATCTGCCTACCATCCGTAAAACAAAAAATCGTAACATTGTATCCTGGAAATAATTATTAAATAAATTTTTCTGTTTTTTATGATTAATTACTAACAAGTGTTGATAAAAAAGGCTATACATTACACAACGAGTTTTACAAAAAGTATTCAAAGAAAAAATGTAATCTTTACTTTGAAAGTAACAAATGGTTTTGATTTAGCGTCATTCTTACACTTCTCAGAAGGAAAGCACTATAAAAGTTGTTCTGTCGAGTTGGGTCTCCTTGGCAAACAAAAATGGCGGGAAACACGCTGTGATACTCAGTCAAACAGTGCAGCCAACTAGAATGAAATAGGCTTAAATTTCATATCCGTCAAAGAAAAGTTCCCTTGTATTTTTGATTAAAGATTTTATTAAATTTTAGGACGTTTTTATGAAGACAAATCTTTTTCTAGGTGATAAACCTAGAATACATTATGTTTTATAGTCTGCAGATATATCTGCCTACCGTCGGTAGAGCCGAAATAGTTTGGCATATCCGCCCACCGTCTGGTAAGCATAAAATATTAACAGATATATCCGCCTATAGTTCGAGAAGGTTTTTTTTTTAAACATCTGATTTAATAAATTACGGTACATAAAAATATCAATTGAATTTATTGAGCCTATAGGATGAATCCCTTACGTTCAATGTATAATATAACTACTCTAAATAAAGACTAAAATAATAAGTATACCAATGGACGGTTTTAGTCATCGTCTTGGGTGTTTTACTATGTTATTGTTTATCATTTTAAGTAGGCTATATTACTTGCATCTGTAGCTGCTTTGCCAATTAGGGGTTTTTTATAGTGAAGTCAGTTTTTTATTGCTTAATTCATACACTTGTCGATTATCTGAACTGATTGGAGCCAGGGGTTTTTGGATCATCAAAAACTAAAATTATTTAGCATTTATGCACAGATTTGTCATTATGCATATTTGTCTTAAAAGAATAATAGATGTACGAACTATTTATAATAGATCTTATTCTATTGCTGTATTAAACTACCTGTTAAATATATTTAAACATATGTTAGAAATATTTAGATAAATATAAACACAATTGTAGGGTTAGTGTGGATAAAAGGGTAGATAAAGATTCAAAATGGTCAACAAATTACAGACTTAGTCTTCCTTAAAAATTAACTGGCCAGCTGGGCAAAACCTTTTAAGGCCTATAGGAAATCACCCTAAGGTCGATCGTCAAATTTTGAAGGCAACTCAGAAAATCTACTCTTGGTCCCTTTAATTTGACTCATTATCTACATTGGTTTAGTAGATACTGAGAATGTAGTGTTTCTACCGTATATTACTTATATATTGGATGTGACCCATGACTCTTTTGTCTAATCCGTATTTATTTACTTAATTATCAATCATAGAAAAATGTAAAAATTGCATCGATTTTTATATAATGCAAGTAAGTAGGGTAAATGTGTGAATAGGACAACATAATTAAAGTAAATTTAAGCAAAGAAAAAAGGCAAAAATTCTATTGCTTTTTTAAACTACTTGTAAAAATACATTCAGATACAAAATAAGCACAAATAAGATGCAAAATAACTGTATTAATTGAGGGTAAAAGTAAAATACTTATTTTTTTAATGAAAGGGTTAATACTCACTTATAAAAAGATTGAGAGCGATGAGTTGGACTGTTAGGCTCATCTTGTAGGATGGTGGGAAATGATCTCCAGCAGATTGCGCTGTCCTCTACACCCTAAAACTGCAACAGACAATATGCAGGGCTTGTATCAGGTTTTATATATATTTTTTTCTCTTGGTTACTTGGTATTTTTTTTATTTGGTTATTTTTGTTACTTTTTGGGGATTTTGGTTATTTTTTTAGGGCAGTTAGGTTTTTATTGATCGATTTGGATGAAGCTCGTAAAAACTAAATAAATGTAAAAAAAAAAAAAAAAAAAAAAATAGAAGATGGATTATGGAGGAGGTTTTGTATTTTTAAAATTTTTTTATCTATACAGGGTGTTCCGCAACCATATGAACAAACATATATAGCATTATTCCTTGGGTCAAGACAAACACATTTCACTATATAAACATGGGTCTATGGTGCTTAGTTTTCCGTCTGTATGTATGTGTTTTACACAAAATATTTCATAGCTCCTAAACGGTTTGAGACACAGCATTGAGATTTTGCACAAATGTTAATCTTATTAAGAACTATTTTTGTTAAAATTTATACTGAAATATCACTAACCGTTTCAAAATGGCCACCATTTGAAACTTTCTATTTTAAATTACTCAAAAACCAGCCATTTAATCAAAAAATTACAAGAATACCTTTTTGTTGTAAATTTAATGAGAAATCCAACGATACTAAAATTATTAAAATCGGTTAAATAATAACCGAGATGTCTTAACTTTTGTCCGACCAGCCAAGGCTCATAGTCCATTTTATCCACTGAGAGCTACAGTTTCATTGTTGCATTGTTGGCGGCAATAAATAAAATAATCAATGAGCCTTGGCCGGTCGGACAAAAGTTACGACTTCTCGGTTATTATTTAACCGATTTTAATAATTTTAGTGTCGTTGGATTTCTTATTAAATTTACTAAAAAAAGTTATTCTCATAATTTTTAGATTAAATGGCTGGTTTTCGAGTAATTTAAGATAGAAAGTTTCAAATGGGGGCCATTTTGAAACGGTTAGTGATATTTCAGTTTAAATTTGAACAAAAATAGTTCTTAATAAGATAAACATTTGTGCAAAATCTCAATGCTGTGTCTCAAACCGTTTAGGAGCTATGAAATATTTGGTGTAAAACACATACAGACAGACAGACGGAAAACTAAGCACCATAGACCCATGTTTATATAGTGAAATGTGTTTGTCTTAAACCAAGGAATAATGCTATATATGTTTGTTCATATTGTTGCGGGACACCCTGTATATTAATACGCAAGCATGTTTCATTTACTCCTTTTTTTCTCAGCTCGTGTGCATCGTAGGATAAATCCGCGCATACCGTTAGAAAGCTATAGTCTTGTAGATGAGCAGAATCACATTCTAATTCACATCGGACTCCAGGGCTACGCCCCACATGCTTTCAAAGTTCCAATGGTAATCTTATGGAGAAAGGAGAATAATTGACTGAATCATTAGACAGCTGTTGTAAAAACAACTGCTAGAAAATTAGGAAGAACAGATGTTTTAATTTTCGAATGTTTTTAAGCTTCTTGGGTCCAGATCAACTGAAATTTTGATCAAATTTCGATCAGGAGGCAATCTCTAGTTATTATTATTGCTTTAGTAGATGATCACTTACCTACTTCAAAATTATCCTACATCATTTTTATTGCCTACAAATTTTTAATATCCCAACAAAACGACGGTTTTTGAAATTTTTTATGACATTTTGGGTTTATTAAATATATAAATAAATAAAGTCTTTATTTACAAGCGAATTTCAGTTACAAGACTGTTTTTCAAATTGACTCACGTCAAACATACACAGAAAACAAAATAATCTTATACTATTTACATAAAATTTGCAAAAGAAAGAAAAATCTTCAAAAAGTTCAAGGGTACTTTTTTATTATTTTTTTTTATTTTTATAAACCTCAAGAACTATTACAAGCCCTGAATATGTCATAAAGAGTTGGATTTACTTCAGTCAAAATTTTATCAATTTTTGTTCCTAGTTGAAGTCAATGTGTATACAGAACATGTATCGTAATTATTTACAAATAGGTCAAGCAGAAGATGTAATAAAAAATGAAAGCTTTGTCGTGTTGCATTAATTCCCATGTTTTAAATAAAAAAATACTAAGTGAATGACGCCTAATAAAGTATATAGGCTGAGTTAATTATGTAATAGAACCTTACTTTTTTTAAATTTGTCAAATTTTTACCAAATGCTTAAACATTTGTAGCTTAACAAAATCACATTTTTTACTTTAGAATAATATATGCATTACATGACATATTAATTTATAAGTTTTTTTAAGCGCAACCATCTGTGTCAATAAAGAATTTTTACATGTCGTATGGTAAATAAAATGGTAAATGATAAACGTTACTTGATTAATGATACATTTATCTACTTTTACTACTTGAAGTAATATTAAATAAAAACATGTCGAACATGATCCATCACAGTAAAAAAACTTATCACATTACTTAAATACATGTGAGCATGTATATAAATAATGGCTATATTTACATAACCGTTATTTATATAACCTGAATTTACAACATTGTTGCCAGTTTTTGCCAACTTATTTAGCTGTTTGCATTGTTATTAACTACTCGAACGTAAGCAAAAATTGAAACTAAACTAAACTGTCAACATCACTGGGTAACAAGAAATCTAGAATGAGAAGAAGGTAGGTGACATCAACAAAAACAATAACAAAATTTATGACGTCAAAGGTGCAGCACCTAAAATATTTTAAGTAAACCACTCATGGGTCAAGATAAACAAAATAACGTCAAATGTGCAGAAGATACTTCAAATCAGCTATTGGTGTCACCTACCTCGGTTTGTTCTAGATACATTGCTGGGTACAGATAACACGGAATATCTTGGCCTGTGATGACCGTTTACAGTTCAAACAATTGGAGTAGAGTGACGAAGTTGCAGATTGTCGCAGACTGTTTTTAGTGCCATATGTTTACCAATTTAAATCCAGAAGTGGAGTATGTCAGAGGCCAAGATATTCTGCGTTATCTGTAAGGATAATGGAAATCAGCTGCCAGGTGTTTAAAATTCAGATTTTGTGGCACAATTTTGTGTTTAACCATACTAAAAGACATATTATCCATAAATTTGTCCAAATAAAAATAACGCTTACTGTAATTATTTATTGTATGGTACAAAAACTCCCGATTGTTGTAATCTAAAAGCTGTTTGACATTTTAGAAACATTATTATTACAGAAGTATTTGCTATAGATTGTTGGTGTTTTAGTAGAGTAGTAGTCTGTGCAGCAATAAAAATATATTGCCCTATGCTAAATGATTTGAATACTATTAAAATTCAGAAAAATTACCTACTGGTAGAGTACGTGAATTTAATATAACAAGCTCCAACACTTGTACAGTAGCAGACTGAAGTATAAAATTTCACAATTTACTTTGTAGGGAGTGAAACTTGTGATTGATGTGACAGGTGTACGTAATGTTGGCACCTTTGTTTACATTAATAGTACCAGGTTAACCGAGCCTTGCTCGTTGGTTTTTATTCACTTTTGTTGAGCGGAGCGAGCGAAGCTCCTATACTACACTCATTTACAAGTACTCCTCCTGAACGGCTGGAGTGATCCTCACAAAATTTTGCTCAGTCATAGCAACCGTCTATGGGAAGGTATAAATCTGAAATGGTCCAAATCGGACATAAGGGTTCTGCCCTACAGCCCTTTAAAGTTACCATGTTATTTTAATAGGAGAAATATTTTATTTGGGTTGTTTACTGTGTTAAACAGCTGTTATAAGGATCAATTTTAACTGCAGACTGTTACTATCAGCTGTTTGAAATACTGTACAGTAGATTTCTGTGAAATTATTGTTGTTTTGTTTATTTTAGTGGTTTGTTTACATTTGTATGTGAATGAAATGCCACGTTTACGGAGAGGAGGTGCAAATCTTGGCCGACGCACAATTTAATATCTCGTAAACATATAATACCCCTTCGCAGCAAACCTGCGTAATCAAAAATTATTAGAGTGTTGCAGACTTGTTGCGAGTAAGCGCATCAAACAACCTAAATCTGGCGACGAGTGTGTGTACCGAATGAGCCGACCCAATAGGTGAGTGAGCGCAGCGAACGAACTAAATTGACGGCGAGTAAGTGTAGCGAACGAGCTCAGTTGAATTACCTATAAAACATTTGCTAAGAGTATGATTGATTTAAAAAATAGTCGCTCCGCTCAATATTGCAAGCAGACAACTGCATTGTATACCTAGTTATAATGTCACGGTAAAAAAGCAATTAAATTTCCACCAAAAACCAACTATACCTCTTCACAGTTAACAGCTGTATCAAAAAGTCTGCTTAACATTAATGTTTCTTTCTTTTTGTGTACATTTCGTTGTTATTTCGTTACCAAAATAGCAACCCATAAGACTAATGTTAAAAATTACAATTTTAAAACTTAATTTTAGACCAAATTCAATTTTTCCTAGGGTTGAGGCTGTTTCTAAACTTATTTTTGGGCCAAAACACTCTTAAATGCAAAGTTTAAGCAAAATGTAACAGCTAGATTTCGAGATTGTGGAACACACATCCCTTCAGATATTCCTCGTATTACAGTATAGGATTATTTCTGTTTATTTAGTTATTAGCCAACACCTTGCCAATATGACAGGTATTTTAAAAAAATAATTATTCATGATATGGGATGTTTTATTATTTTAGGGAATTTTCCTATAGGGAATACATTATTAGGATAGTAGTCATGGGGGACGCCGTCAAAGTCTGACGGCGACGAACCCTGACACTTTTAAAAGTCACGGGACTTCAAAGTCTGACGAATAAAAAGTCGGGGGGCGATAAATCAGGACGATTTAAATTCATCAGGTTTTGACGGGTGCGTCAGGCGTCAAATCAGGACGATTTAAATTCATCAGGTTTTGACGGGTGCGTCAGGCGTCAAATCAGGACGTTTTTAATTCGTCAGGTTTTGAGGGTGCGTGAGGCGACAACTCGCGACGTTTTAAATTATTGAAAAGACTCTACTGCC